>BSBK01000618.1:2500-602500 GCA_027943335.1 Chamaecyparis obtusa | reverse complement strand
TGACTACATAGATCTATAGGGATAGATACATTTTAGACCTATGTTAGAGATTTATTTTATGCATGTGTTTTCTAGACTTATTTTATACATATTCTATAATTTTTTTATGTAATATATATGTCCATATGTATCAATTGTATATCTCTAAGACATACATTATGTTTATACACATGGATTTGAAGGATGCAGAGCAACACCAGGTCATGGATTAGGGAAGGTCCCTAAATTACTAAATAGATCTATAGGGATAGATACATTTTAGACTTGTGTTAGAGATTTATTTTATGCATGTGTTTTCTAGACTTATATTATACATATTCTATATACATGCACATGTATGTATTTTCTAGACTTATTTTACTCATATATTATTAAAATTCCATGTGTTATGTTTATTTTAGACATTGAACATGGACATTTATCTATGTTTTAGACATTTCATATATATGTTATGTTCATTTTAGACATATTTTAGACATGTTTAATGTACATGTATGTGTTCATGTATATTTTAGACCTCCATTTCATTTTACATACATATTTTCTCTATGTATTTCATGTTTATGTATTTGTCAAGGAAATCTAGAACTTGTACTAATGCCATACATCCATACATATAAGTTAAAAACAATTAATCTAAGTAAAACATAATTATTCTAAGTTCTAATTTCATATAACATATTTCATACATATTTTTGATACATGTACATACATAAGTTAAAAGTAATTAATCTAAGTTTTTTTTATTTCATATAACCTATTTCATACATATTTTTGATACATGTACATGCATATCTAAGTTAAAAGAAATTAAAATAAGTTAAAAAAATTAATCTAACTTCTAATTTCATATAACCTATTTCATACATATTTCTCAAGGGGATGTCTTAAGGGGATGTTAATTTTCAAAAATGGTCTCAGGGTCTAGGAAATTGTGAAAAGTTTCAAGGAAAGAGCATGAAAGGTGCATAAAATAAATTCCCATGTGTAGGATCATGGTATGCCAAAAAGTGGCGATGTGAAAAAGAAGTCCTGATTGATAGACTCTTTGAAAAACAACTATAACTTTCAAACAATATAACATTTTCAAAATATGAAATATAAATCACATTCTATACTTCACCTAATACAATAATAATAAACAATTATTTCAATTTGATGAAGTTGAGACTAAGTTAAGGTGGTCAGACATGAGAGTTTTAATATTTAGGAAAATTTGTAGCAGAAAAATCATAATTAATTATTTACTAAGAAAAAAAATAGAAAAAAACATACATCACATCCAAACATGAGTCTACTACTTTTATCTAGAATCTTGTGAAAAAATATTATCATTTTTTTTTGTTTAAGGTGGTTAGACATACACCTACTTGTTATCTTTCTAGTCCTGATTGATAGACTTATTGAAAAATAGCTATAACTCTCAAAATGTATAACATTTTTGAAATCTAAAAAATGTGTCATATTCTATGATTTTCCTACTACAAGAAAAATTAAAAAAGTTTTCAATTTGATAAAGTTTAGACTAAGTTAATGTGGTCAGACACGAGAGTTTTTGTATTCTGGAAAAGTTGTAGAAAAAAATAATAATTAATTATTTACTTGGAAATAAATTATAAAAAAATATGTGTCACATCCAGACATGAGTCTAATACTTATATCTAGAATCTTGTAAAAAAAATTATCATTTGATTGTGTTTAAGGTGGTCAGACATACACGTACTTCTTATTTTTCTCAAAAATTTTCATACTACTACATTGAAATTTGAAATTTTCAACATATAGAATATTTATTTTTCAAAAAAGGCCTAGTATCTTAGAAACTAAATTCAATTTTATACATATTCTCTTCTTACATATTTTTGATATAATATTTATAACTTGTTTAATTTTTTATGTCAACTTGCCTAAACCTGATTTTCTAAATTTTCATTACCACTTAAGGGCCTAGTTTGGCATACCATGATCCTGCACATTTTATCCTAAATACCTTCGGGTCTAGGAACAATTAAATGGGGTCTAATAGGTCCAATATGGGAGATGAAATATGTGATTAGATTAAAAATGGGAAATTGTGCATAGAAGTTAGATCCATTCTTGGTTTTTTGAACATATATTATTGATTTGAAGGATGCAAAAGGGCTAGAAGGATGTGAAATCAATGTGAGAACCCATACATTCCATAATAAGGCTAAAAATGAGCACCTAAAAAGGGTGGTTGATTTTAGGATGGTATAGTTAGCCCACACTTTAGATAATGACTCCACCTCATGCTCAGGGTAAAGTAGAAGAAAGAGAGATAAAGATGAAGATCATGGGAAAAATGAAGGAGAGAAGATATTGCTAAGTTTAAGGACATAAGCCCCCAAACTAAGGATGTTACCTCACACATCCATATAAAATAATATAGAAAGTAACAAAAAATACCTAGAACTTACTAAGATTTCAATTCAACTAGTTGAAGAGACCTTGCTAGAGAAAATGTCTCAACCACTAATATCATACTTAGAAAGCTATTGCAAGAGCACAAGTGCCAACCTTAAAAGAGTAAGAGAACACATCAAGAATAAGATAAGACTCCATGATCCAATCCAATAGAAAAGTGTGTTATTCTATGGAAACATGGAGGAGAGATTAAGATAATTATGAATGATAGAATCTAGGAAATTATGTTTCCCTAGGAGATCTATGAGGAAGACAAGAGAGATGAAGGAGAATCAATAGTATAGAAAATTGTGTTATGCTAGTAAATTATACCTTAAGAATTTTGTGCCTACTCATGGCTTTGAATATTGTGTGCCTACTAGTAGATTTGTGTGTGTGAGGATAGGTCAAATGATCTAGAAAATTATGTTATTCTAGTCAATCAATCCTGAAGATGTGAAAAGGGAGAGTAACTAGCCCTAGAGAATTGTGTTATGCTAGAGTAATCTTTCTAAAAATATGAAAGGAGAGTGATTTTTCACTAGAAAATTGTGTTATGATAGTGCACTCTACCTTTCATGCTTAAAGTGAAAAAATGTATGCAATAAGGAGGCTATGTATTCCCCCCCTTATGATGGAAAAATAAGTATTATTTTTTCATATTAAGGAAATTAAGAACAAGGATACAACACTTTTAACACCAAGATAGTATGCAAAAGAAATATCTAGTCCAAACCAAAGAGGTCACAAATCCTATGAAGTCATGGAAGGGATGAATGCAAAGAGATACCATGCAAGAAATGTAAAAGGGATCCTCGTGAAAGATGACATACAATTTAGTCTCCAAGGTAGGGGATTTGTTTACCATGGAAACCCAATAAAAAACATTGAAGGGGTTATGATAAAAGAAGTATATCCTTAATACAAACCAAAAATTATATGTAAGATTGGATGTCACATGATAAATATATACCACTTAACCAAGAGAAATGTGGATCCTTCAAGAGGACAAGAGAGATTGATAGAATACCCTTTCCCCCAAGCGTGGAGACATGACTAAATAGGACCTATTATGCTACTCATAAAGTATGCTGCACCATTCATGACAATGAGCCCCCAAGGAATAGGCTAACAATATTACATAGTGTGGAGCAACATATTAGGGAGTTAGATGTTATTTAGAGAAATTAGGATTGAAATATAACTCATTGTGACATGATATGTGACTAATAGCATTATCAATGATTTGTTTAATTTTGTAATGTAAAGTGTGACATTCATTAGTGAATAGGGGTGAAATGGAATCACCTAATTGAATGTATGGGGGAAATATGAGATCTACTTCTAAATCCAAATTCCCAAAGGAGAGATCCAAATTGATCAATCAAAAGGTTAATGCACAATCCAATCAATCTATGGAGAATATGAAAGATGAAGAAAACCTTATATTTCCCTATAAAGGAGATGTGTTTTAGAAATTGAAATAATTGAAAGGAAAGTACTAACCTCAAAATAGGGAAAATCTAAAAAATGCCAATTTCTGATGTCTGTGTGCAATTTCAGGCGATTGTGCAACCTATTTCGGACTGGAAATGCCGAGACAAAGAAAACCCAAAAAACTTTTATCTTTCTGATAGTAAGTAGTCTTTGACCTCGATAAAAGGTCAAAGGCTACATTAGTATTTTGAAGGTTGACTTTGACTTTGTTCACAGATCTCAAAAGTTTTCCAAAAAGGGTATCCAAATCTGAGCTCAGATCCGCAGTTCCGCACCTGTACCTACAAGAAAAAGAGGGTTTTATTGTTTGTATGGGGGGTTTTCCTTAGTCAAACCCCAATTTAGGAATTAACCTTTAATTGAAATTGAAATTGTATGTGCATAAAAAAAATGAAACAATTCACCTTGCTTATGTTGAAGTCCTTGTAGAGGATTCAAATCCTCAAATCCACAAGTAGGAATGCTCCAATGGATGTAGAATGAATGTAGGATGTCTCAAATCAATGGAATTTGATCTTCAACACCAATCTTGAATGGATCTTTTCATAGGAATTGACTTGAATGAATGTGGAAGGATGGATGTTCAAGGGGGCTCCAACGAGATTGAATCCTTCAATGGCTAACAATGGATCTCCTTGATGGATGAATGCTTGAAAACTTGAATGCTTCCTAGGCTTGAGGATGAATGAATTCTTGCATGCTTTCCTTCTCTTTCTTTCTTTCTTGATTTCACTTGAGAGCTTGAGAGATTTCTTGATTATGGATGCTTGATCTCAAAACTTGATGGATAAAATGAGAGAGGAAGGCCTCCTTTTATAGCAAACTAGGGCACAATCTTCTAGAGGGGCCACCTTGAAGAATTAAATCCAAATTAGGTCCTAACCTTTAGAAATATACCTAGATTAAATGCAATTAAGGATTTACCATCCTGAAAACCCAAAATGGCTGACCCAGAGGCAGGAAAAAGAATCTTTCCAAAACCCGATACCTAGAAATTAGAAAATCTTGAAATTTGAAATCTGGGTCAAGGACGAGGTAGACCCTACCCTAGGTTAGGGTCGAGGTCATCCCTGACCTAGGTTAGGGTCAAGGTCAACTTTGAAATTGAGGTCATAGACCTCAGGACCTCAGTCCAAAATGCCAGGAAATGTAGAAATGAAGGGAAATCAGGTGCAGAGAGAAGTAGAATGGTGGGGGGGGGGGGGGGAAGTCAGATTTGAGCAAAGACCCAATCAAGGAGCTTAAAATGACCCCAGACCACTTAATTGGAGGGATAAATGCTCTTATCATGGAAGTTCTTCCATTTTAAGATGATACATTAAGCCCCCACTTTAGCAAGAGTATGGATTCGATGCAAACTCTTGGTAAAGGAGATAAAAAATGAAAAGATAATCCTATCGTAATCAAAGGGAAAAAGAGAAACCTCAAGCCCCCAGGGACTCAAGTCATCATTGACTCCAAGATCACAATAAGAGAGACACCTCTAGAGAGAGAAAAAGAGGGTGTAATTAGCTTGCTCAATGAGAACTTATATCCCATTGTGAACCACATAAGGAAATGGCGCAATTGGAAAGATGGAATTGAACTACCTAGTGAATGTGGCTACTCACTAGTCAACCCATTAAGAATTTACCCTTAGGAATATTCTATTCCATAAGAATAAAACCAAAAACAAAAGAGATCCAATCTTAAGGACACCTCCAACCTTAAGGGATAATATATATATATATATATTTAAAACTGGCGGGATCAAGAGATCCTAAAATATAAATCCACGCTTTAAGGATTAGTCACTAATCCAAAAAGGGAGAAAAGGTATCTTGAAAAATAATATGTGCGTATCAAAAAGTGCATCTGTGCAATAGGTGAGCAGAGCGTATTCCCCCATGTTAAAGTCATTGCTAAAACTTTAATAGGAGCAATGGATTTAACAGAAACATAAAAAACTCCACTGATTACGTTTCCATGTTGAGATGCCCCTAGATGAAGACAAATCAAGGGAAATATCACAGAAACATACAGACAATACAAAAGGGGTCTACCTACCGTGGGGTTAGTATGATCATAAGATAATATATATGATATTATTACAAATGAATTGACATCATTCCCCAAAGAAAATAGAACTACAATCACAAAGGAGGAAAGATCACATAAGATATACCAAGAGGAATATTTTCAGACCATGACATGGAGACCAAAAAGAATCAGTGCTACCATGTATCGAATCCAAGTAGATTACATAAGGAAACATTTATGAACAATAGAAAATTTAAGACATAACATGAAATAATGCATAGAAGAATAGAGATACATATAAAGGAATTATACAACAAGGTTGATTTTGTTAGTGCTCAAATATGCAGATTATCAAATACTTATGAACTCATGTAATCCCAATAGACTATAATCTAGCAAAATGAAAACACTAAGGTATTAAGGTTAGAAAACCTTCTTCACTTCGAGCAATGGATACTCAGGCGGGTGTACCTATATCAATTCAATGTTTAATTGAGCTCTGAATTGTGAACTAGCTCCTTCACTACTTTGTTATTGCTTTCAAACATCAACTTAGTAAGATGATAAAACTTTGAGTATGACCCAAATTATCCTGATACACAAAACTATGATGGAAATCATGAAAGCAACAACATGAAACAATGGTTTAAGGATATTCATCCTTCTTCATTTTAGAGTCGAACTCAAGGAAGGTTAACCTCATCCAGTGCTTCTATAAAGCATTACAATACACGTCTATGAATGTGTCATAGAGTAGTTCAGATTAAGGTTTGTACAGATAAAGTAAAATCAATTAGTTGTTTATATCTTGGGTGGCAAATAAATGTAAATGGATCCAGAACTAGTGCCTTATCCACTTGGGCGTCAGAGTCAAACCCTACCTCCACATATATCTATCAAAACAAAAATACTGTAACTAAAATGACATGCCTAACATACCATCCTTTTAATTCCTACAACTGTCATCAAATTCATACATGGATTATTAATTCCCAGAGACCTCCCTTAAGATTTTATTCTTTCCTTGAAAGAAACTTAAGCTTAACCCCTATATTCACCTTGTGAATAATGTATTTAAAATGCCTTGCAATTGAAATACATAAGAAAACTAAAACACTCCATACATAAAGACAACAAAATAGTAATAACAGAGCTCCAATAGTTTGTATTAATGGTCAAAATGCATTGATATAGTATCCTCTTACTTAAAGAAAATAAGGTTTTGTATTCAGAACCTTAGAGAGTATTTTTCCACCTCCTCAAATGAGCAAAAACTTGCTATACATACTAATCAGCAATCTTGGAATCCTTAAAAGGATGCAACAAGCTTCAGATGGTTGTTAAAAGATCTTGCACTAAAAACAAGATTACAAACTAACAAAATTGTTTGCAACAACATATTACAAATATCTATTTCCAACAATCTTGCAGGTGGTACCTTTGTCTAAGGATATTTCAGAGCAGTTGCTAAATTTATTGCATGAATGATGACCACCATCCTACTAACCTACATCATCCTTTGTTTGGACATGCTCTCCCTCGAACTCTGGATCAAGTGCCAAGTGCATTCTATTCTTCTTCTTCCTCTACAAGTTGGACAACTGGCTTCTTCTTCTTCTTTATTATTAACTTCTCCCAAGCTACCACATCATCATCAGATGGCTAGTTGTAGCTCTGCAGCTCCTGAAGTGATTTGATCTGTTGCTCCCATGTAGGATCAGTTATACTTTTGGCTTCAACCACAAATCGTATGCAATCATTTTCAATCTTGAAAAGACTATCAATGATATTATTACATCTATCCAGGTCCAAAGCATTATCATCCTTTAGGAAGGCATCCTGTTTAATTACCAACTGATCCATTGACATCTTCCATTATTCTAACTTGACCACATTTCCATTGTCATCATAAATCAAAGGAAAATATTTGCTATAATCTTTATCAAACATGGCCAGCTTGGCCTTTATTTGGTTTGACTTTCCTTTGAAAAACTTTGAAGTAGCACTTATTAAGCCAATCTTCTCAAAAACTTCACTTACTACTTTAGGAACATCTACCCTGTATTCTTGCAAATCATCAAGTTTATCAAATAATATACTCCTTCCTGACCATGTGCTGAAAAGTGGCTCCAAGGTGATCAAATGTTCATTCATCTTTTCATTAGTCTGGTGCAATAAGCTGAATGATTTATGGACTGATTCCATTTTTTCCTTTATCCTACCCTGCTTATATTGCACAATCTTTGACATAGTATCCAAAGATGCCTTTGTCCTTATCTTTTCCAAGTCCTCAATGGGTCTCTCAAGCACTTCCACATCTGTCTGCACAGGGGCCTCAATTTGCAAAGGAGGAGGAACTACCTTTGAAGCTTCTTCAAGCTTGACTCTTACCTCTGCCAACTCATCTTCTAATTGTTTGATCTTCATCATTTTCAAGTCTCTATCCTTTGCCACCAGGTTTGCACTTCAAACAACTTTGAATACCTCTCAGACAACTGAGCTGTCTTGGCCTCATTCAAATTGGCCCAATGAGTCATTGCCTTGGAAACTTCAAGGTCAGTTGTATTCTGCATAGTCCATATGATTTTGTTCCTCTCCATCTTATCCTCTATACTTAATAGGGATGGCTTTTGGGTCCTAGGGGCCATAGACCACATTGCAACAGCTTGAGACTTAGGGTCATAGCCACTTCCTCTTATCATGTCACCAATGTGAACCTCATATGATAGGCTACCCTGTGGTTGTTTCCTTATTTGATCTATGATGAATGCAGAAGTCAGATCCCATCCTGGAGTTAATAGCATTCCACTTGCCTTAACCAATTGTCTAGCTTCATCTGGTGTTATAGGATCTAGGCTAGGATCATAAGAAGCTAAAGCTCTCAATGTTTCCTCACTTGGCTCCACACCTTCAGGCATAGCTTTCTTCACCTCTTGTTGCTTGTTCCAAATAAGAAAACTCTTGAATTCATCAGTTTTAATAAATTGGTCATCACTCAAAAATTCCTCCTGATAGATTTCTCTGATATCCTTTTCTAACCACAGGGCATGTTCCTTATCTGTTTCATCAGTGGCCACCTTCTTGCCTACTCTTATTATTTTTCTCAATTGGTGATGGTAAGCCCTATCACCTAGCACTAGAGCAGATGCTCTGTCAATTATTCTCTTTTGTTTTCGTTTCCCTGAAGGCTCTCCTTCCTCAAGCCTCTACTTCTTCAAAGGTGGCTCTTGGACATTCTCTATTTCTAGCTGGTCTTCAATAGGCTCAACAATATGTACATCCCTAACTTGTGGTGGGCTATTCCCCTCTAGGGACTCAGCAGAAGATTCCTCTTGATCAAAAGATGAATAGTCTTTCCTTTTCTTTGGTTTCTTTTGGTCAATCAACTTCTCCAATTGATTTGATAGAGTGTCATGCATCTCTATCATCTTGTCAATTCTTTTCAGATAAGGAAGGTCAGGGAAGAAACCCTCAAAAGGAAGTTGGGCTGCCATCACTTGTTTTGATAAATCTATCAAATCAAAGTACCTGTTCCATCTCCTTTTAACTTCATCATCCTCAAAAATATTTTTGATTACATCTTCCTCATCTAAACCTTCATGTTCCTTAATCACACCAATGTTTGGAATATAGACCATCTTGGCAATTTTGATAAAGTCCTCAGGATCTACATGTCTACAAGCACCAGTAACCATCTTGAATTGATTTAACCATGCAGTGATTTGAGAAAATGCCCTCTTTCCCACCAGGAAGTCACCTATCTTGAATTGCCTAGGTGTGAATGTACCCTTCCTATGAGGGGCTAGAATTTCTCTATCTATGCACATCAACTGCCAAATAAATTCCAGATAAGCAACTCTTAGAGGCACATATTTTGGTAATAGATGTGGGGGCTGGGGACAACCATAAACCCTAATAATTGTAGAATTCTCCCCTAAGTAAAAATCAACCCAATTATGATCTCCCTCCCACTTATCCATAAAATGCAATGGTCTTAGGAGCCTAAGGATCCTCGGGGATAGCCTTGTGGCATTGATGCCTAACATCTTTACAATCGAAAAGATAATGAAATTCTAAAAAACACAAAAATCCCTTTCATTGGAAGTAGAATTCCATACCCTCACCCATAATTGTACTGGATTATACTGGCCTTTGAAGTTAAACCTTGGTTTCAGCATGTTCCAATCAAAGCTATTGATGTTGAAGAACAAAATCAAGTGCATTAACAAAGAATAATGCATGAACTTAATTGGACTCTTACTTTCTTTGATAGAAATCAAACCCTCAGGTATTCTATCAATTATATACTGAATGTAATCATAGTCAGTATTTACCAAGGAATTCTGGATGTCCAAGATTATCATCAACAAATCAGCTGGCAAGAACTCTACATCTCCATCAATTCCCAAAACCCTACATAATGCATAACAAGTATACCTCATATAATGCTAGAGGGACCTAAATTGGTAAGGGGCATTCATGTGAGTAGGGAGGGGAGCTATATACGTATCCTGCTTTGGGATATGCTTCATCATTTGGTCCTTTACTGTCCCTATGTTATTCTTGTACCTCTCCCTTTCTTTGCTCAGGTCAATTTAGGTGGAGGAAGACGTATAGAAATTAAAAGCTTTCATGAATGAACCCCTATCTAGAGTAACCAAAGGTGACTGGTCCTCTTTTCTAATTATTTTGGAAATTGGGTCATAATGCCTAGCTAGTGCAACAATTATATCCACATCTAAAAATATATTAGGAACAACTAATTTTCCTAAACCCAAATTCCAACCATTACACACAGGAACATGCCTATCTCTATTTCCATAAAAGAAGCTGAAAATAGTATAACCTGTACTATTTGGTATGATAGGATCCCTGCAAAACCCCAGCACATCTTCAAAAACATCATCGGGAGCTCTTTTGTTCTGACTGGATCCCGACAGCAATTTCATGAATTCATCTGAATAGTTAGGCTTTCCCTTGTCTTCACCACTTTTAGACTTGGCTTCACTGTTGGAAGACACTGCACTCTTCTTAGGTTGACTCATCTTTGCTATAGGATTACCTTCAAATTCTGCAAACTAGATTTATTTGGTGCTCAAAAACTGCTTCAGAAAGACACAATTCTCTTCGACTGATTTTGGACACAAGAAACAATGAGCTTAGCTTATTTATCGATACAGATCAAATGTGTACAGCTACCACAATTACTAAAAATCTCCTTAATTGTTTCCACATTCAATTTCATATACCATCAGATTTCAAATTTTGAGTTAGCCGTGTTTGGATGTTGAGAGATAAATTAAACAACTTGAAAACAAGGCAAAGAGGCAAATGATTAAGATTCTGCACTCTAAACCTATTTACGTCATGCAATCTTCCTTTGAAATTGATTGGATGGCTCATTAGTTTACTCTCTAGCTTGACACTGTACTTTATCCATGTAGGCAATGATCCTTTTCTTTTCTTTGGTTACCTTTTCTGACTGAGCCCATTTAGCGAATCAGCGACTGAAAGCCTCTCATGATCACTTAATACAATGTTAACCCTAGCTCATATTCAGAGAACTAGCGACCAAGGCCTTCGTGGGTTCTTGCAATGCAATTATTAACCCTTCATCCACTTAGCAAATCAGTGACTGAAATGATCACCTTCGAGCACTTGACTGCAGTTATTATTTGGAGAACTAGCGAATAAGGTCATCTCCCATTCTCTTAATGTCCCAACTAACTGTCAATTTTCTTGGAGATTTAGTGAACAAAGGGTTTGCGCATTCACTTAATGAGATACTTAACCATCTGATTATTTAGAGAACTGGCAAAGCTTTTGCTCTCTGAGTCATTAAATCTTTGCTTAAATGTCACCTTCATTTTGAGACTTAGCGACTATATGCTTTGCTCATTCTGTAGATGATAGTGCTAACTGCTCGGATATCTGACGACTTGGCGAACAACTTATCTCTGAATCACTGAATCATGTAGCTTTGACTGCCAAAATCATGTGACTTGGCGAATGCGGTTAGTTGACCATTTCACCAAAACATATGATCTTTAGTTATTTGATTATGAGAATTAGCGAACAAAGGGTTCACTGAATCTCGCAATACTTCAAACATTGAATGTTTCCTTACACGATTAAGCGACTGAAGACTTAAAACTTTGCTAATCCTTTGATTCGCCCATTTGCCAAATACTTCTAGCCTTTACCTTTCCTTTAAGAGAACCCACGACCATATGATTTGCTAAATCACTAGATCATTTAGTATTTCAGTAACTCATTCCAAGAATAAGCGAACACAAAAAACATTACCTTTGCCAAACTCATTTCATCAAATTGTCAAAACTGCCAGACTTGGACGATGATAATATAAGTACTCAGTCGCTCATTCACCAAATCAAACTTGTAGGACCCAAAAGATACATGAGATTAAAACAAAGCCATTGATCTTGAAATCAATCCATGGTATTTTCCAGTTCTCCATTTGATATAACCCTTGACCGCCGGATTCAGAGAATGAGCGAATACTGCTTTCGCTAGGTCGCTAAGTGTTAACACATGACTACCAAGGACTAAGAAAACTAGAGATAGCCTTTGTTTGCTAGTTCTCACAAAGGGTAAAATAAATTCCAAAACATTTGGAGACTCAGCGACAAAGAAAAATGGTTAACAAGGTTCAAACACATTCGCCAATTTGCTGATGTTGGGGTGTTCACCGGGAGACTTAGAGACCACGCGACTAAAATGACACTTAGCATAAGATTGACTTGTTCACTGATTCGTCGAATACTATATGAGACATGCTATGACATTTTTTGATTCAGTGAACACTTGGGATAATTAAGCACGTGCACGATTTAACCCGCTTAAGTGACTAAAAGGTAACAATGAAATAGAAGAACAAGGGCTAACATGAGGGTTCTTGCATGAATTCGACATTTTTCAAAAACAAATCCTAGGGTAAGGATTTTTTGAACTCGGCTATGACAATTTTTTGTGAATTTTCCAAACCCTAGACCAAACAAAACACCTGGAAGGAGATTTAACCCAAAATTTGGACACACACCTCAGAAAATTAAGAATATACCCAACAGTGGCTCTATCTGAGGATGCTTGATTGCAAGATCATAGCAAGAATTTATGAATCTCTGGGAGGTAGACCACAAAACCTTAACCTAAAATAGGAAACAAACACACAATAGAAAACAACACCTACACCTATATACAAGCCTATTGTGCATGGAAAAAGAATTAACTGAAGAAAAATTTCAGGAATTGTCCATGCATTGGCAATTCCTGCTCTTCACCATCCAATTTTTTCAGAAAATATGAGTCCTTACCATGGGTTTGATGAACAATATAAGGTCCCATCCACAAAGACTCAAATTTTTTGTGTTTCCCTTTATCTTCAGCCCTGGCATTCCATTGGAGAACCATATCACCAGGTTGGAATTTTCTCACAGTTGCTCTCTTATCAAAAAGATATTTCATTTTTTGCTGCCACTTCACATTTTCTCTTTGTCCTTCCCTCCTAATCTCATCTAATTCAATCAGCTGAACCATTCTATCTTGTAGTGGATCACTGATTTCCATATCCTCTTCTTGCATAAACTTATAGATTGGAAGGAAATTATTGACTGGCAACCTTGATTTTGCCCCATATACCATTTCAAAAGGGGACTTACCTGTAGCTCTCTTCTCAGAAATTCTATCAACCCATAGGGCTAGCTTCAGTTTCACATGCCAACTTCTCTTATTCTTTTCAAGGGTTTTCTTCAAGATTTGCAAAATACTCTTATTGCTGGATTCAGCCTATCCATTAGTCTGTGGATGATAAGGGGATGAGTAAGACAATACTATGCCCATTTCTGAGCAAAAATCAGTAATCTCCTATGACCTGAAACTCATAGCATTGTCAACAACCAATTTAATAGGGACACCAAATCTAGTGATTACATTATTCATCAAGAATTCAATTACAACAGCACTGGTTTCCCTTTTGGTTGGAATGGCTTCAATCCATTTGGTGAAATAATCAGTAGCCACCAAAATGTAACTATGTCCCCACTAGACTTCTCAGAGAACTCTCCAATAAAATCCATACCCCACATTGCAAAAGGAGCTTCTGCAACAACAGGGTTCAATAAGAGTGCACCTGAAAACTTCAATTTTTTAGAAAACCTTTGACAAGGCTCACATTTTCTGACATAAGAATGAGTGTCTTTGAACAATACAGGCCAATAGTATCCTACCCTTAAGATTTTATGAGCTGTTGACCGAGCAGAATGATGTCCTCCACACATTCCAGAGTGCATTTCCTTCAACACTTTCTCTGATTGGTGCTTATCCAAACAAAAGAGTAGAATTCCATCATTATCTTTCCAGTACAAATCACCCTGGATCAACACATATCTCTGAGCTTGCAATCTCAGACTCCTTTGATTATCATTCAGTTCAGGTGGACACTTAGCATTTTCAATAAAATAAATAACATCCTTGTACCAGGGTTGCATTTCAATACTAGTAATCACATCAATATTAGCAGCAACATTATTTACTTGGACAAGGTCCATATTTTTCTCAGTCATTAACTTAGCAAGTCCCAATCCTCTTATCAATTTGGTAATGTGAATTTCAAGGTCAAACTCTTGGATCTTGTTTATCCATTTACACCTTTTTCCTGTGACTTCATTCTGTGTTAGGAGATCCTTTACTGTAGCATGGGGCACATAAGCACTAACCTTTGCACAGACCAGATATGGTCTGAAAGCTTTGATTTCCTTTATAAGGGCATAGGCTTGCTTTTCCATTAGTTCATAATTTAATTCAATAGATTGTAATGATTTGCTGAAAAAGGCTATAGGATGCTCATATCCTTCTTGATCCTTTTGTAAAAGGATAGCTGCGATAGTATGAAAAGATGCAAAAGAAAATAGAGAAAATGGTTTCAGATAATTAGGTTACACCAAAACCGGGGCCTCTTGAATTGCTTGTTTGATTCTTTCAAAATCTTGTTGAGCTTCAAAATTCCAATCAAACTTCACTTCCTTCTTTAGGAACTTAACTATGGGTTTGACCAATTCTACAAAGTTAGCAATAAACCTCCTTACAAAATTAATCTGTCCCAAGAATGACTGCACACCCTTTATGGTCTTTGGTGGAGGGACCTTGTTAATTGCCTCTACTCTTTCAGGATCAATCCTGACTCCTTTTGATACAATGTGTCCAAGTAGCTTCCCTTCTGTCACAACAAACTGACACTTTTTAGGATTAAGGGAAACACCATATTCTAAGGCCTTAAGAATGACCTTTTCCAAATGGGAACAATGATCATCAGCTTTCTTGGAATAAGCAGTGAGATCATCTTGATATACAACCATAAGAACATTGATCAATTCTTTGAATGCAACATCCATTGCTCTCTGAAAAGTTGCTCCAACATTTTTCAAACCAAAGGGCATGTGGATATATACATAGGTTCCCCATGGGGTAGTAAATGCTGTCTTAAAATACTTTGATTCTTTGACTAGCACTTGATTGTAGCCCGAGAAACCATCCATCATTGATAAAAGCTCACAATCAGTTACCCTATGCAGCATGGCTTCCATATTGGGCAATCCATAATTGTCTTTAAGTGAAGCCACATTCAAGTTCTTGAAATCAACACATAGCCTAATATCACCGTTCTTTTTCCTCACTGGCATAAGATTGGAAACCCATGTAGAATGCCTGATTGGCTCAATGATACCAGCATCCCTCAATTTTGTCAACTCAACTTGCATCTTAGTGGCCAGTAAAGGGTTAATGGGTCTCTGCTTTTGTCTAAAAGGCTTAGCTTCTTCTTTTAAAGGAATTTCATGCTGAAATAGATCAGCCCTATATGCCTTAAGATCATCATAGGACCAAGCAAATACATGCTTGTATCTTTTCAAAAGCCTGATCAGATTTCCTCTAATCTCTCTGCTCAGTTTCTTGCCAATGTATACCATTTGTGGGGAGGTTTTTGAACCCAAGTTTATTTCTTCTAAGTCTTCCATTTTGGTGTTAGACTTTTGGGACAAAAAACCATCATTTATTTTAAACATCCCCTCCAATTCTACTAGCCCTTTAGGTATGTGGTTGGATGGTAACTGCACTATTTCATTCCCCATGACACATTATTTTCCCTCAACACATTGCTGTATCTCATTGAAATCTATTTGCTGACCATCATATTGATCAAGGCCTTGAATAAACCTAAGGATATCTAGGTCATCCTGGAAAACTTGCCAATTATATACATTATCAGGCACTACAGGCCTAGTTTTGACCTCTAACATAGACACACTAGTGAGAGTTATGTCTTCACTCTTAAGGGAAACATTTGCAAGAAAATTTTCCATGATATTATTGGATCTTTCTACCCAAAGTAGATTGAAAGCATAAAAAAACTCTAGTCTATCCCAAACAACATGTTTTTACAATTTCAAATTTTCATCCTTGGAAACATATTGAGATCTTACTTGGGCTATAATCAACTGGGAATCACCATGAACTTTTAAAAATTTAATACCATGCTTTATGGCTACATCCAGTCCCAATATTAAAGCCTCATACTCGGCAGTGTTATTTGTACACTCAAAAGTTAACAAGAAAGAGTATTTGAATGTAGTACCTGATGGGGAAATGAATACAACACTAGCTCCTGATCCTTCCTTGGAGCATCCACCATCAAAGAACATTTGCCACAGGCCATCTTGCTACAAAATCAGCTCATCCACAATTGGATCTATGTTTTTCAATTGAGGTACTGCTTCTTCAATCACAAAATTGCTCATGTCAATATCTACAAAACAATTTAGATCCTCCGGAGCAACCACTTCAATCATGACTGAAGAACGGGGCTCCCTGTACAACTTTACCTCAGTTCCATTTATTGGGATGGTAGCATATGACAAATCTAGTTGTAACTTTCCACCCACTGCTGCAGTCCATTGTCTTGACAATAACATGCCATAATGAGGTTTTGTATCAACAACAACCACATCCATTTTATATGTGGCTTCTGGGGATGCAACAATCTTCACTTCAATTCCAATCAGGGTCCCTACAATAGGTACTACCCTATTATCCATGGCATAACACCTTCCACTAGATGTATTAACTTGCAACCCTAACTCCTTCATCACTTGATAAGGCATTACAGTTGTAGCAGCGCCGGAATCAATCATACAATTTTTTAGCAAACAATTATTTACAAGCAAAGTAACGTAGAAAGGAATGATAGAAGAGGGTTCTTGTGTCACAATAGTCCCAACACATACATCAGAGATGTCATTAATTGCAATTGGCTTATCCATGGACTTCCCTTCCTCTTGTAGAACAGGAGTGGTTCTATGGTCACTTATAAGAGCCAAAGCTGCTACTTTGTGCTCCTCTATTTTAAGCATCTCAAGCAAAGGGATGGAGACCTTCATTTGGGACAAGGCATGTCTCATATCAAAGGTAGGGGAGTCAGTATAAAAATCAGGGTGATCCTTTGACCTACCAATTTTCTTTTTCACCTTGTCAGTAATAACTTCTTCATTTTTTTTACTCACAAGCCCTTGATCCTTACTATTTACAACATTGGGCTTTGGGGAATCCTTATCTTGAGAATTTCTCTTGATAAACACTAACCTGGGGAATCCCTGTTCATTATCTACCTTTTTGTTCCTCAAATTGTATGAGGATCTTGCTTGTGTTATGGCAGCCACAGTTAGACTTCTGATCTCTTCTTCACTGGGCTTTCTCCATTGTTTTTCATTTGATCCGGATTCTACCATATGAGTCTTACAATCATTATTATCAAACTCTTCCTAATCAGATTGAGTAAATATTTGTTGTTCATAATCAGAGAAAAGTTTTCTCTTATGATCAACATCTGGGAAAATCTCTTCATCATCTGAGGACACTAGGTCCCCCATTAGTTCAGTAGTGAACATGTTAATAGCAGGCTTTTCAGATCCTTCATAATCTTCTGCATATGAATCATTGGCCTCTTCTCCCAAGGCCTGAGCAACAACACATTGGAATGGTGAGTGGGGCATATTACAAGCCACACACCAAGGGGTACTTTCCACATTATGTGCTATATTTTTCTTCAAAGGATCTGGTGTATCTCTTCCCTTTTGGGGTTCATTATTATCAAGAACAGGCCTCCCATCTTTCCAGTTTGTTTTGTAAGGCATATCTCTTAAGTTAGGGGCCTTGTCCTTCCTTTGATAAGGAGGCCTTGTATCTTGAAAATTTCTACCACCTTTATCAAACCTTGCTGGGAAATCTTTGTTAGTACTAGGTCCTTTGTCCATTCTATCCTCTTCTTTGGATGGCCTTGCAGGTTGTGGCCTGGTTTCTTTCCACAGTCTACCTTCATCCCTTTTGTACATTTGGCCAAATGCCTTTCAGTTACTCTCAATATTTATGGCCAACTTAAAAGCATCTCTAAGGGTACGGGGATTCTTATCTCTCAAAAGGTAAGACATCTTACCATCCATAGAGTTGAAATAATTTGTCATGCAGACTACATCATCTAGCCTCAATACTTGGAACAGTTTATACATAGCCTTTTAGAATCAGCTATTAAACTCTGACATGCTCTCATTGTAATGTTTCTTGATATTATTGAACTCATTGAGCATGTAGCTAGAGTTCACATGTTCTGCATATTGGTCTTTAAAACATCTGACAAATTCTTCCCAAGATGCAATACTATTCTCAGGTAGCCCCTTGTACCAATCCCTGGCATCCTCAATCAATGATTGAACAAAGAGCTTCATTATGACATCTTCATGTTCAATCTCATAATCATTGACCTTATTTGTGAAAAACTTTAGATGTTCTTCACAAGTGGTAACATTATTCCCAGTGAATAATGGGATCTTCTTTCTAATTTCATTGGGGACAACATTTGGTTGACCAAGAATACCATCAAAAAATAGAGGCCTATATCTATCCAAATGAACTGGTCTTCTTTGGATATTTGGTTGATTGAGAGGGGTAGCTGCAACATTTTGATAGGGTACAGTTCCCACTATACCACTAGCTATAAGGGGAACTTGATTAGGAACTGGTCTAGGTAAAATTTGTCCAGGGTGAAAGGCTTGAGTATTTGGAAGTGAAGTATTGGGCTGACTGGGTGGAGTTGTTCCTATGGTGATAGGGATAGAGCTACTAGCGAATGTGTTCATGTTAGCATGTAGGAAGGAAATCTTCCTCTTCATTTCATCAGCAGCAGCCTCCAACTCAAGTTTCTCCAGTTGAATAGCCAAATCTTCCTTTGCTTTTCTAGCCTTCTCCAAGTCTATACTTGTTTGAGAAGGTACATTAGGAGGAGCCATAATTTTCTTGGGCTCATTAATATTTACACTCACCAATTTTTGTTTTCCCTTATCATGGATTTCTTTGGGAGCAATTTTAATCTCCTTATTTCTCTGGATTTCAGAGGGATTCAATTACCTGAGGACATGGCCTGTTCCCTCAAATTCACCTTGTTTAGGTCTAGTATCCTGAGCCTACTCTCAAATCTTCCATATCACCAAACAAATCCTTATCTAAACCTTGAACATCTTGGTTTAGATCACTAACCTGAGTCTCATTCTTCCTGGTTCTATTGAGAAGTTCCTGCCTCTCTATGAGCAATTCAAAAATTTTCTATTCCCTCACTTTCACCCTATTGGCAATCTCAGCAAGTTGTTCACCCTCTTTCTCTCTCAAAGCAATCACCTCTTCTCTCAACTTCTCATAATCATAGGAAGTAGTTTCAATAGTAGAGGTTTCTTCTAGTTGTTCTAGGGTTTCTCTCACAGGGAAATAACTTGCTTCTGTGACCTCTGTGATTACTTCTTTCTACATATGCACACTTGGCATGACCCTCTTGACATGTTCGGGATCATCAGAAGAGGAAGAAGATTCATGAGGAAGTGGGACACGAGATCTTTCTCGAGAAGGGACTTGGGAACTAGCATTATTCTGACCTCTCCTAGACCATTGCTTCCTACTTGGTGTATGGAGCTCATCACCCATATTATCTTCTGAGTGATCCTTGTAGTAAGACCTAGTGTATCTTGGTTGAATCATTGTATATCATGACAATTTTAGCAAAATTTTGCAATTATTAGCAATTGGTAACACAGATTTTCAGAGTCGCCACCCACTATTAAGCGGGAATCAAAATATTTTATGCTGGTCTACAAACACACAATAGATAGGATTTGCACTAACCTATTGCAAGCTATTCAGAAGTTTCCCAGTAGAGTCACCAATTTTGTTAGTGCTCAAATCTACAGATTATCAAATACTTATGAACTCATGTAATCCCAATAAACTATAATCTAGCAAAATGCAAACACTAAGGTATTAAGGTTAGAAAACCTTCTTCACTTCGAGCAATGGATACTCAGGCGGGTGTACCTATATCAATCCAATGTTTAATTGAGCTCTGAATTGTGAACTAGCTCCTTCACTGCTTTGTTATTGCTTTCAAACATCAACTTAGTAAGATGATAAAACTCTAAGTATAGCCCAAATTATCCTGATACACAAAACTATGATGGAAATCATGAAAGCAGCAACATGAAACAATGGTTTAAGGATATTCATCCTTCTTCTTTTTAGAGTCAAACTCAAGGAAGGTTAACCTCATCCAGTGCTTCTATAAAGCATTACAATACACGTCTATGAATGTGTCATAGAGTAGTTCAGATTAAGGTTTGTACAGATAAAGTAAAATCAATTAGTTGTTTATATCTTGGTTGGCAAATAAATGTAAATGGATCCAGAACTAGTGCCTTATCCACTTGGGCATCAGAGTCAAACCCTACCTCCACATATATCTATCAAAACAAAAATACTATAACTCAAATGACATGCCTAACATACCATCCTTTTAATTCCTACAACTGTCATCAAATTCATACACGAATTATTAATTCCCAGAGACCTCCCTTAAGATTTTATTCTTTCCTTGAAAAAAACTTAAGCTTAACCCCTATATTCACCTTGTGAATAATGTATTTAAAATGCCTTGCAATCTAAATACATAAGAAAACTAAAACACTCCATACATAAAGACAACAAAATAGTAATAACAGAGCTCCAATATTTTGTATTAATGGTCAAAATGCATTGATATAGTATCCTCTTACTTAAAGAAAATAAGGTTTTGTATTCAGAACCTTTCTTAGAGAGTATTTTTCCACCTCCTCAAATGAGCAAAAACTTGCTATACATACTAATCAGCCATCTTGGAATCCTTGAAAGGATGCAACAAGCTTCAGATGGCTGTTAAAAGATCTTGCACTAAAAACAAGATTACAAATTGACAAAATTGTTTGCAACAACATATTACAAATATCTATTTCCAACAATCTTGCAGGTGGTACCTTTGTCTAAGGATATTTCAGAGCAGTTGCTAAATTTATTACATGAATGATGACCACCATCCGGCTAACCTACATCATCCTTTGTTTGGACATGCTCTCCCTCGAACTCTGGATCAGGTGCCAAGTGCATTCTATTCCTCTTCTTCCTCTACAAGTTGGACAACTAGCTTCTTCTTCTTCTTTATTATTAACTACTCCCAAGCTGCCACATCATCATCAGATGGCCAGTTGTAGTTCCGTAGCTCTTGAAGTGATTTGATCTATTGCTCCCATGTAGGATCAGTTATACTTTTGGCTTCAACCACAAATCGTATGCAATCATTTTCAATCTTGAAAAGACTATCAATTATATTATTACATCTATCTAGGTCCAAAGCATTATCATCCTTTAGGAAGGCATCCTATTTAATTACCAACTGATCCATTGACAAATTCCATTCTTCTAACTTGACCACATTTCCATTGTCATCATAAATTAGAGGCAAATATTTGCTATAATCTTTATCAAACATGGCTAGCTTGGCCTTTATTTGGTTTGACTTTCCTTTGAAAAACTTCGAAGCAGCACTTATTAAGCCAATCTTCTCAAAAAATTCACTTACTACTTTAGGAACATCTACCCTATATTCTTGCAAATCATCAAGTTTATCAAATAATATACTCCTTCCTGACCATGTGCTGAAAAGTGGCTCCAAGGTGATCAAATGCTCATTCACCTTTTCATTAGTCTGGTGCAATAAGCTGAATGATTTATGGACTGATTCCATTTTGTCCTTTATCCTACCCTGCCTATATTGCACAATCTTTGACATAGTATCCAAAGATGCCTCTTTCCTTATCTTTTCCAAGTCCTCATTGGGTCTCTCAAGCACTTCCACATCTATCTGCACAGGGGCCTTAATTTGCAAAGAAGGAGGAGGAACTACCTATGAAGCTTCTTCAAGCTTGACTCTTACCTCTGCCAACTCATCTTCTAATTGTTTGATCTTCATCATTTTCAAGTCTCTATCCTTTGCCACCAGGTTTGCGCTTTCAAACAACTTTGAATACCTCTCAGACAACTGAGCTATCTTGGCCTCATTCAAATTGGCCCAATGAGTCATTGCCTTAGAAACTTCAAGGTGAGTTGTATTTTGCATTGTCCATATGATTTTGTTCCCCTCCATCTTATCCTCTATACTTAATAGGGATGGCTTTTGGGTCCTAGGGGCCATAGACCACATTGCAATAGCTTGAGACTTAGGGTCATAGCCACTTCCTCTTATCATGTCACCAATGTGAACCTCATATGATAGGCTACCCTGTGGTTGTTTTCTTATTTGATCTATGATGAATGCAGAAGTCAGATCCCATCCTAGAGTTAATAGCATTCCACTTGCCTTAACCAATTGTCTAGCTTCATCTGGTGTTATAGGATCTAGGCTAGGATCATAAGAAGCTAAAGCTCTCAATGTTTCCTCACTTGGCTCCACACCTTCGGGCATAGCTTTCTTCACCTCTTGTTGCTTGTTCCAAATAAGAAAACTCTTGAATTCATCCATTTTAATAAATTGGTCATCACTCCAAAATTCCTCCTAATAGACTTCTCTGATATCCTTTTCTAACCATAGGGCCTATTCCTTATCTGTTTCATCAGTGGCCACCTTCTTGCCTGCTCTTATTATTTTTCTCAATTGGTGATGGTAAGCCCTATCACCTGGCACTAGAGCAGATGCTCTGTCAATTATTCTGTTTTGTTTTCCTTGCCCTGAAGGCTCTCCTTCCTCAAGCCTCTGCTTCTTCAAAGGTGGCTCTTGGACATTCTCTGTTTCTGGCTGGTCTTCAATAGGCTCAACAATATGTATGTCCCCAACTTGTGGTGGGCTATTCCCCTCCGAGGACTCATCAGAAGATTCCTCTTGATCATAAGATGAATAGTCTTTCCTTTTCTTTGGTTGCTTCTGGTCAATCAACTTCTCCAACTGATTTGATAGAGTGTCATGCATCTCTATCATCTTGTCAATTCTTTTCAGATAAGGAAGGTTAGGGAAGAAACCCTCAAAAGGAAGTTGGGCTACCATCACTTGTTTTGATAAATCTATCAAATCAAAGTACCCGTTCCATCTCCTTTTAACTTCATCATCGTCAAAAATATTTCTGATTACATCTTCCTCATCTAAACCTTCATGTTCCTTAATCACACCAATGTTTGGAATATAGACCATCCTAGCAATTTTGATAAAGTCCTCAGGATCTACATGTCTACAAGCTCTAGTAACCATCTTGAATTGATTTAACCATCATCTGAATAGTTAGGCTTTCCCTTTTCTTCACCACTTTTAGACTTGGCTTCACTGCTGGAAGACGTTGCACTCTTCTCAGGTTGACTCATCTTTGCTACAGGATTACCTTCAAATTCTGCAAATTGGATTTATTTGGTGCTCAAAAATTGCTTCAAAAAGACACAATTCTCTTCGACTAATTGTGGACACAGGAAACAATGAGCTTAGCTTATTTATCAATACAGATCAAATGTGTACAGCTACCACAATTACTACAAATCTCCTTAATTGTTTCCACATTCAATTTCATATACCATTAGATTTCAAATTTTGAGTTAGCCATGTTTGGATGTTGACAGATAAATTAAACAACTTGAAAACAAGGCAAAGAGACAAATGATTAAGATTCTGCACTTTAAACCTATTTACATCATGCAATCTTCCTTTGAAACTGATTGGATGGCTCATTAGTTTACTCTCTAGCTTGACACTGTACTTTATCCATGCAGGCAATAGTCCTTTTCTTTTCTTTGGTTACCTTTTTCGACTGAGCCTATTTAGCAAATCAATGACTGAAAGCCTCTCATGATTGCTTAATACAATGTTAACCCTAGCTCATATTTAGAGAACTAGTGACCAAGGCCTTCACGGGTTCTTGCAATGCAATTCTCAACCCTTCATCCACTTAGCGAATCAGTGACTGAAATGATCACCTTCAAGCACTTGACTATAGTTATTATTTGGAGAACTAGTGAATAAGGTCATCTCCCATTCTCTTAATGTCCCGGCTAACTATCAATTTTCTTGGAGATTTAGCGAACAAAGGGTTCGCGCATTTGCTTAATGAGATACTTAACCGCCTGATTATTTAGAGAACTGGTGAAGCTTTTTCTCTCTGAGTCACTGAATCTTTTCTGAACCGTCACCTTCATTCTGAGACTTAGCAACTATATGCTTCGCTCATTCGCTAGATGATAGTGCTAACTACCTGAATATCTAACGAATTGGCGAACAGCTTATCTTTGAATCGCTGAATCATGTAGCTTTGACCGCCAACATCACATGACTTGGCAAATGCATTTAGTTGACCATTTCACCGAAACATATGATCTTTAGTTATTTGATTATGAGAATCAGCGAACAAAGGGTTCACTGAATCTCGCAATACTTCAAACATTGAATGTTTCCTTACGCGATTAAGTGACTAAAGAATTAAAACTTTTCTAATCCTTTGATTTTCCCATTCGCTAGATACTTCTAGCCTTTACCTTTCCTTTAAGAGAACCTGTGACCATATGATTCGCTGAATCGCCAGATCATTTAGTATTTCACTAACTCATTCTGAGAATAAGCGAACACAAGAAACATTACCTCTGCCAAACTCATTTCATCAAATTGTCAAAACCCCCAGACTTGGATGATGATAATATAAGTACTCAGTCGCTCATTCACTAGATCAAACCTGTAGGACCCAAAAGATACTTGAGATTAAAAAAGAGCCGTTGATCTTGAAATCAATCCATGGTATTCGCCAGTTCTCCATTTGATATAACCCTTGACCGCTAGATTCAGAGAATGAGTGAATATTGCTTTCGCTAGGTCACTAAGTGTTAACACATGACTGCCAAGGACTAAGTGAACTAGAGATAGCCTTTGTTCTCTAGTTCTCACAAAGGGTAAAATAAATGCCAAAACATTTGGAGACTCAGCGACAAAGAAAAATGGTTAACAAGGTTCAAACACATTTGCCAATTCACTGATGTTGGGGTGTTCACCAGGAGACTTAGAGACCACGCGACTAAAATGACACTTAGCATAAGATTGAATTGTTCGTTGATTCATCGAATACTATTTGAGACATGCTATGACATTTTTTGATTCAGTGAACACTTGGGATAATTAAGCACATGCACAATTTAACCCGCTTAAGTGACTAAAAGGTAACAATGAAATAGAAGAACAAGGGCTAACATGGGGGTTCTTGCATGAATTCGACATTTTTCAAAAAAAAAACCTAGGGTAAGCATTTTTTGAACTCGACTATGACAATTTTTTGTGAATTTTCCAAACCCTAGACCAAACAAAATACCTGGAAGGAGATTTAACCTAAAATTTGGACACACACCTCAGAAAATTAAGAATATACGCAACAGATTCCTTTATCACCTTGCACCAACAGAGTGACAAGGATCGTATAAAAGAATCTAACAACATTTAGCAAACACATTACAAGAGAAGCACAGTACAGTAGGAAAACCCACAACAAAGCTACCACAAAGGACAAATTGATCAAGCATGCCACCTACTTTCCCCATCTCATTGTATATCATTTAGGGAACTTGGGTAACTCGCAAGAGGGACTATATCCAACATAGTAGGTATAATAGCCAGTTCCAAATAAGGATCCTCTTGAGAATCATAATGTTCGACACTAGGTGTAAGAGTCAATTGTGATGAAAGCATATTAGGTAAATCAATGTCAATGTCAATAGTCTCATATTCATCATTAACATCATCAGTATCATCAAGAGTATCTTCTTCATCCAAATTAATCAAAATAAGATCTAAGATATGAATAGAATCATCATAATCATGCGTCTTAACATCATTATTAGTAACAACTTCTTCTAACACATCATGCATAGATTTATTAAAAGAAAATAAAGATTTTTGAAGAATAGAATTACGAGCTTTAGCATGAGTGCGATGCTTCTTATGATGTTCATTAGCAGACCGATTCCATTTTGACTTACTTGAAATAGGTTGAGAACTAGGAGGAACATTGACAGGATCCTTCATAGGTTCTTTAGGAAGATCAATAGGATTATGAACAATAGTAGGAACTTGATTAATAGAACTAGAAGCCATTGTTAAAGGAGGTATGGAAGGTGTAGGAAAAAGATCATGATTAAGATCCATAGGAGGTATGCTTAATTCAAGAATCTTACGGTGTTTATAAGCTTGATATGAATGAAAAAGATCATTAGGTTGAGGAGGACATGAATTAGGCAATGAAGGCCAAAAGAAATCAAGAGTAGCACAATCTCCAAGCCTAGAAGGTTGATATAAACTATGATTAACCATCTTCACTTCATCATCATGAACACATTTAAGACATTTATGGATAGGTGAAGCAACAACATGCATGACATTCAACCATGGAAAACCTAGCTTAACTTGAAATTGATCAGGAGTAGGAACAACAACAAAGGTGGTGTTCACAATGTTTCCATAAAGTTCAATCGGTAAAGTAATAGAACCAAATGATGGATAAAAAAAACCATTCCAAGTTTGAATCCACACATCTGATGTATCATAAGAATCATGTTGTAAGCTTTTCATAAAAAGATTTTCTTCAGTAATAACATTGAATAAGGATGTAGGATCAACAAGACAACCATGAGTAGGTTTTTGAGAAATCTAAGCATATATATAAAGGGGACCATTAGGAGCTTTAATAATCTCAGAGTCATCAAAGGCAATCAAAAGTTCCCGAGGTCTTTTATTCTTAGGTTGTTGTCAAGGTTTGAGCCAAAATGATGATTGTTGAATCATTAGATGAAATAGGAGGAATATAAACATTAGAAACACTAGGTACAGTGTAAGAAGTTGCAGGGATAGCAGACACAACTAGAGGAACATTAGGAACTACAGTTGGAAGTGGATTGGAATAAGTAAAAGGAACATTATGATATGAAGGTTGTGATGTAGGAAGGGACATAGGAGGAACACTCATAGGAATAGAGGGAACCGTCACAATAACCAAAGAAGGAGTATAGGTGGGAATACTAGGTAAAGGATTAGAAGAGGGTTCTACACTAGTGATAGAAGGAATCAACCCTAAATCTTGAGCTTCTCGAGCTAGAGGTTTAACATTTGAATACACGAGGTGAGTAATACCATGCAAGAGTTTAACACCTGGATCACTATTAAGAAGAACTTTATTAAGAGCCTCTATAGCTTGAATAGAATCTTGATTATGGTTCTCTTGAATAAGCCAGTTACCCATTTTATCAAGTTCAGTTGAAAGTTTTTGGACTTGTTTAGGAGGAACTCTTAAAGCTTCATCCTCATAATGAGATGAGTGAGAAGATTTTTTCTCCATAATAGGATTGGAATCATGAAGAATCCAATTATCATCTGGGATCCTAAGGAAAGGAGAGGAAGATTCAGGATCAAAGGCACCCATGAGTCTACGACTTCTTCTAACCAGAATGTTATAGTAGGACTAGTAGTAGTAAAGATCATAAACCAATGCAATGCAAATGAACTAAACTAAGAACACATAAAGCATGAATATTTTTGTATTTTTGAAATTTAATTAGCATGCAAGATTTAACATAAAAGAGAAATCTAATGCCAACAAGATGAAAATAAATCTAACACTACAAGATACAATAGGGCATCTAATTCCACAAAAGAAAGGAGAGTAAGTATGTTGGGTTCACCAAAATTAATAGTGAAGGTGATCACACAATGTAATGAAAAGGGAAATTTAACACCAAAAAGAAAGAGAGTAAGCTAGTCAGGTTCACCAAAATGAATAGTGAAGGTGAACACACAATGTAATACAAAGGGAAATCTAACACCAAAAAGAAAGAGCGTAAGCTAGTCAGGTTCACCAAAATGAATAGGGGTGAAATGGAATCACCTAATTGAATGTATGGGGGAAATATGAGATCTACTTCTAAATCCAAATTCGCAAAGGAGAGATCCAAATTGATCAATCAAAAGGTTAATGCACAATCGAATCAATCTATGGAGAATATGAAAGAGGAAGAAAACCCTATATTTCCCTATAAAGGAGATGTGTTTTAGAAATTGAAATAATTGAAATGCAAGTAATAACCTCAAAATAGGGCAAATTTGGAAAATGCCAATTTCTGATGTCAGTGTGCAATTTCGAGTGATTCTGCAACCAGTTTTGGACTGGAAATGTCGAGACAAAGAAAACCCAGAAAATTTTTATCTTTCTGACAGTAGGTAGTCTTTGACCCTAATAAAAGGTCAAAGGCTACATTAATATTTTGAAGGTTGACTTTGACTTTGTTCACAAATTTTAGAAGTTTTTCGAAAAGGGTATCCAAATCTAAGCTCAGATCCACAGTTCCACACCTGTACCTAGAAGAAAAAGAGGGTTTTGTTGTTTGTATGGGGGGTTTGCCTTGGTCAAACCCCAATTTAGGAATTAACCTTGAATTGAAATTGAAATTGTATGTGCATAATCAAAATGAAACAATTCACCTTGCTTATGTTGAAGTCCTTGTAGAGGATTCAAATCCTCAAATCCACAAGTAGGAATGCTCCAATGGATGTAGAATGAATGTAGGATGTCTCAAATCAAATTTATTTGATCTTCAACAAAAATCTTGAATGGATCTTTGCATAGGAATTGACTTGAATGAATGTGGAAGGATGGATCTTCAAGGGGGCTCCAAAGAGATTGAATCTTTCAATGGCTAACAATGGATCTCCTTGATGGATGAATGCTTGAACACTTGAATGCTTGCTAGGCTTGAGGATGAATTAATTCTTGCTTACTTTCCTTCTCCTTCTTGCTTTCTTGATTGCACTTGAGATCTTGAGAGATTTCTTGATTTTGGATGCTTGATCTCAAAACTTGATGGAGAAAATGAGAGAGGAAGGCCTCCATTTATAGCGAACTAGGGCACAATCGTCTAGAGGGGCCACTTTGAAAAATTAAATCCCAATTAGGTCCTAACCTTTAGAAATATATGTAGATTAAATTCAATTAGGATTTACCATCCTGAAAACCCGAAATGGCCAACTTGGAGGTGGAAAAAAGAATCTTTCCGAAACTCGATACCCAGAAATTAGAAAATCTTGAAATTTGAAATCTAGGTCAAGGATGAGGTAGACCCCACCCTAGGTCAGGGTCGAGGTCATCCTTGACCTAGATCAGGGTCAAAGTTGACTTTGACCTTGAGGTCATAGACCTCAGGACATCAGTCCAAAATGCTAGGAAATGTAGAAATGAAGGGAAATCAGGTGCAGAGAGAAGCCGAATTGGGGGGGGGGGGGAAGTCAGATTCGACCAAAGACCCAATCAAGGCACTTAACATGACCCCATACCACTTACTTAGAGGGATAAACACTCTTATCTTGGAACTTCTTCCATTTTACGATGATACAATTAGTAGAGTTGTCATGATTTCAGTGATACATTCAGAAAGAAAGATTCATAAGATGTTGGCTATGTTTCTTTTTCTATTTAGGCCTAGTTATCATCCTAGCACAAATAATTTTAGAAAAATCATTTCTTGATTGAAGGTAGATGTAGTATAAATTCAAGATATGAAGGAGACACAATGTAGACAAAGGAGATTCAAAACCAAATTATTTAATAGGTCAATAACTATTATCAACAATTTTTTGTGCACATCCCAAACCATGGTTGGAATTGTGATTCATGATAGTGTTAACATTAACTATTTGTGGATACTTGTAAGGATTAAACTTGGGTCCAAAAGAATGTTCACACCCCTTATTTCCTAAGGGTACTTGAATTCCTTGTTCATGTTTTCCACATCCATTCCGATTGAATCCATGTTTGGCTAATAAATGATAACCACGACCATAACAAGAAGCCATATTCTATTGTCTTAAAATGGAAGAACTTCCATGATAAGATAATTTATCCAAGTAAGTGGTCTGGGGTCATGTTAAGTGCCTTGATCAAGTCTTTTCATGTATCTGGCTTTCTCCCCCCGTTCTGCTTCTCTCTGCACCTGATTTCACCTTATTCCTGCATTTCTGAACACTCTAGATTGAGGTCCTGAGGTTTTTGACCTCAAGGTCAAAGATGACCTTGAGGGTCAAAGAAAACCTTGACCTTGACCTAGGTTAGGGACGAGCTCAACCCTAACATAGGGTGGGGTCTACCTTGTCCTTGACCTAGATTTCAAATTTTAAGATTTTCTGATTTCTGGGTGTCGGGTTTCGGAAAGATTCTTTTTCCCACCTCTGGGTCGGCCATTTCAGGTTTCAAGATGGTAAATCCTTAATTGTATTTAATCTAGGTATATTTCTAAAGGTTAGGACCTAATTGGGATTTAATTCTCCAAGGTGGCCCCTCTAGAAGATTGTGCCCTAGTTCACTATAAAAGGAGGCCTTCCTCTTTCATTTTGACATCCACCAATCAAGCAGTCTCTCAAGCTCTCAAGTGCCATCTAGCAAGAAAGAAGGAGAAGGAAAGAAAGAAATCATTTAGTCATCCTCAAGCCTAGCATCCATTCAAGCATTCAAGTGTTCAAGCATTCATCCATCAAGGAGATCGATTGTTAGCCATTGAAGAATTCAATCTCTTTGGAGCCCCCTTGAAGATCCATCCTTCTACATTCATCCAAGCCTCCTCATATGCAAATATCCATTCAAGATTGGTGTTGAAGATCAAATTCCATTCATTTGAGACATCCTACATATTTCTACATCCATTGGAGCATCCCTACTTGTGGATTTGAGGATTAGAATCCTCTACAAGGACTTCAACATAAGAAAGGTGAATTTTTTCATTTACTTTGTTTATGCACAATATAATTTCAATTCAATTTCAAGGTTAATTCCTAAATTGGGGTTTGACCAAGGCAAACCACCCATACAAACAACAAAAACCAACTTTTTCTTGCAGGTACATGTGTGAAACTATGGATCTGAGCTTGAATTTGGATACCCTTTTCAGTGAACTTTTGAGATCTGCAAACAAAGTCAAGGCCGACCTTCAAAATATTAATGTCAAAGACTACCTGCTATCAGAAAGATAAAATTTTTCTTGGTGTTCTTTGTCTTGGCATTTCCAGTCTGAAACAAGTTGCAGAATTGCTTGAAACTGCACACAGACATCAGAAATTGGCATTTTCCATATTTGCCCTATTTTTGAGGTTAGTACTTTCCTTTCAATTATTTTAATTTTCAAACATATATTATCCATAGGGAAATATAAGGTGTTCTTTCTCTTCCATATTCTCCATAGATTGATTCAATTGTGTATTAACCCTTTGGTTGATCAATTTGTATCTTTCCTTTGGGAATTTGGATTTAGAAGTAGATCTCATATTATCCCCCATATATTCATGAATCCATTTTAACCCTATTCATTTTGGTGAACTCGATGAGCTTACTCTCATTCTTTTTGGTGTTACATTTCGCTTTGTAATATCTTGTGTGTTCACCTTCACTATTCATTTTGGTGAACCTGACTACCTTACTCTCTTTCTTTTTGGTGTTAGATTTCCCTTTGTCTTATGGTGTGTCTTCACCTCCACTTATTTATTTTGGTGAACCCGACATACCTACTCTCCTTTCTTTTATGGAATTGGATGCCCTATTGTATTTTGTGGTGTTAGATTTCCTTTTATCTTGTTGGTATTAGATTTCTCTTTTATGTTAAATATTGCATGCTAATTAGATTTCAAAAATACAAAAATATTCATGCTTTATGTGTTCTTAGTTTAGTTCATTTTCATTACATTAGTTTATGAGCTTTACTACTACTAGTCCTACTTATAACATTTTGGTTAGAAGAAGTCGTAGACTCATGGGTGCCTTTGATCCTGAATCTTCCTCTCCTTTCCTTAGGATCCCAGATGATAATTGGATTCTTCATGATTCCAATCCTATTATGGAGCAAAACTCTTCTCACTCATCTCATGATGAGGATGACGCTTTAAGAGTTCCTCCTAAACAAGTCCAAAAACTTTCAACTAAACTTGATAAAATGGGTAATTGGCTTATCCAAGAAAAACATAATCAAGATTCTATTCAAGCTATAGAGGCTCTTAAGAAAGTTCTTCATGATAGTGATCAAGGTATTAACCTCTTGTGTGGTATTACTCACCTCATGCATTCAAATGTTAAACCTCTAGCTTAAGAAGCTCAAGATTTAGGGTTGATTCCTCCTATCACTAGTGTAGAACCCTCTTTTAATCCTTTACCTAGTATTCCTACCTATATTCCTTCTTTGGTGTCTATGATGGTTCCCTCTATTCCTATGAGTGTTCCTCCTGTGTCCCTTCCTACATCACAACCTTCATATCATAATGTTCCTTTTACTTATTCCAATCTACTTCCAACTGTAGTTCCTAGTGTTCCTCTAGTTGTATCTTCCATTCATGTAGCTTCTTACACTATACCTAGTGTTTCTAATGTTGCTATTCCTCCTATTTCATCTAATGATTCAACAATCATCAGTTTGGCTCAAACTGTGTCATCCTTACAACAACAACTTGCTTCCTTAACTCAAAACAAGTTTAGTGTTCCTATATGTGACATGGGAAGTCCTTTGTCCTGAGACATTATTCATACTCTGGTTCCTTAGCAAGTTGATATGCCTCATCTTGAGAATTACAATAGAAAAGGAGATCCCATTCATCATGTTAAAACTTTTCAAATCCTTTGTAGTGATTATGCTCATGACAATAGGATTTTAGCCAAAATCTTTGCTAGGACCTTCCGTGACAAGGCTTTACAATGGTATTGTTCCTTGCCTCCTTATTCTATTGATTCCTTTCCACAACTGGCCAATTCCTTTATTCAACAATTTCAAAACAACATTGGCTCGCAAGTGTCTTTGACTGATTTGATGCATTGTAAACAAAGTGCAAAGGAAAAATTGATTGAATTTATTGGTAGATTTAAGCATTTGTATGCTCATATTTCCTATCTTGTTCCTGATATTGATATTCAATGTATGTTTATTTCAAATTTGCAAAAGGATATTAGAGATAAGATTTTTCTTATTGAATTTACCTCTTTTCAACAACTTTGTGTAGCGCTTCATCATTATCAATTACAAGTGAGTCAATTTGAGAGCACCAATCCAATGGCTCTTGTTCCAGTTGATAAGAGTGATGCTTCTCCTAATCCAAATAAATTTAAAAAATTCAACAATTATGTCAAGATAAAAAAACAAGCGAATGCAGTTGCTGATTAAGTTGCTGTTGCATCTCACAATGCCACTTCTACATCCACTGCTTTTTGATTAAATCGTACGTTTACTCCTCTCTCTGAATCTTTACATGCTATTATGAATAGGTTGTTAACTGCTAATATTATTACTTTACCTCCTATTAGACCTCGTTTACTTGCTATGATTGCATCTAAATCTTCTGATCCTAAAGCTTTTTGTCAATATCATCGTCAGAATGGTCATGATATTATTCTTTAAAACATAAGGTTTAAGACTTAATTGATTGTAATTCTTTATCTATTGATAATCTTGATGGTAGTGGGACAAATCTATCTCTCCTAATCAAAACCTTCAAATATATATGAATCCTTTACCTACGCATGATACTAAAACTATTGCTCAACCATCTACTATGGAAATTATGTATGATTCAAAGATGGATGATCTCAATCATGTTGTTAATCAAGTGGAACATGTTGGTCAATTTGTATCTCCACTTCAACCTCAGATTCAACCTCACATTCAATCTCAATCTCAACCAAAACTAAAGCCTAAATTGAAAGCTGAACCTAAACCTCAACAATAATCTAAGAATAAAAGACCTCGGGAAATTTTGATTACCTTTGATGACTCGAAGACTATTAAAGCTCCTGATGGTCCCCTTTATATTTATGCTAGGATTTCTTAGAAACCTACTTGTGGTTGTCTTGTTGATCCTACATCCTTAGTCAATGTTATTACTGAAGAAAATATTTTTATGAAAATCTCACAACGTAATTCTTATGATACATCAGATGTGTGGATTCAAACTTGCAATGGTTTTATTTATCCATCATTTGGTTGTATTACCTTACCAGTTGAACTTTGTGGAAAACTTGTGAATACTACCTTTGTTGTTGTTCCTACTTCTGATCAATTTCAAGTTAAGCTAGGTTTGCTGTGGTTGAATGCCATGCATGCTGTTGCTTCACCTATCCATAAATGTCTTAAATTTTTTTATGATGAAGAACTGAAAATGGTTAATCATAGTTTATATCAAAATTCTAGGCCTAGAGACTGTGCTACTCTTGATTTCTTTTGGCCTTCGTTACCTAATTCATGTCCTCATCAACCTGATAATCTTTTCTATTCATATCAAGGTTATAAACATCTTAAGATTCTTAGATTAAGGATACCTCCTATGGATCTTAATTGTGGTCTTTTGCCTACACCTTCCATACCTCCTTTAACTATGACATCTATTTCTATTAATCAACTTCCTCCTATTACTGATAATCCTATTGATCTTCCTTAAGAACCTGTGAAGGATCCTGTGATTGTTCCTCCTAGTTCTCAACCTATTTCAAGTAAAGAAAAATGTAATCGATCTACTAATGAACTTCGTAAAAAGTTTCATGCTCATGCTAAATCTCGTAATTCTATTCTTCAAAGATCTCTACCTTCTTCAGATAAATCTATGCATGATGTGTTAGTTGTTACTAATAATTATGTTAAGATGCATGATTATGATGATTCTATTCATATCTTAGATCCTATTTTGATTAATTTGGATGAAGAAGATACTCTTGATGATACTGATGATGTTAATGATGAATATGAGACTATTAACATTGACATTGATTTACCTAATATGCTTTCATCACAATTGACTCTTACACCTAGTGTCGAACATTATGATTCTCAAGAGGATCCTTGTTTGGAACTAAACTATCATTCCTACTATGTTGGATATAGTCCCTCTTGCAAGTTACCCACCTACCCTAAATGATATACAATGAGATGGGGAGAGTAGGTGGCACGCTTGATCAGCTTGTCCTTCATGGTAGCTTTGTTGTGTGTTTGCCTGCTGTACTATGCTTCTCTCGTAATGTGTTTGCTAAATGTTGTTAGATTCTTTTATATGACCCTTGTTATGGTGTTGGTGCAAGGTGATAAAGGAATCAACCCTATTGTATATTTCCTCTATATGTATCTCTATTCTCCTATATGTTGTTTCATAATATGTTGTAACTGTGCTATTGTTTGTGCATGTTTCCTTGTATAATCTACTTGGATTTGAGATGTGGTAGCACTGATTATTTTTGGTCTCCATGTCATGGTCCGAAAAGATTCCTCTTGGTATATCTTATGTGATCTTTCCTCCTTTGTGATTGTAGTTCTACTTTCTTTGGGGAATGATGTCAATTCATTTGCAATAATATCATATATATTATCTTATGATCATACTGACCCCACAGTAGGTAGATCCCTTCTATGTTCTCTGTATGTTTTTGTGATATTTCCCTTGATTTGTCTTCGTCTAGGGGCATCTCGACGTGGAAAGGTAATCAGTGGAGTTGTTTATGTTTCTGTTAAAGCCATTTCTCTTGTTAAAGTGTTAGCAATGACTTTAACATGGGGGCATACACTCTAGTCACCTATTGCTTACATGTACTTTTCAATACGCATATATTTTCTTTCAAGATAACTTTTCTCCCTTTTTGGATTAGTAACTAATCCTTAAAGCATGGATTTATATTTCAGGATCTCTTGATCCTGCCAGTTTCAAATATATTTATTTTTGATCCCTTAAGGTCAGAGGTGTCCTTAATACTAGATCTCTTTTTATTTTGGTTTTATTCTTATGGAATAAATATTCCTAAGGGTAAATCCTTGATGGGTTGACTAGTGAGTAGACACATTCACTAGGCGGTTCAATTCCATCTTTCCAGTTGCGCTATTTTCTTGTGTGGTTCACAATGAGACGTAAGTTCTCATTGGGTGAGATAATCACACCCTCTCTCTCTCTCTAGAGATATCTCTCTTATTGTGATCTTGGAGTCTACGAAGACTTGAGTCCCTGGGGGCTTGAGGTTTCTCTTTGTCCCTTTGATTACGATAATATTATCTTTTCATTTTTATCTCCTTTACCAAAGTTTGCATCGAGTCCATACTCTTGCTAAAGTGGGGGCTTAATGTATTGTCTTAAAATGGAAGAACTTACATGATAAGATCATTTAGCCCTTTGAGTAAGCGGTCTAGGGTCATGTTAATCACCTTGATCTTGTCTTTTCATGTATCTAGCTTTCTCCACCCTGTTCTGCTTCTCTTTGCACCTGATTTCACCTTATTCCTGCATTTCTGAACACTTTGGATTGAGGTCTTGAGGTTTTTGACCTCAAGGTCAAAGATGACCTTGAACCTGACTTAGGTCATGGATGAGCTCGACCTTGACCTAGGGTGGGGTCTACCTTGTCCTTGACCCAGATTTCAAATTTTAGGATTTTCTGATTTTTGGGTGTCGGGTTTCGGAAAGATTCTTTTTCCCACCTCCGAGTCAGCCATTTCAAGTTTTAGGATGGTAAATCCTTAATTTCATTTAATCTAGGTATATTTCTAAAGGTTAGGACCTAATTGGGATTTAATTCTCCAAGGTGGCCCCTCTAGAAGATTGTGCCCTAGTTCACTATAAAAGGAGGCCTTCCTCTTTCATTTTGACATCCACAATCAAGAAATCTCTCAAGCTCTCAAGTGCCATCTAGCAAGCAATAAGGAGAAGGAAATTAAGAAATCATTCATTCATCCTCAATCCTAGCATCCATTCAAGCATTCAAGTGTTCAAGCATTCATCCATCAAGGAGATCCATTGTTAGCCATTGAAGAATTCAATCTCTTTGGAGCCCCCTTGAAGATCCATCCTTCTACATTCATCCAAGCCTCCTCATATGCAAAGATCCATTCAAGATTGGTGTTGAAGATCAAATTCCATTCATTTGAGACATCCTACATATTTCTACATCCATTGGAGCATCCCTACTTGTGGATTTGAGGATTCAAATCCTCTACAAGGACTTCAACATAAACAAGGTGAATTGTTTCATTTAATTTGTTTATGCACAATATAGTTTCAATTAAATTTCAAGTTTAATTCCTAAATTGGGGTTTGACCAAGGCAAACCCCCCATACAAACAACAAAAACCCTCTTTTTCTTGCAGGTATAGGTGTAGAACTATGGATATGAGCTTGAATTTGGATACCCTTTTCGGCAAACTTTCAAGATCTACGAACAAAGTCAAGGTCAAACTTCAAAATATTAATGTAGCCTTTGACCTTTTATCAGGGTCAAAGAATACCTATTGTCAGAAAGATAATAGTTTTTTGGGTTTTCTTCGTCTCGACATTTCCAATCCGAAACAGGTTGTAGAATTGCTCGAAACTGCACACAGACATCAGAAATTGGAATTTTCCATATTTGCCCTATTTTTGAGGTTAGTACTTGACTTTCAATTATTTCAATTTTCAAACATATATTATCCATAGGGAAATAGAAGGTGTTCTTCCTCTTCCATATTCTCCATAGATTGATTCAATTGTGTATTAACCATTTGGTTGATCAATTTGGATCTCTCCTTTGGGAATTTGGATTTAGAAGTAGATCTCATATTACCCCCCATATATTCATGAATCCATTTTAACATTAGTCACATATAAAAAAGAGTTAATGGAGCCTCGTAAGTCACTATGTCATCACAATCAGGTTTGATAGTTTCTAAAGATTCTTTAGGAGTGGAAGCAACAAAAAAATTGTTACTAATATCATCATAAAGAGGAGTTGTATTGGATTATTTGTTAGGTTTAGATTTTTTAAGGTTTAATGTTGAGACTTTGTATTCAATAATATAAGTTGGTGTGAAATTTAAGGATCCCCAACAATCTGTTAGGAGTAGTCCCAAGAGATAACTGAGAGGTGGGGGGGGGGGTGAATCAGTTAAGTTTCAATTCTTTATCCAATTAAGTATACTTAAATATTAGGCATAAACACAATGAAAGAACACTTGAACACAACACAACAATTTTGGTTATGGGGAAACCCAAATAGGTAAAAACCCTAGTGGGAATTGACACCCACTAATAATCTGCACTAGTGTTTTATGATCCTTGTTAGGAGATCTTAGAACCCTGTTAGGAGTTGATCTTTACAATTCATTTAGTACAGTGACCTAGTCAAGGGTCATAATTTGTTAGGAGTCTTTTACAATTAACCCTGTTAGGGGTGAGGATGCACTGTTCGAGAGCTCACTACTCAAAGGGGTGAAGGCTACAACCTTCTGAATAACAAATATACACTATATCTAGATCTTGGTGAACTGTGCTTAGACCCGTTGTCTGGATCAGTTCCGATGAATAGCATATATTATTTATTTGGTCACATAAACCTTCTGCTGATGGCTCAACACTTTGCGCTCTTTGTTTTTCTCTTCATATACAACTCTAAACCATACTTTAGCAATCTCAAATGACTGCCTATAAATATCTTTCCTCTAAATTATATAATCAAGTAGGCCTATTAGAACCATCTTGAAATCATATTAGATAAACAATAACACTCTCCAAAAACATCTTAGTTGGCTCTACTAAGCACACAACACAAATTGGGACCTGTATAAATCAATAAATGTAGACGCACGCTACACACTGTCGGCTCTACCATATTATCTGATACTTTCTCCTCAAGCTAAATTACATCATGCACTCTTAGTAAAAACTTCTTAACGCTTCTCTGATCACTAATCCAAGCGTGTATACCAAAATGATAGGCGCAACTCCTGTACCAATATAATCTATGTCGACTCTTCTGGATAAACATAGGAAACTACAACTGGTGAATAGCGACTGCATAACTTGACTTATAATGCACATTAGAATCCATGTCCATAAATTTAACATCACTAAAATTCCTCCATCACATATCCAAATGTGTAAGGCTCCATGATGTATGTATGAACAATCACTCACAGAACACTACCTGTAACTCTGTTAGGAACACTGTTGACATAAGCTGCTACATAACTATCTGTACTAATAATTAACCTCTATGTCCATGATATCATGCTAATAATATGTCCATGATACATATAATAAAATCTTACTGGATAATTCTTTCATGCATGCTACTTACCATATGTTGTCATCAATGACAAACATACAGTCAGCACTGGCTTGTTGGAAAATCTCCAAAAATATCCCCCTTTGGCATTGATGGCAACATATGGAATGAAAAACACCACCAATCCAAATGAGAAATTATTTTATAACATTCTCCATTTCCTCATCAAAACTCACCCAAGGATGAGTCCTCCATTTCCTGCAATATTTTTTAATATTCTCCATTTCCTCAACTGAACTGTTTCCATAACTAAATACTACTCTTGTTTACTACTTCCTCTTTGCTTACTACATATCATCCTTGATTCAATATGTAATCTTTTTTAATACAATTTTTCATGACTATATACTACTCCCCCTTTGACATCAATGGAAAAGGGTGCCAATCATTTAAGCATTGGTACTACTCCTGAAGTAGAGTAGTCAACCATCCATCAGTCATTGAGGACTGATGCTCTTTTCTACTTTCTCTAAGAAAATCAGGGAAGGGAATTACTCCCAGCTTCTCCTTGAGATACTCAAAAGTATCCTTTGGAAAAGGCTTTGTGAATATATCTACTAGCTGTTCCTTTATACTCACATAATCCAATTTGACCTCTTTCTCTGCCACTTTCTCTCTAAGGAAGTGATACTTAATCTCTATGTGTTTTTTCTTTGCATGCATCATAGGGTTCTTTGACATGCTGATAGTGCTAGCATTATCACAATGAATAACAATAGGATAATCAATCTGAATACCAAAATCTTTTATCATCTGCTTGATCCAAACAATTGTAGAATAATTCAAAGCTGCTGCAACATACTCTGCTTCTGCTATTGACTGAGAAATATAATTTTGCTTCTTACTTGTCCAAGTGACAAGTCTGTCACCAAGAAACATCACTCCTCCTGATGTACTCTTTCTATCATCAACACATCCTGCCCAATCTGCATCTGTATATACATGAAGCTCAACATTCTCTAAGTTAGGATACCATAGACCATAATCTATAGTGCCTTGAAAATATCTAAATATTCTTTTTACTACCATGAGGTGACTTTGTTTAGGCTCTGCTACAAATCTTCCAACAATGCCAACTACATTGGAAATGTCTGGTATTGTTTGAGTAAGATATATGAGTTTACCAATCATAGACTTGTACAATGTTATGTCTATTGCTGGAGAATCATCTTCTTTTGTAAGCTTGCATCCTATTATCATACGTGTACCTACTGGCTTGCAATCATCCATCTTGAACTTCTTCAATATTTCTTTCACATACTTAGACTGATTTATGAAAATACCTTTCTCTATCTGATGTACATTTAATCCCAAAAAATATTTGATAGGTCCAATCATGCTCATCTCAAACTCGCTCTACATCTCCTTAGCAAATTCTACACTAAGTTTGTCATTACCCCCAAAGATAATGTCATCAACAAATATAGCTACAAGTAGTAGACCTTCAGATGTCTCTCTTATGAAAAGATTACAATTAGCTACTCCTTTCTTGAATCCAATTTTTGTTAGATATCGATCAAGTTTGTAATACCCTCTCTGATGATTATACTTGGATTGCTTGATTTGGACATTTTACATTATGATGATTAGAGCTATGTATTCACATTTATGTTATGATGATATGCTTATCAAATATTTAGATATACTCAGCTATGATTATTGTTTATTAAATTGGAAATCATTCATCTTGTATATACTTATGAAGATTTAAAGAGATAACCCAAGGATTTGGAAGCTAACCATTATATATATGTGATGCCTCATGCTTAATGTATATGTGATTGATGTGTCTTCATGACTCAGGACGAAGTTGTAGTTACTCACTTAGTTGAGGTCCACATGATGTATTGATCCTGGTCATCTATTTGCAAATGTCTTATTGTATATATATATGCACATGTATCTCTTCTCCGTGATGCAAGCTTGCAGGTACTGGGCGTCATCTCCACCTAGTCCCATAGGTCCGAGCGGGCCCTCAAAATCCTCGATCGTTGTTGTTGTTATGGAGATATCACCAAGGTTCCGCAAGAGGGAAATCCTACCTCTGACCCTTTAATGTACCTTAGGTGGGGAGTTTCTGAGTCAGTCCTTGTGCTAATAGTGAATTATCATGTTATCTTAGTTTGTTATATTATGTGGAGTGTGTTGCTTGCTTCTTGCATTTATGGAGTTTGAGGTTTTGAGTATGGTAGCTCTAATGGTCTTCACGGTATGTTCAATTTTTATTAGTAGATTGTTGATGTAAATTATTGTTCATTTGAGGGTATGATTTAGTAATTTATCTTTATTAGTAGTTACTTATTTGTACAAGTGTATCTTGTTAGGAATAAGTTAGTATGTGATTTAATCATGTGATTTTAGTATCAATAATAATAATAATAGTGTTAAAATCCAGCTTATGTTAGTAGTTACCTAATATATATCACTATTATATTTTGTGAAGAATATGAATTAGTAAGTGGGTTCAAATTATAATGTATTTGATTTAAATAATAATATTCCTAATATGTAAATATTTGTAATATTAATAATAATGTCTTACTTATGGTATATGTACCATAAGCATATGGGTGCACACATATGCCTATATATATATATATGTATATATATATATAGATATAGATATATAGATATATACATATATATCTATATATCTATATATATATATATATATATATATATATATATATATATATATATATATATATATATATATATATATATATATATATATATATATATATATATATATATATATATATATATATATTATAGAATTTAATTATGTGGAGGAAATTATTATGAGATTATGGCAAGTCTATGATATAATTATGTTTGGGAAATACCTTGGTAAATTACCATAGTAAGTACTTAGTAAAGGTATTCCTAAAATCTTTAATATATATATTTTGTCATCCTCAAAATGAGGAGACATAGATTTAAACCTTATTAAACAAAATTTATGTATCCCTTCACGAGAATGGTTTTGAAAACCATAATATTAGAAAATAACTAATATAGTTGGGATGGTTGCATCAGTTGGATTACTCGTGCAACCACCTTCCCCAATCTATATACAGGAAGGATCTCCTGTGGGAAGGGAGGGGGATATGAATTAATAAAATTATGTTTATAGTAGAATTAAATCTGTGAGGAGAGGATTCATCATTCTCTGAGATTGGTAGAGGTTGGAGATTGCATCCGGAAGGATTGGAAGGAGTGCTGGGAGTGATTGAGAGGATTGGATCATTCTTCAACAACCGAATCCCACAGGACTCCAGGTTGGAATCCATCCTGAGAGTTAACTCTCCTTTATAATACGATGTTTAATGTTTATGATATAATATCTCATTCTATGAGCTGTTTATACCTTATTGTTTTTTGTCAATATTTTGTATTGCTGTGATATGCCAGCCGATTCTGGCAGCTGTTTAATGTTACTATATTATGTATTATGTGCATGTGTCATTTATTATTGTTCCTGTATTATATATTGTGTGTGTAGTTTATTATATGTGTGTTCTATTTATTATTGTTCCTGTATTATATATCATGTGTGCAGTTTATTAATGATTCTACCGTTTATAATCTTTGTCGTGTTTCTTAATGTTGCTGCCATTTATAATGTCTATCATGTTTATACTATATATATATATTGTGTGTGCAGTTTATTATATGTGTGTACTGTTTATTATTGTTCCTGTATTATATATCATGTGTGCAGTTTATTAGTGATTCTACCATTTATAATCTTTGTCATGTATCTTAATGTTGCTACCGTTTATAATGTCTATCATGTTTATACAATTATAAGCCGTTTATACAAGTAGTATGATGTCGTATTTCAAACTAGGGTTGGTTTCGTGTGATGTATTATGTTGGCAGCATGTAGAAGTATATTAGAAGTTGGATTTAAATCCTGAATTAGGGTTATAACAACTTTGTTTATTAGAAGTTTTATTTATTTCGGGATTAGAGTTGGTTCCATTTATACAAGTATAACATTTAAGTATAAGAAATTTAATTTCTTATACTTTAAGTTATACTTGTATAAAGAAATTAGGTACCATTCAAGATGTTTGATATAGGTTTTGGCCTCATAGGAATTAAGATGCAACTTCTAGATTTTAGAATTTTCAAAAAAATCAGACTTAGTGAAATTTCAAGCACGGGAGTTTTTATGGAACATTGTGTTTTGGCACATGGAATTTTGTGTAAAATTTATATATGTATATTATTTGTTTGGTTGAGGTTAGAAGGTACATTTAGATGCTTGAATAAGGTTTAGGTATGGTTAGGGATCAGAATTAGGGTTTAGGGTTGTTTGGTGGACTAGGACTACCCCAAGGCTTCCTAAACGTTCCTAAATGTTTCTAACTTTCCTATTCTTTGATAAATGTTCTCAAAGGTCTTTGGGATGTGTTTTACTTCATGTATGATGTGTTTGTGATGTTTTGGTTAAAGGTAGAAAACCTAAGGACACTCACTTGACTGTGGTTTAGAGTTTCTACCTAGCCTGAGAGCCTTGAGGAAATGTTGGTACCTTGATCTTCTTTTGGTTGCTATTTGGGAAAGATTACCCCAACTCTAGGTATGGCCTAGTTGTTATCACTTCCTTGTGGACCTTGGTGTTTATATCCTAGCACAGGGGAGTGGGCCTCTTTGATATCCATGTGGTTGGGTGGTAAATATTTTATCGAGGTATCTTTTGTGGTTGCAGTACTTATGGATTCCTTCTTATACCTTGTCCCATTTTGAAGAAAGAAGACTCTTTGTTTATCCTTCATCATTTCTGTCAAACATAAAGTAAAGTTATTATTGTAACCTCTTGAGAGGAGATGAATGTAATGTGATCTTCATTGTAAATTCAAAGTGATGTAATTTGGAATGGGTAGGTTTAGGAAAAGAAGAAAGAAGAGGAATTTTAATATTTATGCAAAGTATGGTAGTGTTAAAAAGGAATTTAGTAAGTTTCAAAGTAAAGTGGTATGTTGTATATTATTGTTGTTTAAGAAAGGCTAGTAAATCAAATGGGATAATTTCATACACATGTTTATTAAATTCTTAAATGATTCATTCGTAAGGAATTAGTGTTTCAAATGTTATGTTGTATGTAAAGGAATATTTAGAGAACGTGGTTGGATCTAAGAGTTAGGTTAAATGTTTGGAAGAAAGTATTTATGTTTCCTATCAATAATCTTTAAATATTATAATATAATTGATTTCAAAATTTATCCATGTTATTCATATCTTTAATGAAGCTTGAAAGGATTGTTAGTATACTAGTAGGGAACCATGGAAGTAATCTAAGTTAAATTTTTCTTATGTTATTATCTTTTCAAAGTTTAAAAATTTTCACATTTCATTTCTTAGGTTTTCTTTCCTAAGAGAATCTTTGTTCTCTTTCGTGGTTCCCCTATGGGCATGAAAAAGTCTCTCATACCATGCTTTAGGGGCTTACTTAAGTCCATAGAGGGCTTTCTTCAATTTGCATACCATATCAGGGTTTTTTGATAAGGTGAATCCTTCTGGCTACTCAATGTAAACTTCTTCCTTTAGCTCTCCATTCTAGAATGTTGACTTAACATCCATCTGATAGACTTTGAAGTTTTTGACTATTGCATAAGCTAGAAAAAAATTAATAGCTTCTAATCTTCTCACAGGTGAAAATGTATCTAAATAATCAATACATTCTCTTTGCGCATATCCTTTACATACTAATCTTGCTTTATTCCTTACAATTGTACCATCTTCATTCATCTTGTTTCTGAATATCCATTTTTTTCCAATCACATTCTTATCACTAGGTCTTGGGACTAGTTCCTGAGTATCATTCTTGATAATCTAATCTAGTTCTTCTTTCATAGCATCATGCCAATCTAAATCATTACATGCATCTTCAACACTTAAAGGTTCAATCTGAGATAGTAAACATACTGCTTCATTGTTTGTTGAACTCTTTAATTTTGATCTTGTTGTGAATTTTCTACTCTGACCTCCAATGATGTCATCCTTAGAGTGATATCTAGATGTAAACTTTGGAACTTTAGTTGATGTTGTCTCATCTATCTTCTAATTTTCTTCTTCACTTGTCTCAGGGTCATTGAATAATACATCAATACTGTCAAACATCTCTTCAAAAACTGTCTCACTAGTGGAAGTTATGGGTTCTTCTTCAATCATAGGTGCATAATCATGATCACTTTCTTGAATCATAAACTTTTCATCAATCTTAACATGAGCACTTCCAATGATCTTCTTTAATCTCAAATTAAAACATCTATAAGCTTTTCTTTTAGTAGAGTAACCAAGGAAAATACCTTCATCACTTATTGCATCAAACTTGCGTATTTATTCATCCCTCTTGATGTAGCACTTGTTCCAAAGATTCTGAAGTATTTCACTATGGGAACATTACCAAACCATAGCTCATAAGGTGTCTTGTCTGCACCAGGCCTCAATTGTATTCTATTGATGGTATAGACTACTGTATTAACCACATCTCTCCAATAGGTATGTGAAACTTTTCCTTCAATCATGATGGTGCATGTTGTATCTAGGATGATCCTATTCCTTCTTTCTGCAATCCCATTCTGTTGAGGGGTTCTAGGTGCACCTAACTATCTCTTTATGCCATGTTCTTTACAATACTCATAGAATCTATCAGAGGTGAATTCTCCTCCTCTATCCAATCTTAAACATTTTATCTTTAGTCTAGATTCATTCTCAACCTTATCTTTGAATATTTTGAATTTCTCAAATGCTTCTAACTTATCTTTCAAGAATGCAACCCACATCATTCAAAAATAATCATCTACAAACAAAATGAAATACCTTTCACCATAGGATGATCTTGTTTGAGTTGGTCCACATAGGTCTGTATGAATCAAATCCAACTTGTTCTCTACTGAATTATGCTTGCTTCTGAATGAATTCCTCACATGCTTTTCCATTACACATTCCCTGCAAATAGTATCAACTGGATTTTCTATGCTAGGTAGATATCTTACTACCTTAACATTGTTTATCTTTACCATGTTATCAAAATTGATATGACATAGTCTTTTATGCCATATCCAACTATCATCTAATTTAGCAAGAAAACAACTTGCTTCTAAATTAAGCTGAAAAACATTACCTTTAGTCTTTGAACCTAAGGTAATCATTACACCATCCTTTTTGTTAATGATGCACTTGTTGTCTTTGAACTACAATTGATAACCTTTTTCAAGCAACTTCCCAACACTAAGAAGGTTATGCTTCAAGCCATCTATATAGAGAACATCATCAGTGTTGTTCTTTCCATCCAATGTGATAGCTCCTCTACCAATGATAGGTTTAGGAGTGTTATCTCCAAATCTACCCATACCACCTTTGTATTTGTCTAGATGAAAAAATCTATCCTTATCACCTGTCATGTGATGTGAACAACTGCTATCTATAATCCAACCAATTCTTATGTCTACTTGTGAAATCAGTGCTAGCTCTTGTTCCTTATTCTCATCTTTATGATCCATCTGATCATGCATCTTCTCCATAAGAGTAATGAATCCAATTTCATCTTTAGCTGAATCATCATCTAATACTCCATCTCCAGCATAGTAACATTCCTTTGTATACTTAGGCTTGTAGTTATTCTTGAACTTAACTCTTGTAGGACACTTAGATGCAAAGTGACCAATCTTATTACATGAAAAGAATTTTGACGCAGACCAAGGTGAGAGGATATAATTAAGGATAGTCCAACCTTGTAGCTTTAGAATTACATAGTGGAAATACACAACAAAATAGGCCAATATATGATTCAAAACATATTTCCCATAACATGCTCAGTTGTAAGGCCTTCTGGGTTAGGGCCAATTACAAACAAAGATTACAATTCTGCAAGATCCACACACAGATCTAATAAAATCCCAGCTAGTTCAGCTCTGAAGATAATCAGAAGCTGATGGAAACCCTAAGGTAGATCTAAACTTGAGCTCTCAAGCCTCTAAGCAATCTCCTTGTCTCCAAGTATGAAACCACTAGCTCTGCTACAAAGAACTATCAAAAAACAATCTGAACTGCAAGATTATGCAAGATCTTTTCCACAACTTCAACAACTCCAGCTTCGCACAATCTAGAAACAATATTCTAGATCTTCCAAGTGATGATCCAAAATCATCCCAAGTCATGCCTAAACAACTACCCAAACACCCCTTTTAATACTAATCATCAGCCACAAGTCAGCTGGATGACAACATTAACTCTCCCTAACAAATATTAAATGCAATACAAGTCAGCTCCAAATTGCCTTACAAACAATTAAATCCAACATGTCAGCCTAAAACAATAGCTACCAACAATAAATGCACCAAGTTGGCCCAAAAAATCACACAGAACTCCAGTTGGTAAACCAGGATAACCGAGTGACAATGAAATAACTGAGTAGCAGTGAAATAACCAAGCACACCAAGCATTGCCGAGCACCAGTATCGACCAAGCATCACAGGCATCACCAAGTAAAAATTTCATCAAGCACCAAAAGCTCCACTAAGTTCCTTCATTAATGAGCTTCCTTCAATGACTGAGGTCATCGGTCAAAGTTGCAACTGAGCAAAATCAGCCAAAACAACAACACCTACATAGTTTCATTGAGGAAAAAGAATGCCCTAGCATAAGAAACCCCAAGTTCCAAAAGATGTCCATATGTGAGAAGAACATCTTCCAGGATTCAACACATAAATCCCGAACTGGTTCTTCACATATAAGTCCCCCATCTTTTCAAATTGCATACTCTTCCACTTCAGTTTCCTCTGTCTCTTCAAGTCTTTTCTAGACAATGCACATGTCAGTCCTCCAAACTGATCATTCATTTTCTCTAGATCCACCAACTCAACTCGGCTACCAATACTCATACTTATCCTACTAAGAATCGTATCCATCAAAGGCATCAAGGAAAACTTTCTGTCATCCTTCTAAACAGTAAAAACATTTTTGACACAATCATACATAGCTCTGTAATCAAATTGCCAAGGTCTACCGAGCAATATATGACAACTATTCATATCCACAATGTCACATAACAAAATATCCTTATACTAGCCAATTTGAACATCAATGAAGCATTGTTCCCTAACTTCCAAAGCATGAACATCTTGTAGCCAACCAATCCTATAAGGATGTGGATGTTTCATTCTATTCAAACCAAGTTTCTGAACCATGTCCTCAACAACAAGGTTATCAATACTACCACTATCAACAATAACATCATAGAGATTACCTCTAGACTTGCATCAGGTCCTAAAAAAGTTACTCCTCTGACAAGGTTCATCCTTTGTACCAAGAAATGTTAGCTGAAGAAGCAAGTTCTCAAATTCAGGTTCATTCTGAATGTTCTCATTTACCACAATAGTTTTCCGGTCAACCTTCTTCTGTGTACACTCAAAAGAATAGTGTCCTTCCTCTCCATAGTTATAGAAAGTACCCTTAAAGATAACTCTACTTGTCTTCTTTTTTAGATCTATAGGTTTTTGTTCATCTTCTGCATCAGTCGGTTTATCTTTCATTGAGTGATCAACTTTCACCTTCATCTTCCCTGTCCCTTTTCAATTCTTTCCACCAAAGGGCAACATGTCCTTTCAAATTAGTCTATGCCAATCTCACTCAAAGAGGATCTTTAATTTCTTCTAGCTCAAAGGAATCTTCAAGTTCACTAATCCAATCAATCAAGTTCTTGGGTTTCAAGGTACTAGAGAAAGTAGAAACTTCCATTTGGTAACTATTACTTAACCGAGCTCCAGATCTAGGAAACTGAGTAGTTCTGTCTTCACTAGAACTATCCCTCCATTCATCACCACTAGATCTAGTAGCTACAAATTCTTCAGCAACTTCTTCATAGCCATCTTCAGTACCAACATTTTGAGGTACACCATTAACAACTCTCATGATCTCAACGATCATACCATTGTTCATCAATTCCATCTCAGATCTGAAATCTGATTTAACCTTCTCTATAATCCAGGATTCAACAGTATCATAGAGGTCAGTAATAACTCTAGGGTCTAATATTCTTGGAGGCATCCTTAAATATAATCAAGAAACCCTCTATAGAAAAGCCTACACTAATCACCTCGTGACAATCTCCAAGTTGTATGCAAGTTAGATCATCCTGCCACCTTGCAAAGAAAACTAGGGAAAGACTCCACAAGTTCAGTTCCACAAATCTTAAACCAAGATCATACAATCTCTTCGCCAACAAGATCTGATAAGAACTAGAACAACTTCAGCTCTTCAACTAGACAAAACTTGGCTCTGATACCACTTGACGTAGACCAAGGTGAGAGGATCCAATTAAGGATAGTCCAACCTTGCAGCTTCAAAATTACATAGTAGAAATACACAACAACACAAGCCAAGATATGCTTCAAAACATATTTTCCATAACATGCTTGGCTGTAAGGCCTTTCGGGTTAGGGCCAATTACAAACAAAGATTACAATTCTGCAAGATCCACACACAGATCCAATACAATCCTAGCTAGTTCAACTCTGAAGATAATAAGAAGCTGATGGAAACCCTAAGGCATATCTAAACTTGAGCTTGCAAGCCTCCAAGAAATCTCCTTGTCTCCAAGTATGAAACCACTAGCTCTGCTACAAATAACTATCAAAAAACAATATGATCTGCAAGATTATGCAAGATCTTTTCCACAACTTCACCAACTCCAGCTTCGCACAATCCAAAAACAATATTCTAGATCTACCAAGTGATGATCCAAAATCATCCCATTTCATGCCTAAAAAACTACCCAAACACCTCTTTAAATACCAATCATCACCCACAAGTCAACTGGATGACAACATTAACTCTCCCTAACAAATATTAAATGCAATACAAGTCGGCTCCAAATTTCCTTACAAACAATTAAATCCAATATGTCGGCCTGAAAAAATAGCTACCAACATTAAATGTACCAAGTTGGCCCAAAAAATCACACAGAACTCCAGTTGGTAAACCAAGATAACCGAGCAGTAGTGAAATAACTGAGTAGTAGTGAAATAACCGAGCATGCCAAGCATCACCGAGCACCAATATCGATTGAGCACCACATGCATCACCAAGTAACACTTTCACCGAGCACCAGAAGTTCCACTGAGTTCCTTCAGTGACCGAGCTTCCTTCAATGACCAAGGTCATCGATCAAAGCTGCAACCGAGCAAAACCAGCCAAAACAACAACACCCATGCAGTTTCACCGAGGACAAAGAATGCCCTTGCATCACCCTAGAATGCCCCTGCATCACATTTGAATGGCAATTAACCTTCATATTTTCCTTTTCCTTTCTTTTCTCTTTTAGCAATCATAGCAATGAAATCATCTAGTTCTTTCTCTTCATCATCATCATCATCAAAATTACCAAAAGTGTTTAAGGATTTCTTATCATGGATTGATGCTTTGAAGGCTGTTTCACTTTTAGGCTTTGTCTTCAGTCTTGAAATCTCAAAAGCTGAAATTTTTCTGATCAAGGTCTCTCTTTTGAAATTTTCTATAAGCTTCATGGTTTCATCAAGGATGTTGATCTTATTTTCATACTCTTCTGTAAGAGTAGTCATCAACTTATCCATAATGTCTTCCTCCGAGATCTCTCCACCATTGTTTTTGATTCTAGCAATTGCTTCATTAATCCTTTGGTTATAAGATTTGATGTCTTCTTTAGGTAGCATCTCTAATGCATTGTATCTTTTCTTCCATGTCTTTCTATGTGCATTCTTTGCTTGTTTATCTCCTTCAAACATGTCTTCTAGGTGCTTCCATATCTTGTATGCTGTGTCTACTTTCTTTATCTCTAAAAATTCACTGTCAGATAGAGTACTGATAAGGTATTCTTTGGTTATTTCATTATGATGGAACAAATCCTTTTGTTTTCCAGTAGCATCATCCTTTGCAAGATCTGCAAGAGAGGGGATCCCGACTTCTTTGATAGTCACTTCAAAAACTTCAAAAGCTATGCATTGCAATGTGTCACCATCTTGTTCCTCCAATCAAGATAGTTCTCTCCATCAAAATTATGACTATCTTTTCTAAAGAATGACATCTGATCAACCTAAAGCTATTAAAATTTCTCTCCAAGGTACTTGGCTCTGATACTAATTATTAGGAATAGTCCCAAGAGATAGCTGAGAGGGGGGGGGGGGTGTGAATCAGTTATCTACAAGTTTCAATTCTTTATCCAATTAAGTCAACTTAAATATTAGGCATAAACAAAATGAAGAACACTTGAACACAACACAACAATTTTGGTTACGGGGAAACCCAAATAGGTAAAAACCCTGGTGGGAATTGACACCCACTAATAATTTGCACTTGTGTTTTATGATCCCTGTTAGGGGATCTTACATCCTTGTTAGGAGTTGATCTTTACAATGCATTTAGTATAGTAACCTAGTCAAGGGTCAGACCCTATTAGGAGTCTTTTAAAATTAACCCTGTTAGGGATGAGGAAGCACTGTCCAAGAGCTCACTGCTCAAAGGGGTGAAGTCTACAACCTTCTGAATAACAGATATATACTATATCTGGATCTTGGAAAACTATGCTTAGACCTGCTGTTTGGATCAATTCCAATGAATAGCATATATTCTTTACTTGGTCACATAGACCTTTTGCTAATGGTTCAACACTTTGCACTCTCTGCTCTACTCTTCATATACAACTCTAAACTATACTTTAGCAATCTCAAATGAATACCTATAAATATATTTCCTCTAAATGATATAATCAAGTTGGCCTATTAGAACCATCTTGAAATCATATTAGAGAAACAATAACACTCTCCAACAACATCTTAGTCAGCTCTACTAAGCACACAATAGAAACTGGGACCTGTCCAAATCAATAAATGTAGACACACGCTACACACTGTTGGCTCTACCAAATTATTTGATACTTTCTCCTCAAGATGAATGACATCATGTGCTCTTAGTCAAACCTTCTTAACTCTTCTTTGATCACTAATCCAAGTGTGCATACCGAAATGATAGGCGTAACTCCTGTACAATTATAATCTCCGTCGGCTCTTTTGGATAAACACATGAAACTACAACTGTTGAATAGCGACTGCATAACTTCACTTCTAATGGACATCAGACTCTACATCCATGAGTGTAACATCACTAACATGCCTCCATCACATATCCAAACATGCAAGGCTCCATGATGAATGTACAGACAATCACTCATAGAACACCTCCTGTAACTCTATCAGGAACACTACTGACATAAGCTGCTACATAACTGTTTGTACTAATAATGAACCTCTGTGTCCATGATATCATGCTGATAATATGTCCATGCTACATATACTAAAATATTACTACATAAGTCTTTCATGCATGCTACTTACCATATGTTGTCATCAATGAAAAACATATAATCAACACTGGCTTGCTGGCAAATCTCCAACACAGTCATCCGAAAGAACACTAGTAGAAGGAGGATCATCTTCATATTCTTGATTTTGTTTCTCTTTAATAGACATAGGTTTATTTCTTGATTCAATATGAAAAAAATATTCAATTGATCATGTCCCATAAGAGTGTACATCAAATTTCTATAGATAAACTTTAATTTTTGATGAAGAGTAGAAGGAACAACATGCATAGTGTGTAACCAAGGTCTACCTTAAAGAAGGTTGCAATTAAGAGGTCCAGAGATCACATGAATGAGAGTGTCTAAAATAACTAGACCTACTTTAATAGGGAATGTGATAATACCCAATTTATTCTTAGCAATATTGTCAAAACCATGAATAGGAATTTAATTAGGTTTAATGGTTGAAACTTCAACTTTGATTTATTTCAGCATGTCCATACTACAAATGTTAAGTTTGGACCATTATCAACTAAGGTTCAAAAAATAAGACTACTGTTGATAAGGACCTCTACCATAAGGCCATCATATGGATCTTGGACTTCTTTAGAAGGTAAATCATCTTAAGTAAATATAACTTGAGGTCGGATAGGGGTAGCATACATCTATTACAAAAAGGAATTGATGTTGTCTTGATTAGGTGGTGGAGTTGGAAGAGTAGTTAAATATTGTAAAGGATAAAATATGGATGAGGTCCTAGAACAATGGTTTGCACATAAAAGAGACCCCAAAGCCAATATTTTACACTTAGATGAGATTGTATTGATATAGAAAGTAAATGTAGATGATTAATATTGAAATTAAGAAATAAAGGTACTTACCTCTGAAAAAGAATTGGCTGAAAACCCTGTCAAACGATCTCAAAAACTGTTGATTACAATGATCTAGAACCAAAACTGTGAGATCTACAAAACCCAAAAATCTTTTTCTGAGATGAGATCAGGTTGACTTTGACCATCATAAAAGGTCAAAGGCTACATTTTTATTCTGAAGGTCAATTTTGACTTTGTTTGTAGATCTCAGAAGTTCACCGAAAAGGGTATCCAAGTCCACTCTCAGATCTAAAATTTCACAGCTGTACCTGCAAGAAAAATGATTTTGTTTGTTGGGGGGGGGGAGGGGCTTGCCTTAGTCAAACCCCAATTTAGGAATTAACCTTGAAATTGAATTGAAATTTCTGGAATAAACAAAGTAAATGGAACAATTCACCTTGCTTGAGTTGAAATCCTTGTGGAGGATTCGAATCCTTGAATCCGCAAGAATGGATGAACGTAGAATCAAATGTAGGATGTCTCCAATTAATTGTCTTTAGATCTTCAACACCAATCTTGAATGGATCTTGAATTAGGAAGAGGCTTGAATGGATGGATCTTCAACAAAAGAGCTCCATAGAGCTTGAATCCTTCAATGGCTACTAATGGATCTCCTTGATGAATTGAATGCTTGAATGCTTGCACTTGAGAGATGGATTGCAAAACTTGATGGAGAAAATGAGAGAGGAAGGCTCCCTTTTATAGTGATCTAGGGCACAAGAGGGGCCTCATAGAAAATAATAATTAAGGGCCCATGGCACAAAACTCTAGAGAGGTGCACATGGAGAGGAAATTAAATTAAAGTCTTGACACAAAACTCTAGGAGGGGACCACCCTTAATATAGAAATAAAATAATTAGTTAAGAGCCTTGTCACAAAATTTGAGGTAAGGCCAACCCCAAAGTTAATTTGAGCATTAGTGATGCAAAGTGGCAAGCGGAAGCCTTCAAACAGTGAACAATTGGTGAGTTTCAAGGTCTCAACTACCCAAATAGGGATCCAAGTGCCCAATACTTATCACAAGTATGGTAAGGACTATGGGAAATGGTTATCACAACCCAAACACCTAAGGCAACCTAATCACTAGGCTGTGCCAAGTCCAAAACACCAACAATTGAGAAGTTACTAAGAGGTCTCCTTAGCCCCAAAGGCAACCAAACCCCATGAAATGACTTATAAGAGCAGGGGTGGCCTACAATCACTCATCTAGCCTATTTAGGTCCTATTCCTTTAGTTCCAATGGTTCTTTCACCCACAAGCCACTCATAACACTAGGTTGCTTCATTAACCAAGGATTTGGCTTGTAGCCCTTCCTAGAAGGAAATCTGAACATAAGTCAAAATGTTCCCAAATGAGATAATGAATTAGTTAGGGATTATGATACCCTTTTGTGGTTTATAAAATATATCCAAGCACAAAGGAGTGGAGGCAAGCAGGAGTCACTGATGTTACAATGTTAGATCAGGCTAATAGGCTTAATTAGGTCTCCAAATGCACTACAAGTGCTCTTTCTCCTAAGACAATGCAAAAAATAAGTATGGAGGCATGTGTGGATATAAAAAATACCTTATAATCCAAGTTTTGGAGTCTTGATGAATCCCCAACCAAAGTCTATGGTGACTGTCCTAAGTCACAAACTGGTGCACACATAGAGATGTACACCTAGGGCTTTACGAAAAGCCCACTCCTCTACAAATCCTCACTCCTAACATGAAAAATATGAAAATAAATTGGAAAAGGTTTAATTCCACCAAGGGGTATCAATTTCCCATTTTGGAATTGGACCAAACAACCAGGCCCTATTAGAACCCTTGGTTTTAAGCCTTAAATCTAGGCAGTCCTACTAAAAACTAGATATCTCACAATCTAGGGTAGATTAACACATGAGACCAATTTAAAATGGAAGAAGACTCAAGGATACAAAATTTGGCTTCATAGTTTCATTCCCTCTCATCTGTACCTATCCATACACTTCAGATCTTCTCGAGAAAATGTAGAGAAATGTTGATGTTTTTATTGATTCAATGCCAAAATTACATATCTTACCTTCCACCCACCTAAAAGGGCTTATTGAAGGCTTCCCCCATTAGTTACAACTAAAATATAAACCATTTGACCATTGGGGGTATGATTACAACTTTTGGCAAGAAGTTGTTAAAGTTGCTAAGCAACTTTTACAACATTTTTGCAACTTTTGCTTTCTAGGAGACCAAACTTGGTCTAAACCTATCCTAGTGATCCAACATGGATCTGAAACATTAAAAACATGAAAATGAGTAAAATCATATGATTTTATGCCCATTGACCACTTTTGACCATAGTTAGCTAGGGTCTTATAGTTGTGCCAATCCTGGAACTAGGCCTCACAACTTGGTCTAGGTGCTTGACTAATGAATCTAAACTAAACTAGATGTATTGTTTGTTGAGTTTAGAATAGGTGCTCCTACACCATACTCCCCTTGAGTTTTAAAACTCAAGTCCCTACTTGACGATAACTGCTCCACCGAAGTCCCATGTTGTTTGATTTGATCTTCGGTAAGCCATGTAGCATCTATGTTGGGGAGTCCCTTCCATTTGACTAAGTACTACATGTACTTCTTAGTTCTGGTCTGCCTTAATAACTTTGTGTCCAAAATTTCTTCTAACTCCAGTGGTTTTCTTTGGGGAAGATTTGTGACATAGTCTTCATCTTTGATGTTTGTGTCGTCACCTTGCTCATTCATTGAACATGCTGTAGCTTTGTATGGTGTGAGGTTTGCCACATTGAATATTGGAGAGATTTGCAAGGTTGGAGGAAGAGATATTTCATAGGCATTCTCACCTATTTTATTAAGTATGCTTCATGGGCCTACTTTCTTCATTTTTAGTTTGGAGTATCTACCCTTAGGTAGTCTCTCTTTCCTTAGGAATCCCCAAACCTTGTCTCCTACTTTGAAGTGGACCTCTCTTCTTCTTTTATCATCACTTTCCTTATACTTCAAACTTGACCTTTGTAATGCTTCTTTTACCTCTTGTTGTACCTTTGTGATAAGCTTTTCTAGTTCTTGGCCTTGAGCACTGACTTTGAAGTCAGATGGCAGTTCAATTAGATCTAATGGTCCTTTGGGATGAAGGCCATATACTACTTGGAATGGAGTCTTACCGGTTGACTTGTTTATAGAGTTATTGAATGCAAACTCTACTTGGGGTAGAAGTGTATCCCAACTTTGAGAATATTGCTTGGTTAGGAATCTGTTTACCACCTCAGTCTACCCATCTATTTGTGGGTGATAGGCAGAGCTATAGGTGAGGCTTGTTCCCAACTTCTTGAAGAGTGTCCTCCAAAAATGTCCTTGGAACTTTACATCCCTATCAGATACAATTGTCTAAGGTAAGCCATGAATTTTGACTACTTCTTTGAAGAAGAGATTGGCTATTTGAGATGCATCATTTGTGCTTTTGCATGGTACAAAATGAACCATTTTGCTGAACCTATCCACTATGACAAAAACACTATCAAATCCTTGCTTGGTCTTAGGCAGTCCCATTACAAAATCCATTGAGATGGACTCCCAAGGTCTTGAAGGGATTGGTAAGGGTTGGTAGAGCCCTTTATTTGTTGTCATTCCTTTAGCTTGCTGGCAGATTGTGCAAGTCTCTATAAAATTTTTGACATCATTGTTCAACTTAGGCCAAAAATAGCTCCTCTTCACCATGTTTGCTATCTTATCAATGCAAAAGTGACCTCCTAGGCCACCAAAGTGCTTCTCTCTTATTATTTTTTTCCTCATTGAGGACTTTGGTATACATAGTTGGTCTCCTTTGAATAGAAGTCCATTCTGAATCAGATATTCAAAAAAATCATTGTGGTATCTGCCAACCATCTTTGTGCAAATCTGATATATCTCTACAAATTCAGGGTCATCCAAGTACAAGTGTTTGAGGGACTCAATTCCCACACTTTGTAATTGAACTTCTTCAATCAGACCAATTCTCCTGCTAAGGGAATTAGTAACTTTGTTTGCTACACCCTTTTTATGCTTGATGTTGAATGTATAGGCCTGCAATTGCTCCACCCATTTCAGATGTCTGACAAAGAGTTTCTCTTGAGAATTTAAGAAACTTAATGCATGGTTGTCAGTGTATACTACAAAATATTTTGGTATCAAATAGTGCCTCCATTTCTTGAGGGCTTGGACCATGGCATAGAGCTCTAGGTCATATGTAGAGTACTTTCTTTTAGCTTCATTCAATGTCTTTGAGAAGAAAGCAACTACCTTGCCTTCTTGGCTTAGGACTACACCTATAGCCAAATTGCTTGCATCTGTCTCCACAGTGAAGAATTTGTTAAAATCAGGGAGGACCAAGATAGGGTATTGGGAGACTCTATTTTTCAAGTATTGGAATGCATCATTGGCTTCCTTTGTCCACACAAATTTAGTCTTCTTTCCACCTTTAATAGTTTCAAGCATTGGTGCACACACATGACTAATTTTTTTGATAAACTTCCTATAGAATGTTGCAAGCCCATGGAAGCTTATTACATCACCTTGGTTCTTTGGTGGAGGCCAATTAATGATTGCTTCTACCTTCTCAGGATCCATCTTGAGGGTACCTTGTGAGATCACAAATCCTAGGAACACAAGTTCCTTCCTCATAAACATGCACTTTTCCAAGTTGATTACCAACTTGTGTTGATGGAGTCTTCTTAGTACTTGTTCCACATGATCAAGATGGTATTCCTTGCTATGACTGAATATTAGTATGTCATCAAGGTAAACAACAACAAATTTTCCAATAAAATCAATGAATATATCATTCATAAGCCTCATAAAAGTGCTAGGGGCATTGCTTAAGCCAAAGGGCATTACTAACCATTCAAACAAACCTTCAATAGTCTTGAATGCTATTTTCCATTCATCTTCTAGTTTGATTCTGATTTGATGGTATCCAAACTTTAAGTCTATCTTGGTGAAGTAGCAATTACCTCCTAGTTGATCTAATAGGTCCTCAATCCTTGGCATCGGGAATCTATACCTTATGGTGATTTTGTTTAGGGCCCTACTGTTAGTGCGTAACCTCCATTTTCCATCCTTTTTAGGGGCCAAGACTAATGGTACTGCACATGGACTAAGACTCTTTTGAATGAGTCCTCTTTCCAACAATTCAGTGACCTATTTTGCAATCTTTGCATGCTGCAGGGGTGTCATTTTGTATGGTGCCTTATTAGGTAGCGATGAGCCTGGTTTGAGGTCAATTTGATGATTGATATCCCTAATGGGAGGGAGGCTAGTGGGCAGGTCACTAGCAGTGACATCTCTATACTTTTGCAGTAGTTCCATGACTTCATTTGGCATAGGCTCTTTTTGATTAGACTAGGTGTTATCTTTGGGCTTTGAGATTAGGATAAAGGGTTCAATATCAGGTTCCTTCAAGGTTTTCAACATCTCCTTTTCACCCATGATAATCATAGTGGGTTCTTTTTCATATTTTTTATCCGACAAGGGCTTCATAGTAAAGGTCTTCCCATCTTTGGTGATGGAGTAGGTGTTCTTCCTAAAATGGTGTATGACATCTACATCGAATTTCCAGGGCCTACCTAGAAGGATGTGTGAGGCATCCATCTCAACCACATCACAAAGAACCTTGTCATTAAAATCTTCAATTGAGAACTCTATCCATGCTAGCTCTATTACTAGAGTTTGTTGGCCTTTTGTTAACCATGAAACATGATAGGGGTAAGGGTGTGGCTTCTTAGGGAGTTTTAACTTCTGAACCATTTCACAAGATACAAGATTTTTAGTTGAACTAGAATCTATTAGTAGATTGCATACCTTTCCATGACATTTGATCTTTGTCCTGAAGAGATTCTTCCTTTGTGGAGGTTCTTGGGTTTGTGGCACTTGAAGGAAGACCTGCCTCATCATAAAAAATACTCCTTCCTCTGGTTCCAAGTCTCTAGCATCAGCATTGTCTTCTTGTTTATCTTCTTGGACAAGTTGTGCTCTCCTCTCACCTTGGTTATTGTTGTTCCTCTTCTCAGGGCATCTTCCTACATGATGTCCCATTTGATTGCAATAGAAACATTTCAATGGTCCATTACCTCTTCCTAAGTTTTTCCTTCCTCTATTGAAGGGCCTCCTTCCTCTATAGTTTCCTCTTGAATTAGAGTCACTATTTTCTTTATCTCCTTGGTTAGGGGTCCTGTTGCCGCCACCACTACTTTGTCCCTTGTTCCAAGAGTTCCCCTTGCCTCTAAAGTTCTTCTCACTATCATTACTCTTCCCTTTGCCAAAATCCTATTTTCTCTTCCATTTTTCCTCTACCTTGAGTGCCATTTGGTAGCACTTATTGACTGTGGTAGGGTAGTGTAGACTTAGTTCCTCTTGAATGGATACCTTCAAGCCATTCATGTATCTTGCTAGTTTTTCTTCCTCATCTTCTATCATATTGGTCTTCATACATAATTTTAGGAACTCCTCAGTGTATGAGCCTACATCCATGTATTTTTGTTTCAAACTTTTCTTCTTCCTATGGAGTTGTACCCCATAGTCCTCAGGCACATATGTTTCCCTAATCAATGCTATCATTTTGTTCCATGAATTGATCATGCTCTTTCCATTCTTAACCCTCTCTATTTGGATGAATTTCCACCAAGTTAGGGCTGCTCCCTTTAACTTGGATCTTGCCACCTTTACCCTCTATTTTTTAGGGATGTCCTCACATTCAAAGAATGTTGTCAAAGCATCTATCCAATCCAAGGCTAAATCTGCATTCATCTTGCCTTTGAAGATTGGAAAATGAATCTTCTCCTCCATGGTTCTCCTTCCCATGGATTTCAAGGCATATATGAAAGGCCTTTGGTCTACATGGATGTGTTGGTCAGGATCATCCTCCTATTTTTCACTCCCCTCTTCATTTTTAGACCCATCTTTGTTCTTGTCAAGCTTCTTCTCAAGTTCTTGAAGCCTCTTGTTTAAGGCTATTTTCATAGCCCCTTGCTCTCTCACCATCTTTGCTAACTCACTATTTGTGACCCTTGTAGGGATCTCTTCATCCTCAAGAGCAGACATAGCTCTGATACCACTTGATGCAAAGTGGCAAGTGGAAGCCTTCAAACAGTGAATAATTGGTGAGTTTCAAGGTCTCAACTACCCAAATAGGGATCCAAGTATCCAATACTTATCATAAGTATGGTAAGGACTAGGGGAAATGGTTATCACAACCCAAACACCCAAGGCAACCTAATCACTAGGCTGTGCCAAGTCCAAAACACCAACAATTGAGAAGTTACTAAGAGGTCTCCTTAGCCCAAAAGGCAACCAAACCCCATGAAATGACTTATAAAACTAGGGGTGGCCTACAATAACTCATCTAGCCTATTTAGGTCCCAGTCCTTTAGTTCCAATTTTTCTTTCACCCACAAGCCACTCATAACACTAGGTTGCTTCATTAACCAAGAATTTGGCTTGTAGCCCTTCCTAGAAGGAAATCTGAACATAAGTCAAAATGTTCCCAAATGAGATAATGAATTGGTCAGGGATTCTGATACCCTTTTGTGGTTTATAAAACATATCCAAGCACCAAGGAGTGGAGGCAAGCAGGAGTCACTGATGTTACAATGTTAGACCGGGCTAATAGGCCTAATTAGGTCTCCAAATGCACTACAATTGCTCTTTCTCCTAAGCCAATGCAAAAACTAAGTATGGAGGCATGTGTGGATATAAAAAAGACCTTAGAATCCAAGTTTTGGACTCTTGATTAATCCCCAACCAAAGTCTATGGTGACTGTCCTAAGTCACAAACTGGTGCACACATAGAGATGTACACCTAGGGCTTTACGACAAACCCACTCCTCTGCAAATCCTCACTCCTAACCTGAAAAATATGAAAATAAATTGAAAAAGGTTGAATTCCACCAAGAGGAATCAATTTACCATTATGGAATTGGACCAAACAACCAGGCCCTATTAGAACCCCTGGTTTTAAGCCTTAAATCTAGATAGTCTTGCTAAAAACCAGATATCTCACAATCTAGGGTAGATTAACACATGAGACCAATTGAAAATGGAAGAAGACTCAAGGATACAACATTTGGCTTCATATTTTCATGCCCTCTCATCTATACCTATCCATACACTTCAGATCTTCTCAGGAAAATGCAGAGAAATGTTGATGTTTTTATTGATTCAATGCCAAAATTACATATCTTACCTTCCACCCACCTGAAAGGGAATATTGAAGGCTTCCCCCATTAGTTACAACTGAAATTTAAACCATCTAACCATTGGGGGCATGATTACAACTTTTGGCAAGAAGTTGTTAAAGTTGCTAAGCAACTTTTACAACATTTTTGCAACTTTTGCTTTCTAGGAGACCAAACTTGGTCTAAACCTATCCTAGTGATCCAACATGGATCTAAAACATTAAAAACATGAAAATGAGTAAAATCCTATGATTTTAGGCCCATTGACCACTTTTGACCATTGTTTTCCAGGGGCTTATAGTTGTGCCAATCCTAGAACTAGGCCTCACAACTTGGTCTAGGTGCCTGACTAATGAATCTAAACTAAACTAGATGTGCTTGGGACTCTAAAGAGTATTATTTGTTGAGTCTAGAGTAGGTGATTTTGCACCAATTAGGCACAAAACTTGAGAAAGGATAATCTTCCAATAATAAATTAGGATTCCTATACAAATATCGAGAAAGGTCCACCTCAAATATTAATTTGTGAATTTGACACTTAACTTGAGAAATAATGGCCCCGAAGAGGGAAAAGATGAGATTTTGATGAAATCTCACAACCGAAGGGTAACCCCGAGGATCCCAAACCCTAGGGTCAAGGATGAGCTCAAATCTAACTAGGTCAAGGTCGAGGTCAACTTTGACCCCATAAGGTCAACCTTGACCTTGAGGTCAAGAATCTCAGGTTCATAGTCCAGAATGCTAGGAAAATGCCAGGAAGAAGTGGAAAATGGGGCAGAACAGGGGAAAAAGCTAGATCTAATTTGAATATCCATTTGAGGCATTCAACATGACCCCAAACCACTTACTCGAAGGGCTAAATGTTCTTATCATGGAAGTGCTTCCATTTTAAGATGATACATTAAGCCCCCACTTTAGCAATATTATGGACTCAATGCAAACTCTTGGTAAAGAAGATCACAAAGAAAAAGATAATCTTATTGAAATCAAAGGGACAAAGGAATCCTCAAGCCCCCAGGGACTCGAGTCTTCACCAAATCCAAGATTGCAATAAGAGAGACATCACTAAAGAAAAGAGAGAAAAGGAGAGAGAGGAGTGGTTAGCTCACCCAGTAAGATGTGTGTATCTCACTGTGAACCACAAAATGATAGGATGACCTACCAAGAAAATACTTGATAGTCACCCCATAATGTTGTGCACCTTCTGGTGGCTTTGTGCATGTATGTAGTGCATCTTCTGATAGCTTTTATAAAGTACCCATGGATCCACCTTCTTGTATCACCATGGAATACACAATGCATGTCTCCTCAGGATTGAGCAACTTATGTGCATTACCTTCAGAAGATTTAGCATATTGATGTGTGTCTTTTTAAGATTTAGCAACTTATGTGCATTACCTTCCAAGATTTAGCATATTGAAAAATTTGAAAAATGCATGTCTCCTTAGGATTTAGCAACTTATGTGCTTTACCTTCGGAAGATTTAGCATATTTGAAATTGGAAATGCATGTCTCTTTAGGATTTAGCAACTTATGTACATTACCTTCTAAGATTTAGCATGTTGCAAAACAAAAGGTTAGAAAAACAATACATAATATAGAGTGAGGGAGGCCGTATATATGCCCCCGTCCTTAAGATGGCAAAAACATACTATTTTGACATGTTAAGGAAAGAAAAGAACAAGGATAAAGCCTTCCTCAGCATCTAGACAATATCCATAGACAACACCGAGTTGAAGCCAAGAAGGTCACAGCTCCTATGAGGCCATGGAAGGGACAAATGCAAAGAGATATCATGCAAGAAGTGAAAAAGTAACCCTTGTAAGGGATAGCACACTGTTTAGTTTCCAAGGTGAGAGATTTATCAACCATGGAAACCCAATGTCAAATAATGAAAGAGGTTGTGATTAAGGACAAAGATCCTCAATGCAAACCAAAAATTTCATGTATGATTGGATATGACATAATAGATAAATACTACTTAGCCAAGGAAAGAGGTGAATCCTGGAAAGCCAGAAAAGAAGGAGTTGACATCCTTTCCCCCCAAGCATAGGAACAAGGATGGAAAGGGACCTATTATATCGCTCACAAAACTATGAAAGACAACAAGCCCCCAAGGATTAGACTAACATTGTTTACATAATGCGGAGCTCTATAATAGGAACATAGATGTTATTTAGAGAAAACATGATTGAAATACAACTCATTGCCACATGATATATAAATAAATTTACTATCAATGAGCTTCCTAATCTTATAATGTAAAGCTTGACATTCATTAGTTGAGTGATCATAAAATCTATGATATAAACAAAAAGGAAGATACTTCAATTGTGGACTACGTTTCTTTTTGTGTTTAGGTCTAGTAATCATCTTAGCATGAAGGAGTTTAGGCAAAAGAACTTCTTGGTCAAATTCCTTCATAGGTTCATCATGTTTTGAAGTGTTATTTGAGATGTTGTTAACATTGATTTGTTGGTGAGGATTAAATCCCAATCCATAAGAATGCTCATGCCCCCCAGTGTGTAAGGGAATTTGAATTCCCTGTTTATGCTTACCACATCCTTGACCATTAAATCCTTGTTTAACTAGGAAGTGATAACCAGGACCATAACAAGAAGCCATATGAGAAGGAGTCAATGGAACTTCAACAGTCACAATATCATCCTTAGTAGATTTGATAGATTCATTGTGGGTAGAAGTAGTGACAAAGTTATTATGAAAGGCTTTAGAAGTAAAAAATCATTGTTCAAATTCTCTTTGTTGCTTCATAAAATCAAGATCATTAATCTTATACTCTCCAATAAAGGTAGGATTAAAATCCAAGGTTCCCCAATCATCGTCAGGAAGAGCATTAGAGGAAGAAGGATTACTATTAGGAGTAGGAGTAGTGTGAGTTTGAATATTTAGACAAGGATTAGGCACATCATCCGCATGAAGAAAATACATCTTGTTATTATGTATAAACTTGACTTTACGGTGAAGGGTGGAAGGAACAACATGCATCTCATGCAACCAAGGTCTACCCAAAAGAAGGTTATAATTGAGAGGTCCAGGCATAACATGAATAGGTGTATTCAGGATGTTCAGTCCTACTTTGATAGGTAAGGTAATGATGCCTAAAGTGTTCTTAGAAATGTTATCAAAGCCATGTATAGGAACATTGTCAGGTTGAATAGTTGAAAGATCGACATTAATTGCTTTGAGCATGTCCATGCTACAAACATTAAGCCCAGATCCATTATCAATCAAGGTCCTATGAATGATACTTTTATTGATAGAAACAACAACCATAAGAGCATCATATTGATTTTGAACTTCTTTAGAAGGAAAATCCTTTTGATTAAATACAATATTAGGAGGACCCGGGGTAGCATGCATGCATTGTAAGAAGTTATTGATGTTATCTTGATTAGGAGGTGGAGTAGGAAGAGTTGCTAGATATTTTTGAAAGGCTTCATAGTAGGTAGGTAAAGTTTGAAGAAGCTCCCATAAAGAAATCTTGGCAAGAGTATTTTGCAATTGAGTTATCAAATCATACTCCTTGCTAGGAAGACAAGGTGGAGGAGGAAGAATAGGTTGAGAAGGTGGCAAAGAAGTAGAAACCACCAAATTAGGTTGAGGGTTATTCCTTGTACGATATGTGTGAGCTATTGAATCTTGATCATTAAAAGAATCCATAGGTTTACCTTTGATAGTAAGGTGAGGACAACCTTTGACAGTCAACAAGGGTTTAGGATAAGCCATTTTAGTTGTCTCAACACTACAAATAGATTCACAAGAAGGAAGAAAAGAGGACATCCTAGGAGGAGATCAGGTAAGATCTTGATTCTCCATAGGATCATCACTAAAAGGGAGAGTGTTAAGGGAATTCATATCATTCTCCACTAATGCCTCATCACTATAATGAATCTCAAATGGAGGTAAAGCATCTATAATATCATCTTCTTTCACTAAAATGTCTACATGTGTTTTAGAAAAAGAGTTATCATCATGTATCAATATGTCATCTATTAATAAATCACCCTCTTGTATCAAATATTATTTGCGAGGAGGGGATAAATCAATGTCGTTATCCAAGGGATTATCCACAATGGTGTCATGAGGAAGAGAGTAATCAACATCCAAATCCAAAGGTTCATCCCAAATAGGAGGATTATCATCCCTACCAATAAAGCACATTGTAGGGTCACCATAATTCACTAAAGCTTGATCCCTAGAGGGGGAAGAAGGACATCTATTAGGAGAAGAATTAACATCAATCCTCAACTCCTCTCCATAAAGAGAAATATGATGGAGATCACATGTAATAAATGAAGTCTTTCTAGGTGTAACACCATGCAACGTTTTAAAAAACTTATGCAACATGATAAAAAATAAAGAAATTTGTAGAAAATAGATCTAGATATATCCAAATGCATTCAAATGAAACACAATAGGGCATCTAATTCCACAAATCAATGTAAATGTTTTTGTATTTTTGAAGAAATTTTGCAATTTTTTTGTATTTTTGAAATATAAATGCAAGAGCATAAAAGGAATCTACTTTTGTAAGCATGTAAGATCTAACAAAAAATGTAAATCTAACACCAAAAAGAAATAGAGTAAGCTTGTCGGGTTCACCAAAATGTAAAGGATAAAATATGGATGAGGTCCTAGAAAATGGTTTGCACATAAAAGAGACCCCAAAGCCAATATTTTACACTTACATGAGATTGTATTGATATGGAAAGAAAATGTAGATGATTAATATTGAAATTAAGAAATAAAGGTACTTACCTCCAAAAAAGAATCAGCTGAAAACCCTGTCAAACAATCTAAAAAACTGTTGATTTCTATAGCTATAAACCGAAATTGCAAGATCTACAAAACCCATAAATATTTTTTTGAGATTAGATCAGGTTGACTTTGACCATCATAAAAGGTCAAAGGCTACATTTTTATTCTGAAGGTCAATTTTGACTTTGTTCGCAGATCTCAGAAGTTTGCCGAAAAGGGTATCCAAATCCACTCTCAGATCTGAAATTCCACACTTGTACCTACAACAAAAATGGTTTTGTTTGTTGGGGGGGGGGGGGAGGGGTTTGCCTCAGTCAAACCCCAATTTAGGAATTAGCCTTGAAATTGAATTGAAATTGCTGGAATAAACAAAGTAAATGGAACAATTCACCTTGCTTGAGTTGAAATCCTTATGGAGGATTCAAATCCTTGAATCCACAAGAATGGATGAATGTAGAATCAAATGTAGGATTTCTCCAATCAATTGTCTTTAGATCTTCAACACCAATCTTGAATGGATCTTGAATTAGGAAGAGGCTTGAATGGATGGATCTTCAACAAGAGAGCTCTATAGAGCTTGAATCCTTCAATGGCTACTAATGGATCTCCTTGATGAATTGAATTCTTGAATGCTTACACTTGAGAGATGGATTGCAAAACTTGATGGAGAAAATGAGAGAGGAAGGCTCCCTTTTATAGTGATCTAGGGCACAAGAGGGGCCTAGTAGAAAATAATAATTAAGGGCCCATGGCACAAAACTCTAGAGAGGTGCACATGGAAAGGAAATTAAATTAAAGTTGAGACACAAAACTCTAGGAGGGGACCACCCTTAATATAGAAATAAAATAATTATTTAAGAGCCTTATCACAAAATTCAAGGTAAGTCCAACCCCAAAGTTAATTTGAGCATTAGGTACAAAACTTGAGAAAGGCTAATCTCCTAATAATAAATTAGGATTCCTATACAAATATCGAGAAAGGTCCACCTCAAATATTAATTTGAAAATTTGACACTTAACCCGAGAAATAATGGCCCCCAAGAGGGAAAGACAAGATTTTGATGAAATCTTGCAACCAGAGGCTAACCTTGAGGATCTCGGACCCTAGGGTCAAGGACGAGCTTGAATTTGACTAGGTCAGGGTCGAGGTTGACTTTGACCCCATAAGGTCGACCTTGACCCTAAGGTCAAGAATCTTAGGTTCATAGTCCAAAATGCTAGGAAAATGCCTGGAAAAAGTGGAAAATGGGGCAGAATAGGGGAAAAAGGTAGATCCAAGTCGAATATCCATTTAAGGCATTCAACATGACCCCAAACCACTTACTCGAATGGCTAAATGTTCTTATCATGGAAGTGCTTCCATTTTAAGACGATACAAATATTTTTACAAGGTGTCATGATATGTAGGAGAATTTGAAGAAGATCCCAAAGATATATCTTGGCGGGGGTATTACATAATTTCTCTGCCAAATCATACTCCTTTCCAAGATGCTGAGGAAGATGGGGTGGAGGAGGAAGCATAGATTAAGAAGGTGGGAGAGAAGTAAGAATAAGTGGATTAGTATGTTGATGATTGTTTCTCGTATGATAGGTGTTAGACAATGAGTGATAATCATTAATAAATTCTAAATGAACTCTAGGTTTCCCTTTAACAATTATAATAGGATTATTCAGATTTTGAAAAGAACTTTTTTGATTATATCCTTTAATCATAATCACAGGTCTAGTGAAAGTTTGAGAAATTTTTTGAGGATAACCCTTAATAGTTATGATAGGTTTGTTAGGAGTCCAAGAAGAAGTTGATTGAGTGCATCCTTTGATAGTTATCATAGGATTGTTCATTACTATAGGTTGAGCATGAATAATAACATTAAATTGATGAATCTCTTGAGTTTTCATGGGTTCATCACTAGAAGGGAGAATATTAAGGGAATTAGTAATTATATAATCCTCATCTTCCAAGATGTCCTTAGAAGATGGATTAGGGACTTCCTTTAATGCTTCATCTCTAGAAGGAATGTCAAATAAAGGCAAGGTTGTATTAAGGAAAGTATTTATTATATCTTCCTCTTGATCTAAAATATCTTCATAAATTGGCATAGCTTAGGAGAAGGAGAGACATGAAATGTGAATGCATCATCCTTAGAGGAAGTATAAGAAATTTCAACCATTATATCATCTCTTATCAAAGGTGCTTCATGAGGAAGAGAGTAATCCATGTCATTATCCTAGGGTTCATCCCAAATAGGAGAATCATCAAGGATAAGAACATCTCTATGAATAAAGAATGATGTAGAAGAGGAATAGTCATGGGTCATTAAAGACCAATACCAAAAAGGGGAGAAATTGAAAGGAATATAGGGTGAAGTACCATGATCCTTAACCAAATTATCCTTATAGATAAGGCTTATAGTTGGAGAATATTTAACATCAATTCTCAACTAATCTCTCCAAAGAGGAAGATCATTAAGGGAAAGGTTAAAATAATTTTCTTGCTCCAATATATCCTTAGAAGGTGATAGAAGAGAGGAAAAATAAACATCACATACATTAAATTGATTTTGTTTAGTGGTAACATATTGTAAAGGCAAGTTAATAGGAGGATGTTTTTTTATCTCAAAAGTGATAGAATGGTTTTAGGATAATGCTTTGGATAACTTGTGCAACATGAGAAGAAAGAAAGAAGTTCATTCAAGTCAATGAAAGGTAACAACTAAGAATGTAAATGAAAGATGTAACAAAAATGTGATAGAAAAATGCATATAAAGTATATCTAGATACTACCAAAAATATCCAAAGGGATATATTGTAGAAATATGATTTAGATGCATATAAAATATATCTAGATATGTAAATGCATAGAAAGAGGATCTAACACCAAAATCAAAAAGTATAACACATGAAAGATTCTGGTTCACCAAAATGTAATATAGAAAATGGTTATCAAGGGTAGATCCCCACTTCCCATATACATTGGAATACAAAACCCACCCTTAGGCCAAATTTGAGTAGTAAAACTCAAAAGGATAAAGTGATGCTAATGCAAGATCTAGAAAAAGGGGGATTTTGTGGATTCCCTATATGAACAAAAATGTATGAATATGAAATGTAAAGTATGAAAAAAACTTATACGATGATAAAGGAAATGATAACTAGTAAGATATGATATCAAATATAATGTGTCAAAGTAAATTCTAAAGGGAAATACGAAGAATGAATTCACCTTGAGGGCTAGGAGAGGAAAATTGAAATCCAAATATGGAACTGACTATCAAAAACCTGTCAGAATTATAAACCATTCTAGATATGGAACCTTGAGACTTGTAACTCCCATCTATGAAAATTGCAGATCCTTAGGACAATGTCAACTTGAGACCCAATTCTGTTGGAATTATTGAAAGGTGTGTACTAAGATGGGAGGGGTGAATTACTACCCTTAAAAAATTTCAATTGAATCCTTGTAAACATGTACTTCAATAACTGACTGTATCAATTTCACTCACCATACATGTAACGCCCCACCAGGAAACCCAAGAGGACAAGACATAAAACCTCTATAAAATGCAAGTAGTGAATTTTTTTATTTTTATTTTTAATTTTAACTAGAATAATATTCATCATTACACTTCATATTTCTAAAAGAAGAAATAATTTTCTACTACTTGAATGTAAGATTTATACAACTTAAGTCCTCTTGGGTTCCCTAACGTCACTACTAAAGCAACATCATATAAACCATTTACATGCATAAGATATTCAGGGAATCATGAGCTTAAAAGATCTACATTCATTTTAATGCACCAAGTTAAATGTCCCTAACTTATTTCTTTTATTAAACATAGGTTAATCATCCAACATCATTATTCCTTTTATCAACTCATTCCATAAATTCATATTGATTTCATCTACATCTACTATCCTTTATATCACTTTTCTCTAATAATTTAGGTAAGAGATTAATATTCATTAAGGTAGGCATTATCATAGGTACTTCATTAACATGAACCAAGTATTAACATTATAATCAAGTTACTATTTTATTGCATTGTTTCATAACCATTCATTGTTAATAATTCCAATCACTAACCTATCATTTCTCAATAATTTCCTTGGATCCTTTCATCAAGAGAGAATACATTATTTTTGTGATACATCATTATATATAACTATATTTAAGATTATTTCCTTTACATATGGACAACATAAGAGGATAGGAGAAATAACATAAACACTTTCTTTTAATGCTAGTAACATGTCCAATATTCCACATTCTTTTCCCTTTCTTTTACCTAGAACTACCCATTCCCTTAGCATTGCTTTGAATTGAGATTACATCAATACTACAAGACTCCTTTTAGGAGATTAAAATTACATGAATACAGATACATACGTACATCTCAACATATTAAAATATCCAATAAGAAATCTTCAACTACAAATCTGGAAAGGAATATGTGCTAGGATCATTCAAAGAATCACGATCAATACCTCGATATAAATATTAACCACCCAACCATGTGGAACCAATAGGCCCACTCCCCTGAGCTAGGAGATAGAACCAAAGGCCCATGCAAGAGGTAACAACTAGGAAATTCCTAAGGTGGTGATAAAATTTCCCCAAAGTCACAATACAAAAGAAAAGATAAGAAGACCACAAGGACTACCAGAGGCATGATCAAATTTGGTAGAGACTCTAAGCTACAAGCTAGGTGAGTGTCATCACATAGCCCTCACCCCTTGGGTTGTCTTGGTACTAGCCACTCTTGGCCCTGGCCCCCAAGTAGGCACATGCAGAACCAAATGCCTCTCGTACAGACAAGGTCATTCAGTCGTACCTACGCATAGGTACCTTCTCCCACTCCCATCCTTAGTCTTTAATAGCACTAAAGGCATGGGCGAGGGACAATTAATCTTGATTAGTGTGTAATTTCCCATTCTAATAATCTCCCATTCCCAATTCATTTATTTAGGTTATCACTTGATTAAATAACTCATAGTAGGTTATCCTGGTACTAGCCACTTAGGGCCCCGGCCCCACACTATGAGCCACTCACTTAGTGTACTTAGGTTCCCTAACATACATATAAAAATCATAAGAACATAATAGATCCATCATCAAGAATTCATATCAATTCCATAACAACATTTGATTGAGTTTAGGAAAACATATGTTGTCCCTAGTCCACTTGACAACCCTAAACCCAATATGGCATTCAGAATGTTCCAAACATATAAGAAGACATCCAAGTGATATTATAAACATATTCAAAGTATACATAGATCCAATTAACCAAAAAAAAATTCTAATAGCCTCTGGTAACCATACGAAACCTTAAAACTTAATGATGTTCTTAAACTGAATTATTTCAAGCAAGGATTAAATGCAAATTATAGTCATCCATATCTTCCAAAAAATAAATAATAAAGGAAATCGATTCAGTGTAGATTTAGATAACATAATTATGGACTCTCAATTTTATTTTTAAGAAGATCCAACGGTGGGAAAGAAAGTTATGACTTCTGGTTTAAAATAGAAAACTCTAGTTACGGTTCAGACCTGCCTTCACTAAAATGATTGTAATTTTCACAAAACATAATAAAAATTATCCAAAAAAATTGGAAATAAAAGATAAGACATAGGATAATCTCTGATATCAAATTCAGACTTTTATATAATCATATCAGCCTGTAGCATACAAATACATTTGACAGAAAATTTAGAATCAAGAATGGACAGGCATAGTCTGCTGAAATGTCAAAAATAAGGCATTAATTCGACCCTAAAAATAAAATCAGAGAGATACCCATTTGAGATCTATGAATTTTACTTCCATGAAATCAATTTAGTAAAACCATATATGCAATTTAAATTATTATAATAATAGATCTCCAAAATGGGTTGCTAAAAACCCTAGGAAAACACATGCCAATTCTTACAAATAAAAACTCAAAACTTTAAAATAACCATAGAAATGAAAAGTACAGATATAATAAATAATGATAATATATAAATAGATCCATAATCTATCAAAGACATAAAGTAACTAAAATATTCAATCCATACCTCATGTCCTACGAAGGTTGAATCGAAGAAGGAAGGAAACAAAAGAGAAGACAAATCCAAACTTGAGATGCATCCTTCAAACCCTATCCACTTTCAGAAATCTCCATGAAAGAAATAAATAATTCCATAGAAAAGAATCCCTCTCTCAACTACTTAAATTCTCACAAAAATTTCTCTCTCCCAAAATCAAAGATAACCAAAAATTCTTAAAGACATATGCTTACAAACTCTCCCTCACATCTCCAAGTTTTCTCTCCAAAATCTCCATGAAAAGTAAGGCCATCCTCTCCTCAATGCTTCAGCCCCAAAATATCCTCTCTTCAAATGAGAAAGTAGTGCATATAAATAGATTTCCAAAGGTTGAGAGGAAAAGTAACCAACTCCCAACTAACTCTTAACTAAAGGGTATTATAAAATAACTTAATATCATACAACTATATTACTCAAATATACAATAAAAGATTATTTGTATTCATTCATACACATATGTAATATTATCCTAACATATATGCATATTCCATCATTAATTACATCAATATCTATATATATAACCTATCCTCATTATTAATAATTAACAATTGAGAATAATATACCTCGCATTATTTAATAATTAACTATTAATAATATTATACTTTACATTAATCCCAAAATATACACCATCAAAAATATCTACAATAATTAACATATAATCACATATAAATTATATATATATATAAATACATATATGTGTGCACCCATATATATATTTCTATATATATATTTATATTTATATAGATACATGCCAAATACCAAACACTATAATCTATAAGATTATGAAGTAATAGATCACAATATTATTACCTATTTATAATTACTATAGGATATAATCACTGAGGTAGAATAAAATCACATGCCTCAAAATAAATCTAATCATCCAAAGAGGCCATACAAATCATCTATGAAACATATCGAGAAAACCATAAGATCAAACAAGGTCAACCAAAGTCAACAAGGAAAGTCAAGCCAAACTCCTGAAACACAACATAGAAAGATTAACTAAGAATCATACCAAGAAGGAGAAATAAATAAAATGAGTAAAAAAATCATACAACCAAATGAATTCAAGTGGCCACAAGGCACTAACTACAACCATGCCCAACCGGGAGCGTTGGATCTGGGTTTTTGACCCAAAGGTTGACTGACAAAGAAGGAACCCTAATATTCCCAAATTGGAATAATGACAAAGGAAGACTCATGTAGGGGCCTTAGTACTATCTCCATAACAACAACCATCGAGGATTTGAGGGCATGCTCAGATCTATGAAGCCAGGTGAAGTCGATGCCCGGTACCTACAAGCCTACATCACAAAGAAGAAATACATATGCACGGATATACATATAAAAGAAAACATTGTAGACAGATGACCGGGATCGATACATCATGTGGAACTCAATGATGTGAGTAACTACGACTTCATCCTGAATCATGAAAACACATCATGTATATATATACACTCAAAGCATGTAGCATCATCATAACGAAGGTTAGAATCTCAAGCATTGTGTTAGTCTCTTATCAATACTAATAATAAATCAACATAATCAAATCGTCAAGTGAGATATAAGATTCATCCAAAGTAACCTTAATAGAAAAAAATATAAATAACCACTTATATATATCTATCAAGTACATATCATATAACATCATAACTATGTTCATAAAGGTCTTGAAGGTACTCATTACATACATGGAGATAAATACATACAAAAATGATACCTTTAGATAGTATGTCTAATATTAGAATCATTGAGTACTAGCTTATGAAATCATTATAAACAAACTATAGCAATAGATCAAACAAGTATCATGTACAACTTAAGCTGTAAGAAAACATCGAAAGATCTTAATTCTTTCAAAAACACAAAAATTATATTAGGGTTAGAGGGGTATTACAATACACTTAATAACATAATTGAAATGTAAATGCATGTAATCAAATCAATAAAGAATACATGAAACTTCATACACATGACACTTATATTTTGGTATCGCATAAACACTTGTTAGAAGGTTAAAACTGTGGCAGGGATGGAACCCAAAAAGCTTCACTACTATAGAAATAAAGTTTCTAGTTAAGGCTTACAAAGATTGATCACTTCTAGTGGTCTTACCTTGTTAGGAGTAACAAAAAGATTAGCTAGATCTACCTGGTTAGAAGATTTTAACAACACTATTCAAGTGTGCACTCGGTTAGGATATTTAATAAAAGAATTGTTAAGTTCACTCTGTTAGGAGATTTTGAGGTTGCTACAATTGTTAGAGAGTAACAGTGATGTGTGATATGTATGAAATACAACTTAAATTCTTGATATCAGATCCATTAAGTACAATAATGATATCACCTTGCGATGATGAATATGTCCTATACTACTCAATAGCCTTATACCTATTTTTGATAAACTTTATGCTCTATAAAAATCCTATCAATCTTATGTTGGTAAGTTGACTATACTATTGTATATGAATAGATATAGTGTTGTCATTATGGAAATAAAGTCATATAGAGTTTTGGAGTCAGTGCACATTATCATAAGGTTATAATATAGCTAAGTATAGGAGACTAGACAATTAGCAAAGCACCATAAGATCAGAGCATCAATGCACGTGCGTATGACCAAGTTATGGTATGCAACCTTGAAGTTAAGTTTGTAAGTGTGTATTCATGCTAAGTCTAAGAGAACATGATCAGATGAGACAGTATGGCAAAGATACAATCAGTTGAAGTGGTATAGATTGTGAATTCTAGAACATAATAGAGTATGCAGTCGCTTGTTAGTATTTTGATTAGCGGTTATAATAATATTTTGTAAAGGCTATGCACCTATTGTAATTAGGTTGTAGACAAGTAAAAATCTTTGTTTGTAAACATGCTTGAACCAATTCACTTGGAAGCATTGTATGTAATCGGTTATAGACCGACCTAGTTAATTGTTTTGTCAACGCATATAAATATAAGTGCACCTTTCTAATAAAGTATGGAAGTGGAAATAGAGACAAGATAAGCAGAGAAGAGACATGTGAAGTGAAGATAGAATAAGTTAGAGCTTTACACATGGATAAAGCATCAGCATGCAAAAGGAACTGATCAGACAAGCAGTGTCACAACACCAGTTCATCTAGTAGATACAGTGTGTATCTGAGATTTGAAGGTTGTAGCCTTCACCACTTGAGTAGTGAGCTCTAGGACAGTGTGTCCCCACCCCTAATAGGGTTATTGTAAAATACTCCTAATAGGGTCTGACCTTTGACCAGGTTACTGTACTAAAAGCATTGTAAAGAACAACTCCTAACAGGGTTGCAGATCTTGTAACAAGGATCACAAAACACTAGTGTAGTTCTTAGTGGGTGTTAATTCCCACCAGGGTTTTTACCTATTTGGGTTTCCCCAAAACCATATTGGTGTTATGTGTTGTGATTGTTTATCTTGTTTACATTGATGTTCATATCAGTACTTAAGAAATCAAGTTAAGATTCCATAGTTAATAAATTGAAAAGATATAATGAACATTGATTCACCCCCCCCTCTCAGTGTTCCCATTCCAAGCAATTGGTATCAGAGCTTTGGTCCTTTGAAGAAAAGTTTAACCACTTGATGAGATCAATGGGTTCAGAAGAAGTAAAGAATCTGAAGAAGAATCTTATGGCAGCTCTTGAAGACCTTGGCAGATTTGAGAAAGAAGTTGAAGAACTAAAATTGAAAGTTAGTGGCGCACAAGTATTCATCAAGAAACTGAGACAAGATTTGAAAAATTGTACAAAAAATGATTTGGGAAAAATAGTTAAGAATCTAAATGAGGAGAATGTTGGCAAAATGGTCAGCGCTCCCCTCGGGATTCATGACATGGTTTAACCACCTCCTGTGGATTCTATAAGTCTAGTGGTTGTATCTGTTAGAAAGTAAAGTCCACCAAGATAACTGAGAGGGGGGGGGGTAAATTAGTTATCTGATAATTATAAATTTTATCATCTTCAATAGCATTAAACCATATAAGAAATATAATTACCAACCATAGAAAGATATTCATACACAATAACACAATGACACAAGATATGTTGACTAGGGAACCTCTTGATCAAAGAGTAAACCCTGGTGGGAATGATGCCCACAAAAGATGCACTAATATGAATATTCTTTCTGAAAGGATGGACTCTATTAGGAGTCTTATGAAATACATTTAGTACATATGAATCCCTATTAGGAGATTTTGAATCCCTGTTAAAAGATTCTAACACGGTTAAGAGTTATGGAAGACAGAAGGACCCACTACCCAAATAGCTTTAGGGTAAGATCACTGAACACACTATCCAATAATCTTTGAATTACTCAATAGAATAATATGTTACCTCTTCTCTAATTGTGCCAAACTACACTCACTGTTACATCAGATCTCAATTTTAGATCTCTGTACTTCGCATGTCTTCCTTCACAATTTCGCTCTCATACTTAGCTCTATTCTTCACTTCATGCATCTTGCATCACACATCATCACTACAACTACATCCCAAATTACACATCAATAAGGAAATACATTCCTTCCTTTATACCACACTCAAATAATTACAAATGAGTCGGCATACAATTACAAAATAAAAGTTTCCACACGCTACACCAAAATTACACAAAACTGTTAGCTTCCAAATATAATAAATCTTCACTCATGTGACCTCAAAGTTTGTGCTATCATCCATGTCACTATCAATGTGTCTTCAACTTCCCTTTAACTTCACAAAACTAGATTCCATCCTAATTAGGAGATATCATCCAATTTCCACAAACCGCTATTCAGGAACACTGCCTGAATACTGCTTCCACCAAAATGATCATAACTTCCATGAATGAATGAATTATTGTCTGCACTCTTAACCATAGAAATATAACATATCAAAGATTATAACCTCAACATAACATAGCTCCAACTACAATAACCCATGTGTGCTAATCCAAACTCTGTCTGCTTCTCTGCAAATCTTCGGTAAATCACTGTATTGACATCAATGACAATCATAGTCATAAATGCAACAAAAATTGCTACAAAATGGCTACCAAATATTTAGAATTCATTTCTAACAATCTCCCCCATTGGAATTGATGGCAACATAGATGAAAAACATCCAATGTTCCAAAAATCCAATACTGCTTCTTCAAATCCTCTTCATTAATCAACTCTTGCTTCGTTATCCTATTCAGTTCTCTCCAATAGATGTCTCAGATTGTTTTTCATGTACACTTCTCCCCCATTGAAATTAATGACATAAATTTCATCACTATGTCAACAAAAAATCAATGTCAAAAGACACTTTTTAGAAAATACATTTACTATAGTCCTCATGACTCAGTTTAGATACACATACTCAACCATAGAGGAAGTACCAACATCCAGTCCAGAAGAAAGATAAGGCTCATATACCACTAGACAGATGCAACCAATTGCATCACTTCTCAAAAGTAGGCTGGGGCATAACCCGAAGCATACCTCTTAGATACTCAAATGTATCCTTAGGCAAAGGCTTTGTGAATATATCTACTATCTGCTCCTTTGTACTTATGTACTCAAGTCTGACTTCTTTCTCAGCAACTTTTTCTCTTACAACATGATACTTAATCTCTATATGCTTTTTCTTAGAATGTAATAAAGGATTATTTGACATACTAACTGTACTGGTGTTATCACAATGTATGACTGTAATACCCTAAAAATGGGCTATAAGTTCATTAACCTCCTATATCATCAAATCATATGAAATCGACATCAAAGTCCTAATCTAAGGCACATCTAAACATCATCAAATCTAATTGATTATCTTAAATTTTGCATCGGGGAATATTCCTAGTAATATTCCTAATCATCATAATTATCTTTAATTTTATAATTATTTGGCAATAAATCACATTTATCCTAAAGCTTGATTAATTGAATATTTTTATATTTAATTAATTAGATTTAATATCTTGCCACTTAATTGTGTAATTAAATTTAATTCTATCTATTATTAATTGTATTATTTAATTTTGACAATAAATCCAAATATCCTATGAATAATTGATTAAATTTTTATTTAATTAATTAAAGCAAGTTGTCATTATTTAATAATATAGTTTTTAATAAAAATTTTATTAAATAATTGATTAACCCATAAATCAATTATTTTATTTTTAAAAAATAGTTAAGTTGGAAATAAATCACTTTATTATTAAATTAATTCATAAATAAAACATGCACAATCATAAAAGCAAACAACTATCAATTATCAATTAAAGCTAAACTCTATTTTGAGTTAAAGCTTAGCTTTTGCATGTTTTTGTGAGTTAATTATCTTTTATTAAAAAATAACTCAAAAATCAACTTGAGTTATTTGAGTGATTTATGGCTTTTTCCCATGCACCTCCAAAGCCTTGGATTTCTATAAATTAAGGCTTTAGCTCTTCACAAATCATCTCATATTTTACACAATTGGAGCTTGAAAGAATCAACTTGCGAATTCAAAGCTTTGTGAGATCAATTTCAATTGCATATTTTTCATATTATAGCATAGAATTTCATAGCTTTGCATATCATTGTTAGATAGATCAATTCATAGCATATCAATTTCATCTAGCATAGATTCATATCGATTTTTATCATTCTTATTGCATAGAAAATATAAAAAATATAGATTAATTGCATTCAATTTCACATCCATCTTTTACATTCAAATCCTTCATTTAGGTGTTGTCTAGGTCACTGATCTCGATAAACAATCTGAGAACATTAATCTCGCACCTACTAGAAGGCAGTAAATCGCTTGGTTAGATAGCTTTCAATTTTGCACGATTTTGATTATCACTAACCTCTAATGTTTTACTGAGTCTTGTGTCTATAGATCAGGTACAATTTTCACACACACATTTCTGGCGCCCACCGTGGGGCAACCCACCTTTGCATGCTGGTTTTGATTTTTTTTGGGGAGCTAAAACCCCAAAGTTTTAAAGATTTAATTTTATCTCCCAAATGGCTTAGAATTTTGGTCTAAATTTTTTTTTTAGGTTGGTGACATGTCATGGAAGCTACAGTAAAACATTTAAAATTTTTTGAGATGTTTTGAATTTTTAATAATTTTTTCTTGAAATTCCAAAAAAAATTAATATCTGACGCAAATCAGCATATTTTTTGAAAATTTTTATATTTTTGGAAATCTCTTTAAATTATACAGGGGGTCCATTCTTTGTGTTTTAAATTTGGACAAGATATCATAGCTCAAATAGTCAATTTACAAAAACTGGTCTGTTTTGATAAAATGGGTCTCTAGGGCACAAATGAAGAGATTTTTCTAAAGTTTTTGCAATTTTGGAAATCTCTCTATTTTTTAGTAGGGGTCTCTATTCTGAATTTCTATTTTTGTTGCCAAAATCATATCAAAAAAATTAGATCTTGTTGACTAGGTCAAATGCAGCAAAAAAAAAATAAAGTTTTGTGATGGGTATGCACTTATTTTTTTTACATGGTTCAATGAATGATATGAGTTGTCATTTGGGTTGATTGCTGGTTATTATTACTGATAATAATTGATTTTTAGAGCTAACCCTATGGTTTTCATAAGTTGAATATATTTTGCATATCTGGTTTGCTTGTTTGCTTGTTGGAGAGTTCGTCACTTGCTTGCATGGAAAAGATCAACAAAAATTGCTAAAAATCAAGTGAAATCTACTAAGCACGTTGCAAGGATCCCAGGTATTCTCCTTCATCTAATAATATTTTGATTTGGGACTTAAAATAAATCTCTTATGTGTCAAGCTTGTGTGCATCTTTTCATGCTTTTGATCTATTTCTACACACTTGCATAATTGATACTAGGTTGTGAACCCTTAAGGATTCATTAAGTAGTCTTAGAATACTTGTGATTGATCTTGGTTGCTATCTTGGGTTATTGGACTCGCTAATCCGCCGGCCCCTCATTTCCGCCCCGTGGTTGCAATCTCAGCGCCATATAGGGGAGGGGTCAACAGGACAGAAGCGTTAAATGTTCCACTTGGCAACCCTTTTGTGCTTTTAGGAACTCACTTGTTTTCTAAGTTGGGGACTCGTTTTTAGCTTGTGTGAGGTGTTAAGTGTTCCACCTTGTGGACTCATCTCATATTCTCTTTAAGCGTTAAGTGTTCCTCTTTCTACTTTTTGGGTACTTTTGGTAGATTTACTTTCGGGAATATATCTGTGCTCACATAGTAATTAGGCCCTATGAACACTATTCGTGATTCTTGAAAGATTGGATTCCCAGCGAAATCCTTCTTGATGATAGAATCCTTGTAGGTAGGGAGGATACTTAGTGCATTTCATATTCAACTTGGTTAGTGCATCCTCTCTTATTGATCGACACATTCTCTCTCCGGAGAGGTTGATAGATCACGTAGGGTTGATATCATGAGCTTTGGTGAATCAAAATTGGTTAGTGTGTCTTCTCTTATTGATTGATACATTCTCTCTCCGGAGAGGTTGATAGATCACGTGGAGTTGATATCACAGACCTTGGTGGAACAAAACTTTGTCTTAGCGTGTCAGATTAATCTGCTTGTTTTGTTTGGGTTAAAAGTGAAGAGGTGTCAAAACCTTGAATCTGGAGCCAAGTCCCCTTGTGGTATAAATCTGTGAGTCATCTTTAGAGAGGGTTAACCATAGCGGACAATCCCTTCACAAGGCAAACTGCGTTGACGGAACCTCAAGTGGTAATAGCCATTTTCACCATGGTAGTGACAGCCGCTATATAAATGTCCTTGTGGAAGAAATCTCCACGGGTATGGTTCATTGTTGGGTTGTCAGATCTCCCTAGCAGCTCTTGAAGATTAAGTTCTCGGATTGTGTCAAAACCCTAGTGCGCTGGGATTGGAGTTCACCCCTTTGAATCATAAAAGTTGCAGAGTCAAACCATTACTAAAAACCTTAGAGAGGCCAATTTTTCATTCTCAGGTATATGTGTGTTATTGCAAAACTTTTCAGAACATACACAATTAGTACTCTCAGGGATTAGCACAATTTGGTCACTTGATTGTTCATGCGCAAGGTTGCTTTTTCCCTTGTTCATTGTTTTCAGACGTGCTTGGAATCACTTGCTTGCTGTTCTGCGTGCTTGTTTATCTACTTAGCTATTAAAAATGATCAAATCTGGTATAACCTTCAAAATTTGGACAGTACAATTTGCAAACAATCCAGAATTGAAAACCTTAAATTTTGCAAAAATTGACGTAAAGTTCTTTCTGGAGTCAAAAGTCATTTCAAGAAGTCAAAATTCGTATGACTTTTTGTCAAATGTCATTTCAGTAAAGCCCATATGTCGTATGATTGAGAACCCAGTGTCGTACGAGTTTTCAAACCAGCAAAATTCAAGAAGCCAAAAATTGTTAGCAACTATCGTACGAGTTTTGTCAACTATCGTTTCATCTCTACCCAACTGTCGTACGAGTTTTGCAACTGTCGTTTCATTTATACCCAACTGTCGTACGAGTCTGCAGAGTGTCATTTGGAAAAATTTGAGAAAGTTGTCAGAAATTGTCAAATTGCAAGATATCCAATGTTTTCAGCCTAGTTCCAGAATCTGTCAAAAATGTCATTGTGTTAGGAATAGAGCAGTAGCTATTGAGCATTCTACCATTTTCTGAGTTTGATCTTTTGAATTCGATCTAGTCTTCTGTTTGATCAATTTGAGTCCTTTTTATCTCGTGTCAAAACCTTGTCATAACTATCAATCTTCAATCAATCTTCAAAAACAGACTAAGTGTTGAGAACTCGTGTCCGCTATCTTTTGGGTGATCTATCCCATACATCCAGGGCACAGTTTCCTTCACCCACATCTCATCAGATCTTCAAAACTATCATAATCTTGACAAGGTTGCGTCATCCATTTTTTTTGAATCAAATTGTTCTTCAGTTGTCTTCATCCTTTTTTTTTGTTTCATTCAAAGTTAATGGTGGAGACCAGAGCTTCTTCACACAAGAAATCAGAAGAAATGTCTCAGAACTTACTTTTGACCAATACCCCGGGTCCAACTCTGGAACAACTCATCAAGTCAGGTATCTACGAAGATAATGGTCTCGGTAACTTTTGATTGAAAACTAGTTACATACCTCCTTTATCAACTCACAGAGGTAATCAGCAAACTCCTCCTCAATCTGTTCCAGGGAGCCCAAAGACTCCTACCATGTCTCAAGCAGGGACAAACCATGATTCTCTAGGAGGAGGATCCCAGGGACACCATTCTCAACATAATGCTGACCAAGAACCTACCCCCTCTAAAATCCATCGATGTCGGAATGATGATGAATTCAAGAGAATGATGAGCCATTTCTTGAAAGTGGATAGAGAGGCATACTTTTTACAATTAGCCCAGGAAGGGGCTAAGCTTCCTCCCAACTTTAACATTGATGATATAATCACACATGAGGAAGAAAATCCACTCACAGCTATGACAAAATAGATGCACGGTATACAAGTTGAATTTAACAATCTTAAGAAGGAGAAGGAACCCAAGGAGTTCTCCATGGAGGCCCTATGTCCTTTCCCGTTCGACAAAAACTTGTATATGCCACCATTCCCAAAAAGAGTGGAGATACCAAAGTATGACAAATATGATAGACACTCTGATCCTCAAGATCATGTCAGAGAGTTCTATACGCAATCCATGGAATTCATGCATGAACCGACTTATCTAATGCGTCTTTTTCCTAGATCCTTGGGAGGAGCATCCATTCAGTGGTTTTCAAGATTACCTTCTACAATCAAAACTTTTGAGGAATTGATTAAATTGTTTTATCAACAATATTCCTACAATATTCAACATCCGATTACCATGATCGATATCTATAACCTCAAGCAATATCTAGGGGAATCATTCCTAACTTTCCTCAAGAGGTGGTGAAAGAAGTTTTCTCTATATGCTAGACCAATTCCCGAAATGGAGAAACTTGAAATCTTTATCAATAACCTTGTTCCAGAGCTCAACTATCCATTACAAATGCAAGATCATGTATCTTTTGATAAAATGGTGGATAATGCAATCAAGATTGAGAAAGTACTTGTCAAGAAAGGAGAAATCACACTTCAAAAGGACAAGTCTGAATCTGGATCTAGCTCAAAAGATAAAAAAAAGAGCTGGAATAGAAACAAAGGTATCATCTCTGACGGTGTTGTTGACACTATCCACACCCCATCAAAGGCACCAGCCTACAATCTCACCCTTGCCACCAAAGCCATTGAAGCTTCAGAGCAAAAATCTGCTAAACCATCTCCAAAGAAGTCATTCAAACGATGGGATAATAAATGAAAGTTTACTCCCTTGGGAGAATCTTTGGAATCTGCTCTAAGGACCCTGATAGCTAATAACATGATCTCTTTACCACCAATCCGAAAACTTGATCCGGATCCAAAACCATATTGGTGGAAAGATAATGAATTATGTGCTTTCCATCGGACTAAAGGTCACAAAACTAATGGATGCTTTCACTTGAGGCATACCATTCAAGACTTGATAGATCAAGGGGATATCATGATCGATAATCCTACCAGCAATAATGATCACACAGCATTTACAGAACTATTTCCACAACATGGCAAAGGAGTTTCCACTTCCCAGCCTAACATGGGGGCAAAAGTCAACTATGCCTACCCTGGAAACGATGCTGTCATCAATATGGTTGAACCATGTCTCTCTGAAAGCTGCAATGTCATCACAATTATACAAAGAGATAGAAATCATTCCTCAGCTAATGCAGTTACCAGATCACAAGCTCAGACTCATCTGAAAGGACAAACACCAAGTTCATCTAATGTCCCTAAGATACCTTTCAATCTCACATCTGCTTCTAAACAGAAGGTTGCCTCAAAATCTTCCAATCCAAAGGATACCAGACCTACATCTTACAGCATCGTCCAACAACTCTAGCATACCAATGCCAAAATCTCCATGCTTGAGTTACTTCGAATATCTCCAGCTCACAGAGATATCCTAGACAAAGCTTTGCTCGGCTCTAATGTTCCTGATGATCTAGATCTAGACAGGTTCCAGACTATGGTTGGTCATCTAACGTCTCCGCAATATATCTCCTTTTCAGAGGAAGATGACAACTCTTTGAGTCACCCACACAATTAGCCTTACACATAGAAGTCTTGATCTAGAACCGTCACGTCAAATGTGTGTTGATAGATGGGGGTGCAGGCCTCAACATTTGTTCTTACAACTTAATCACATAGTTGGGATTCTCAGAGGTGGCTATTGATCCTTGAAAGAAGATCACTATAAAGGCCTATGATGAACAGGAAAGATCTTCTAAGGGCACCATTGTCTTACCCATCCGAGTGGGTCCAGTCATCAAAGATACCACATGTCAAGTGCTCGATCTACCATTGGCTTATAATATCCTTCTAGGGAGACCTTGGATCCATGAAATGCAAGCCATTCCTTCTACGTATCATCAATGCTTGAAATTTCCCTATGAAGGAGTGGAAGTTACTATCCCAGCAGATCTGAATACAACTTGCAATACATTGAAGGAAAGTGCCGATAAGCTTGTTCCCAACAACAGAGAATCTTTCATCAAGCAACAAAATGTCGCTTCCACATCTAATATGGATGACATTGCTAAAGATATCAATATCAAAGAAAATAGGATGGGAGAATACACTATAGAGCTAGTCTTGTCTCTGACATCTCTCCCAATCTCACCTAAGTCGTATGGCCAATCCTTGAAGTAGTCTAAATCAGAACCTAAGGAACCTATGGAAGCATACAAAAGACATTTTGTGGTGGAGCAAGTATCCAAACAAGAATTTGAAGAGGATGAAGCTGTGCTGGCATGGCTATATAAAGAGAATTCTGAATCTAAAATTGTTCAACCTAGTGAATCTATAGCACCTACAATCCCTGCTAGTTCATATGGTCCAGGAAACAAATTGATAGCCAAGATGGGATATTCCGGTCAAGGACCTCTAGGAATTAGGGGAAAGGGTCTTGTGACCCCCATTTCACATATTGGTCGAGCCAAAAAAGATACTGGTGGCATAGGGTTTAAGAAGAAACCCTATCATCTCAAAGGTGGTTTTTCTCATGTCATAGAACAAATTGCACCCGAAGAACCCCTTCTTAAGAAAGAAGATATAGAACCCTCTGATGATGATTCAGATAGCTCTAAACTTATCCCCTATGAAAAATTGCCTAAAGAGATCAAAGATCTTCTTGATGATACAGATGATCCTATCAAAAGAATTAATGTAGTAGAAACACAAGAACCTACTGTAGCGCAAGAGATGGTTGCACCACAAGAACCAGCCAATCTCGAAGGCAATCAAACTGATCAAGAAGTAGGGGGTAGTTATTCTGACACTGATTCCCATGAATATGAATTCAAGTGAGAGACTGAGGGTAATCCTTCTTGGGGTATTCATCCTGATTTCACACATTTTCTAAGATTTCCTAGAGATTCTGAATCAGAAGATGAGTCAAATGATTATGAATGGGGTGCCATTCCAGAAGAAGATGAGCTTATAACAGAGAAATCTATTGATGTTATTCACCAATATGTCTCTCAACCCAACGTAAGTCTAGAGCGAAACAATGAACTTAACGTGTCTGATCCACCTATGGCTGAAGAGGACTCCCATGATGACGTTGAGCCTATTCACGAATTGAATATTTTGAGCTGTAATATCACCTTTGAACTTGAGCATCAGGTTAGGACCAATGATGACATATCCACATCCGTGAACACCATATCCCAAGCCTTTCCCACTTTGACTATCCAACGCCCTGATCTTATCGACCAAACTTCCACAAACCCAAACCATGGTATGTATACCTTCCCAAATGACTATGCCCTTGCTTGCTACCTCAATGCAGTTGAGCCTATGAGTACTTCCATCAGTGAACCGAGTGTCAGCATGACCGAGTCAGACATCAAATATCTTAGTCAGAAAAACAAGAGTAAAAAGAAAAAGAAAAAGAGTTCTGAGGGTGAAAACCACTTTGTGGCAGTCTCAGAACTGACAAAAGTAAAAAGAAAAGATGTATCTGAAGGTGAAAACCTCTCTAAGGTGCCTAAGGATGAGATATTTGATGTCCTTCCAAGTCATTTATAGGATAGATCTCCAGTTCTAATTGAGCCAACTCAATCCATCAATTTGGGTACAACAGAGGAACCACAATTGGTACATGTAGCACAATCTTTATCAGACGGAGAGAAACAGAACTTCACTACCTTCTTATCAGAGAAAAAGATCAACTTTGCATGGAAATATTCAGATATGCTAGGATTGGATCCCAATCTCATTATGCACCATCTATCCATTGCTCCCGGAGTAAAACCAATCAAACAAAAATTGAGAAAGATGCATCCTCATGTTGCACTCTTAGTCAAAGCAGAACTAGAAAAACTCCTAAAAGATGGATTCATCTGTGTCATAGACTAGGCTGAGTGGATTTCCAACATTGTACCTATTTCCAAACCAGATGGTTCCATCAGAGTGTGCACAGACTTTAGGGATGTGAACAGAGCATGCCCTAAGGATGATTTTCCACTGCCTAACATTGATATGATAGTGGACATGACTGCGGGCTATGAAATGTATTCCTTAATGGATGGCTTTTCTGGGTACAACCAAATCAAAATTGCTCCAGAAGATCAAGAGAAAATAGCTTTCACATGTGCGTGGGGAACTTTCTGTTGGAATGTTATGCCATTCGGACTCAAAAATGCTGGAGCTACATATCAAAGAGCAATGACATCTATTTTTCATGATATGATGCATAGAACAATGGAGGATTACGTAGATGATACCTTGGCAAAATCCATGATTAGAACTAAACATCTAACAGACTTGAGCATGATCCTTGACAGAATGGAAAAATTTAGTCTTCGACTAAATCCTAAAAAGTGTGCTTTTGGAGTCACTTCTGGAAAGCTCCTAGGATACATCATCTCCAAGAAAGGCATTGAAGTTGATCCAGCTAAGGTCAAGGCTATAATAGAGATGCAACCTCCCACAAATATCAGTCAAATGAGGATGTTGCAAGGCAGAGTTCAATCTATCAGAAGATTCATATCACAGCTAGCGGACATCTCACAGCCTTTTACAAAAACATTACATAAAGGTGTGACCTTTGCATGGAATGAAGAATGCGAGAACAACTTTAAACATATCAAGAAGTATCTATCAAATCCACCTATATTGATGCCTCCTATTCATGGGAAGCCATTAATATTATATGTCTCCGCAACAGATACATCACTGGGGGCATTGCTAGCACAGCATGATGAGAACAAGAAAGAAAGAGCCATCTACTATATCAGCCGAACTTTAGTGGCCTATGAGAAGAACTACTCAATGATAGAGAAGGCATGTCTCGCTGTGATCTTTGCATCATAGAAATTGAGACACTACATGTTAGCTCATACTACTCATTTGGTAGCTAAAATTGATCCACTGAAATATCTCCTAAGCAAAGCTGCCCTCACAGGTAGACTAGCTAAATGGGTCATGCTCTTGAGTGAATTTGACATTGAATATGTTGAAAGAAAATCTATCAAAGGACAGGTCATTGCTGATCAATTAGCTGAAGCACCACTGTTTGATGATACACCCATGCAAATGGAATTTCCTGATTCCTCTATCATGCACCTCTCTTCTAGAGCATGGCGGTTATTCTTTGATGGCTCCTACACACAGAATGGATCTGGAGCAGGCATATTGTTCATCACTCCTCAAGGATACTCGATACCCAAAGCATTCAGATTAAAGTTTCCTTGCACAAACAATATTGTTGAATATGAGGCACTTCTCAATGGTATGAAAATGGCAATACAGTGGAGAGTTACAGAGATGCACATTCATGGAGACTCACAACTGGTTATCCACCAAGTCAATGATGTGTACCAAACCAAAGATGAAAAGCTCATTCCTTACAAGAGAATGGTAGATGATTTAAAGAAATACTTCATCTCTATCACATTTGAACAAATACCTAGAACGGAGAATAAGGCCACCGATGCAATGGCGACACTATCTACTCTCTTACAGCAGCCCGAACATGAGCTACGCTATGAGTTCCTAGTGGAAGCCCTATCCTATCCTACATATGACTCCCCTGAAACCTGCATGATCTGCACCGTTGTAGGTTATGATTCATCCCGCTATAAAAATCTATTTTCCTATCTCCACGACCAAATCATCCCTGAGTCCTTTAACCATTTTGAGAAACGTAACCTTATCTGATCCGCATCTCGATATGTCATCATTGGTAATGATCTATACAAATGAGGTCTAGATGGTACACTGCTTAGATGTTTAGAACAGGAAGAGTCTCAACGTGCATTAGAGGAAGTCCACGAGGGTATATGTGGGTCACACTCAAACGGTTTAACGTTAGCTCAAAAACTTATTAGGGCTGGGTACTATTGGCTTGAAATGGAAAAAGAGGCTATTAAATTTGCTAAAAACTGTCAACAGTGTCAAGTACATGGCAACTTGATTCATGCTCCAGGGAGAGATCTGATTCCCTTTACTACACAATGGCCTTTTCAACAATGGGCATTTGATCTCATAGGTGCTATCCATCTGCACTCTTCTAATGGACATACCCATATAATCACAGCTACAAATTATTTTACAAAATGGGTAGAAGCAGTTCCTCTAACACAAGCAACGGGGAAACAGATCTCTATGTTCATCCTGAACTACATCATTTGCAGATATGGGATCCCTCACTCTATAATCAGAGATAATGGGGGACAATTCAAAAACAAGGACCTAGATGACTTATGTGCCAAGTTCAAAATTACTCAACATTGGTCATCTATCTACTATCCTCAAGGGAACGGACAAGCTGAGGCTTCAAACAAAAATCTCCTGAAGATCTTGCACAGAACAGTGAATAAAATAGGAAGAGACTGGCATCTAATGATCAATCTAGCTCTCTGGGCATACAGAACTAGTATCAGAACGCCTACAGGGGCTACACCTTTCGCTTTAGTTTATGGGTCTGAAGCGGTACTGCCTATTGAGGTTGAAATCCCATCACTCAGAATCAAAATGCATGGACTTGTCACTGATGAAGACTACAGAGTGTCTAGGTTAGAAGAACTTGAATTACTAGATGAACGCAGGCAAGCAGCGTATGATCATCTCAGAGTGTATCAGAAAAGAATGTCTAGAGGCTACAACAAGAAAGTCAGACATAGAGAATTTCAGGTTGGCGATCTAGTGTTGAGAGAAAATCCTAAAAATCAATCACATCGAGAACGCAAGGGGAAGTTCGAACCCAACTGGCTGGGTCCCTTTGTAATCACTGCTACTTTTGGCTCTGGTGCCTATCAACTCTCAATGACTGAAGGAGAACAGCTCCGAGAACCAATCAACATTCTCCATCTGAAGAAATTCTATGCCTAAGGCATTCAGTGCTTGGTAAATGTCCTGAAAAAAATCTTAAAAATCAGAAAAAGTCCTGAAAAAATGAACATCTTGGTGAAAACCTAGCAATAGGCACCTTGATGATTCACAAAAAAATCAAAAAATATCAAAAGTACAAAAAAATTGAAAAAATAAAAAATACAAAAAAAATAAATGAAAAAGAAGAAAAAGTGCCTTGGTGAAAACTTGGAAACAGGCACCTTGGTAGCAAAAATAGAATCTCTGCCAAGATGGTGAAAACCCGGCAAATGGGTGCCACTTGTTCAAAATGCTCCATCTATCAGTGCAATCTTCATCTTTCCCAGCTTTCAGTCTTGCTTTAGTTTGTACATATCTCCCGATTTGTTTCTGCATATCCTGGTTTCAATAAGTCGGTCTGTACACCAATCAGCTCAAGCGTCTGTATCCTATCAATGTTCAAATTTGGGGGGAATCAATGTCATATCCTATGGTCTCCCATGTATCTTAGACATTTCCTATCTAGTCAGAGTCCTTTGAAGCTTCCTGTTGAGTCAGTCAGTCAGTCTCGTCTCCAGAAAGGATTTTGCATCTACAACAACGCAATCAAACATCAAAACTCAACTGAAAACAATCTATGATTTTTACATGCTTTTATCTCCTTGTATGCTTGTTGATTCACATTGAGATTTTTGCATATTGTGTCCCTTCGAGCTCTTCGATGATGTCCTTTATAGGATTTAGAGAGTGACGACTGGGGGCATAATCTTTTCTTTGTCTTCTGCTTGTATGTGAAAATCTAACATCTTTGGAACTTCTGAATTGAAATGGTGTCCGACTGTAAGAGCCTCTATCTTGAATTGGATGGCCATGCGTACCTTGACCATTGATACCCAAAAAATTCAAGGAAGTTTGATCTAACTATTGTCTTTTTGAGTAAGTTCTTTCTTCTACTATGGAATGCAATCTTGCCTAAGGATGTGAATGATAAAGGGTCACTACGGGTAATTCACATTGGATTTAGAATGATCTCTTGACTGTTTGATATGTTTGTAATGCAAGGTGTACTCAGGTCATCACAACGTTTATGTTTTGATGCTTGTACAAATTGCTATATCAAAATGGACATGATATTCAGGTCATCCTGGCGTTTGTGCCTTGGTGCTTATATCTAATCCAACATTCCGAAAATAAATCAATATTCATATGTCCATGGTTGTATAACCAGTGGGTGTTGTATTGATTCTTGCGCATACAAATCAATATTCATATGTCTATGGTTTCATGGCTAGTGGGCATTGTATTGATTTATCCGGTTACCTAAAAGTTCAATGATGATAACAAATCGACACATGATCAGTGACTAGGTCCTAGGTCTTAGGTTGCATTTCATTTTGCATGTCTCATTGCATTTTGCATGTTTGCATGATCTCACAATGATTAAACGAACTTCAATGCTTAAATGATTCTTCAAATCGCATCTTCAAGTCTAACAAGAACTGCATCTCACACAAAGGTTCCTCCAATGAAATAGCAAGTAGAATCCTTTTTTGGGATCAAAATTCAAATTTGAGATCATTCATATTATTAATTGCTTGCATAATCAACCTTCAATCATCACAGAAATCTAGTATTCAACTTAACTGATTATCTTACATCACACTATCAAAATTTCAACTTGGTCAACCATGGTCAACTCATGGTCAAACCTAGTCAAATTTGGTCTCCAGGACCTCCAAACGATGCAGAATGTGTTCTTGAATGTCTTTCACCACACTTCTCAAATCAATTAACATGCTTCTAAACTATAACGCTGACTTTTCTTGTCAGATTTCAATTTTAATCCCGAAGGGGGCATGGTATTGCACATCAATTCAAAGTCTGTAAATCAAAAGTCTATCGATCAAGTCTATCAATATCTTTCATCAGTGATCAAAGATAACAATCACGTCTAGTCACTGATTCATCAAAAATCCTCATCGCTCAGGGCAAATCTATCATCACTTGGGGCATATCAGATTCATCGATCCATATCAATCTGGTATTCTCCTAATCTTGTAAACTGTATCAGTTTTTGCAACCATCAGATCATAGTGTTCTTTCCTTGGTTCTTCGACAACTGAAGGATTCAGATGTGATACCTGCTAGTTCTGCTAAGACAATCGAGTCTAGAATGGGTCACTCACTTCTTATCAATCCTAAGGTTTGGAATCAGGCATTTTGACACTTTTTCGCAATCATAGGTTCATTTGCTGCTACAGTGAACATTATCTTTGGTCATTCAAGACCTATTATCTCCATCTTAATTCAATATCATTCAACTCCTATCTCAATATCTTTCAATCGGTTTCTATCTTGAGATCAGTTTATCTTTCGCATCAGTTTCATATCTCTATCAAACACAGACTATTTTTGAACCACTGCGCTTCGCACAGTAATTCAAAGAGGGGCAAAATGTAATACCCTAAAAATGGGCTATAAGTTCATTAACCTCCTATATCATCAAATCATATGAAATTGACATCAAAGTCCTAATCTAAGGCACATCTAAACATCATCAAATCTAATTGATTATCTTAAATTTTGCATCGGGGAATATTCCTAGTAATATTCCTAATCATCATAATTATCTTTAATTTTATAATTATTTGGCAATAAATCACATTTATCCTAAAGCTTGATTAATTGAATATTTTTATATTTAATTAATTAGATTTAATATCTTGCCACTTAATTGTGTAATTAAATTTAATTCTATCTATTATTAATTGTATTATTTAATTTTGACAATAAATCCAAATATCAAATGAATAATTGATTAAATTTTTATTTAATTAATTAAAGCAAGTTGTCATTATTTAATAATATAGTTTTTAATAAAAATTTCATTAAATAATTGATTAACCCATAAATCAATTATTTTATTTTTAAAAAATAGTTAAGTTGGAAATAAATCACTTTATTATTAAATTAATTCATAAATAAAACATGCACAATCATAAAAGCAAACAACTATCAATTATCAATTAAAGCTAAACTCTATTTTGAGTTAAAGCTTAGCTTTTGCATGTTTTTGTGAGTTAATTATCTTTTATTTAAAAATAACTCAAAAATCAACTTAAGTTATTTGAGTGATTTATGGCTTTTTCCCATGCACCTCCAAAGCCTTGGATTTCTATAAATTAAGGCTTTAGCTCTTCACAAATCATCTCATATTTTACACAATTAGAGCTTGAAAGAATCAACTTGCGAATTCAAAGCTTTGTGAGATCAATTTCAATTGCATATTTTTCATATCATAGCATAGAATTTCATAGCTTTGCATATCATTGTTAGATAGATCAATTCATAGCATATCAATTTCATCTAGCATAGATTCATATCAATTTTTATCATTCTTATTGCATAGAAAATATAAAAAATATAGATTAATTGCATTCAATTTCATATCCATCTTTTACATTCAAATCCTTCATTTAGGTGTTGTCTAGGTCACTGATCTCGATAAACAATCTGAGAACATTAATCTCGCACCTACTAGAAGGCAGTAAATTGCTTGGTTAGATAGCTTTCAATTTTGCACGATTTTGATTATCACTAACCTCTAATGTTTTACTGAGTGTTGTGTCTACAGATCAGGTATAATTTTCACACACACAATGAGAACAGGCTCAACAAATTTTATTCTAATATCCTTTAGCATTTGCTTCATCCAAATTTTCTAGTTACAATTGTTTTCTGCTGCTACATATTTTGCTTCTGCTATGCTTTGTGAGATATAATTATGCTTCTTGCTTGGCCAAGAAACTAATCTTCCTCCAAGGAAAAATGGTCCACCATTGGTGCTTTTGTTATCATCAACACTGCCTCCCCAATTAGCATTTGTATATGCACATAGGGTAAAATAATCAGATTTTTCATACCATAGTCCATAGTCCATTGTGCCTCTTAAATATCTCAGTATCCTCTTTACTTCTGCATAATGTGATTCTCTAGGTTCAGCTTGAAATCTTGCTACAATTCCAACTGAATGTGCTATATTAGGTCTTGTATGAGTCAAATATTGCAATCCTCCAATCATAGATATGTATTTCTTCTGTTCTGCTGCAGGAGTCTCATCTATGCTAGATAACTTATGTGTGGTCACCATAGGTGTTCCAACTGGTTTACAATTCTCCATTCCAAATCTTTTCAACAAGTCATTCAAGTACTTTGTCTGACTTACAAAGATACCATCATTGTTTTGTGTTATCTGTAATCCCAAAAAGTATTTCATTTCACCAATCATACTCATTTCAAATTCAGTCTTCATTTCATTAGCAAATTTGTCACTAGCTTCATCTTCTCCTCCAAAGATAATGTCATCAACAAAAATAACTATAACTAACAAACCATTTTCAATTTCTTTTGTGTACAGATTGCTATTAGCTGTTCCTTTTGTAAATCCCAATTTTAACAAATACTTATCTAGTCTTGCATACCAAGTTCTAGGTGCTTGTTTAAGTCCATATAAAGCTTTCTTCAATTTACATACCATGTCTCCTTCTTGAGTTAAAGGAAAACCTTCAGGCTACTCAATGTAGACTTCTTCTTCCAATTCTCCATTTAGAAATGCTGACTTCACATCCATCTGATACACTTTAAATTTCTTGTAAGCTGCATATGCCAAAAACATTCTTACTACTTCAATTCTTGCAACAGGTGCAAAGGTTTCTTCATAGTCAATTCCTTCTTGTTGTGAGTAACCCTTACATACCAATCTTGCTTTGTTTCTAACTACTTCTCCTTGTTCATTCATCTTGTTTCTGAATACCCATTTAGTTCCAATAACATTCTTGTCTTTAGTTCTAGGGACCAATTCCCATGTCTTGTTCTTTTCAATTTGATCTAGTTCTTCTTTCATAGCATTAGTCCAACTTTCATCTTCACAAGCTTCATTAGTAGTCTTAGGTTCAATTTGAGAAATCAAACATAACTGTTCTTGTGCCTTATTTCAAGTTAGAACTCCTCTTTTGATGCTCCCAATAATCTATTCAAAAGGATGATTCCTTAACAAACTCTTGCTAGGTGTCACTGTCTCAGATCTCTCTTCAGATGTAGGTTCTTCAATAACTTCACTGTGGCTTTCATTCAACAAATCACTGTCAGTTTCATAAAACAATTTAGTAGATCTAGTGTTAGGTTTAGGATGAGATTCTTCATCAGATTCATAATCAAGCATTCTTTCCTGAATTTTGAACTTTTCATCAACTTTAACATTTGCACTTTCAACAATAGCCTTAGTTCTTTTATTGAAACATCTATATGCTTTTCTTTTCAAATAATATCCAAGAAATATACCTTCATCACTTCTAGGATCAAACTTCCCAATATCATCATCTCTCTTTATATACCATTTGCTTCCAAAAATTCTTAAATACCTAACTAAGGGTGCATGTCCAAACCATAATTCATAAGGTGTCTTGTCTGTGTCTACTCTGATTTGTACTCTGTTCATTATATACACTGCTGTGTTCATTGCTTCTCTCCAGAATATCTTCACCAAATCATTTTCAAATAACATAGCTCTTGCTACTTCAATCACTAATCTGTTCCTTCTTTCTACAATGCCATTTTGTTCAGGTGTTCTAGGGGCTGAATACTATCTTTTAATGCCATTTTCTTCACAAAAAAGTGTTAAACTCTCTAGAAGTAAATTCTCCACCTCTATCAGATCTCAAACATTTAATCTTCATTCTAGATTCATTCTCAACTTTATTCTTAACAATCTTAAACTTATCAAATGTTTCAAATTTTTCTTTAAGAAATGCAATCCACATCATTCTTGTAAAGTCATCAACAAGAATCATAAAATAACTTTCTCCATAGAATCCTCTAGTCTTGGTAGGACCGCTCAAATCTATATGAACAATCTCCAGCTTCTTTGTAGATGTAAACTTCTTACTAGGAAAAGAACTTCTCTTCTATTTAGCCATTACACATTCTTTACAAATCATGTTAGTAGGCTTCATAATTTTTGGTAAATCTCTTACTATAAGTGTAGTACTTACTTTCACAATATTATCAAAGTTTATATGACAAAACCTTCTATGCCATAACCATTTGTCATCAATCTTAGTAATCAAACATGTCATCTCAGTAGGATTCAACTGAAATACATTACCTCTAGTTCTAGATCTAGTTCCAATTAGATTTCCATCTTTATCCTTTATCACACAAGTTTTCTCAGTAAACCAAACTTGATATCCCTTATCAACTAACTGTCCAACACTCAAAAGATTATGTTTCAATCCATCCAAAAAATAAACATCATCAGTATTAGTCTTTCCATCAAGAGTAATAGATCCTATACTTTTAATCAAACAAGGTGCATCAACTCCTCCATCATATTCATTCAGCTTTATGAAATTTTTCATGTCTCCAGTCATATGATGTGAACAACCACTATCTATAATCCAATCAGCTTTCTTTTCAACTTAAGAAACTAAGGCTTTTTCTTCCTTAACATCAGTTTTAGGATTGTCTTCTTTAATTGCTACAAATCCTATGTCATCATTATTTTCAGTATCACTTTCACTAAAAGTTCTTTCTATACTAGCTTCAAGATCTTCATCATTAGCATAATAAAATTCTTTAGATCTTCTAGGTTTGAAATTTCTTCTATATTTTTTAACTCTCTTAGGACATTTAGATGCAAAATGACCATATTCTTGACAAGTCCAACATTTAAATATTTTCTTACCATCTGGTTCTCTTTTCACAAGCAAGGCAATACCTTCTTCAATCTTCTTGTCTTCTTCATTTCTAGATCTGCTACTTCTAGCATAATCTCTGCTCACACTGATGCTTCTTGACAAAGTAGGGTGAACACTAAGAGCACTGAATGCTGTCTCCATTCTAGGTAAGTCTCTTGATAATCTCAGGTTCATTTTTGCTGCTTCCAATCTTCCAAGAAGAGTTTTTCTTGTAAAGTTTTTTGTACAAGGTATCACTTGTTCAATCATCTGTGTTGTCTGCTTAAATATAGTAGTCAATGTCCTCAGAATTTTCCATATCACTTCATTCTCTGTCTTTGCTCCTCTACAAGATTTTATACCTGTAATGATTTCTGACATTCTACCAATATAACTTCTAATAGATTCATCTTCCAACATTCTTATATCTTCAAATGCACATATCCAATTATGTAATCTAACTCTTTTTGCATGTTCATCACCTTCAAAAGTAGAGTGTAAAGCATTCCAAATTTCTTGAGATTTTTTCAAATATTTTACCTGACTGTACTTATTCTCTGGAAGTGCTGTCAAAAGTGCTTTTCTTGCAAGTATGTTACACATGAATAGATCTCTTTCTTCCATAGTACATGTTTCAAGATTATCCTCTTCAATGATAGTCTTATTATTCTTTGTAATCAACCAATAACCTAGTCATAAACATAGTAGGTGTGTCTTCATCTTTTCTTTCCAGCTATCAAAATTTACTCCATCAAACTTAGAGCTTTCTTTCCTGAAATTCACCATGGATCTCCTTAAGCTGTTAAACTTATTTTTGAAGGACCTGCTGCTCTGATACCAATTGTTAGAAAGTAAAGTCCACCAAGATAACTAAGAGGTGGGGGGGGGGGGGGGGTGAATCAGTTATCTGATAATTATAACTTTTCTCATCTTCAACAACATTAAACCATATAAGAAATATAATTACCAACCATAGAAAGATATTCATACAGAATAACACAATGACACAAGATATGTTGACTAGGTAACCTCTTGATCAAAGAGTAAACCCTGGTGGGAATGATGCCCACAAAAGATGCACTAATATGAATATTCCTTGTGAAAGGATGGACTCTATTAGAGTCTTATGAAATACATTCAATACATATGAATCACTATTAGGAGATTTTGAATCCCTATTAAAAGATTCTAACCTGGTTAAGAGTTATGAAAGACAGAAGGACCCACTGCCCAAACAACTTCAGGGTAAAATCACTGAACACACTGTCCAAATAATATTTGCATTACTCAACATAATAATATGTTACTCTTCTCTGACTATGCCAAACCAAACTCACTGTTACATCAGATCTCAATTTCAGATCTCTGTACTTCGCATGTCTTCCTTCACAAATTCACTTTCATACTTAGCTCTTTTCTTCACTTCATGCATACAACATCACACACAATCACAAATTTACTCTAAAAATACATACTACTAAATTTCAACAAGGAAATACATTCCTTCCTTTATACCACACTCAAATAATTACAAATGAGTCGGCATACAATTACAAAATAAAAGTTTCCACACACTACACCAAAATTACACAAAACTGTCAGCTTCCAAATACAATAAATCTTCACTCATGTGACTTCAAAGTTTGTGCTATCATCCACATCACTATCAATGTGTCTTCAAATTCCCTTCAACTGTGCAAAACTAGATTCCATCCCAATTAGGAGATATCATCTGATTTCCACAAACCGCTACTCAGGAACACTGCTTGAATACTGCTTCCACCAAAATGATCATAACTTCCATGAATGAATGAATTATTATCTATGCTCTTAACCATATACATATAACATATCAAAGAGTATAACCCAAACATCGCATAGCTCCAACTATAATAACCCACATGCGCTAATCCAAACTTTGTCTGCTTCTTTTCAAGTCTTCGATAAATCACTGTGTTGACATCAATGACAATCATAGTCATGAATGCAACAAAAAATGCTATAGAATGGCTGCCAAACATTTAGCATTCATTCCTAATAGTATCAAGCATTAAAAGGTCAATCTTTTGGTGCAACGACAATCACACTTGTAACAAGTGGTATTGGAGCTTGGTCACAGGTTCGAATCCCCTCGGGTAACGCTGAGGGGGAGATTGTTGGAAAAATGGTCAGTGTTCCCCTCAGGATTTTTGACATGGTTTAACCACCTCTTGTGGATTCTATATGTCTAGTGGTTGTATCAAGCATTAAAAGGTCAATCTTTTAGTGCAACGACAATCACACTTGTAACAGAGAACACATCTCTAAAAGATCAGATTGAAGAGTTGGATGAAAAGCTAACTAACAATCAAGAAGTTTATGATGAAAAGATCAAAGAGAACCTTCAACTAAATGAAGAATTTAGGCAAACAAACATGGAAATCTTGGAGCTAAGAAACAACAAAGAAAAGTTGGAATCTGAGCTGAAAGAGGTGAAGAATCACATTGAGAAATTACACACCTTTTCTGATTTGATAGAGTCACAGTTATATGCATAGAAGCTTAAAGGAGATACCATCGGAATTGGATTCAATGAAGCACAAAATTAGATTGATGACATGCGAGCAAAGATGAAAGCACTAGAAGACACTACAGATGCTAAGGAAACTAGAAATCAGACTAAAGACAATGTTGAACCATTTAAGGATGGGTGCAAGCCAGTAGACCAAAATTTTTATGCATGTAAAAATCATGGACATATAGCAAGAAATTATAAAGAGGTAAGACCTTTCAATGGTTACTGTTATTCATGCAATAAATTTGGCCATAGAGCTATGAATTGTAGAACAAGTCAGAAGAACAAGACTCAACATAATTAGAATCAACCAAATGAAAGAAGTTCTCAGAGTATTACATATGAGATATGTAATTATAATGGTCACTTAGCTAGACAGTGTAAAATGGTAACCCATATCAATGCGTCAAGGAATTTAAGGCCTCAAGTTATTTTTCACTCTTGTAACAAGGTTGGACACATCTCAAAGTTTTGTAGATCAAGAACATAAAGTCAGGAAAAGCCAAAAATATCAATATTGGATACTAAAGGAGAAGTCAAGTTTGTGAAAGCTACAGAGGATGTGTAGTACCCCGCCCGTAGTTCACTTTTAGGTTTCTTTATGTTTCAGTGTTTGACCAAATTATTTTAGGTCACTTTTGTTGTGATCGATTATTATGTTAATAAATGATGATTATGGATTTCTATTCATTGAATGTGTTTCAGGTTATTGCATAGATTAGATGTTGATATCTTTTGATGTTATGTTTATGTTTTATATTGATTCATGGTACTCATCCCATACTAGCATGTGTATGGTTATCTTGTGTTTGTATCTATTTGACATGTTTTTTTGGTAGAGGACGGAGGTGTAGTTACTCACATAGTCAAGATCCACATGACCGACCATACCTTATCATTGTCTGTTATATATTATTGTATGTACATGCTTCATCTTGTGGTGACAGGTTTGTAGGTACAGGGCATCATCTTCCCTGAATTGGCAGGAGTGAGCGTGCCCACAAACATTCATCTCAATGGTAAAGAGGGGAGATAATACATAGACCCAAAACCCTAAACCTAAGCCTTATTGTCCTAGGATTGGACAAGTGTCAGTCTTACTACCCTACCCGAATTCACCTGGTTGGCATGAATTCGTGGATCCCTTCTCTTGTGTTTGTTTGACTTATTGTGTTTGATTTTTACTCTGCATGATTCTGTTGATTTATGATTATGTGGGTGATTATTAATTTATTGATTATAGTTGAATTATGTTAATTTAGATTATTTTATGTGAATATCAATGTTAGGTGCATAGTTGAATTTAATGTTTAATTATGCTTCTAGGATTTAATTGAGGGAATTAAATTAAAGTTAATTATTTTAGTATTGAAAATTAATATTGATTATGTCCTAAGTTTATTATGATGAAATTTAATTAAAATCAAATAATTGATTATTTGGATTTAATTGAGTATTTTATTGAGAATTAGATTTTATTATGTTTGTGGGTATTATTAAATGATTAAATAATTAATTGCATGAATTCATGATGCATTAAGTATTTAATTTATTTAATATTAGATTTTAAGATTAACATGTGCTTTGTTGAGTTTGAAAGTAATTTGTTTGAAAATGTGACAACTTGTCTTTAGAAGACTAAGTTGAGTTGTGCACAATTAGAGTTATTTTTAATTATTAATTAGTAATTTCTCTCAACAAAAATGGGAGAGTTTGATTAGGAGTTCTTTTGTGAGTCATCTAGGGTTTTGCATGTTTAGTGGAGTTGAATCCCTAATAGGGGGAATTAGCATTCATTTTGCATTCAATCAGGTTGTTGGATCATTTTTTTGGAGAGAGAGAGCTTTTGGAGTTTTTGTGCTTTGTTGTGTTCTTGAGCTTTTGGTGTGTGTGCTTGAATTCTGGGTGAAGGTTGCTTGCTTTTGGATTTGGGTTCTGCATGCTCTGTGATTCAGAATCTGCAGGATTGAGCTTTCCTATTGTCAGATCTAGGAGATTCAGCATTCTACAGACAATCTTATTTAGTTTCTAGCATTGGAATTGAGGTAGGGCTTTGAGGAACTTTCCTGTGTATTTGTTTGTGTACTTTCAACAATTTTCCATGTTTGATTTGGCTTATAGATTTAGATCTGTTATCTGTTTATGCTTTCAATTTGAGGATTAGAAAAATCATTAGATTGTCATTTTATATTTTTATACAAACTTGGCATAGTAGGGTTATGCTGTCAAAATTTTGGAGGAAAATTCATCCTAGAACACCTAGAAAATGAAAAATTAATCTCTCTATAGTTAGTTCTATAGTATGACTGAATTAAATCAATGGGTTGTTAACAAAAACCCAATTTGTTTGAAAATTCCTTATTCTAGGATAAAATCCCATTCTCTATTAAAAAATTACAGTTAAAAGGAAATATTGGTAAAGGACAAAACTTAGCTTCCTTTATTTTAATTGGTTGTGTGTTTATTCAATGATGTTGAGAGGAAAAGTCTAATTAGCAAAAACAATACTATAGGCTATCAAAAATTGTGGTTTCTCCATATTTTCATTTCTGGAAATAAAGAGACACAGTCTGTTATTTTTGTTTTCAGAAATAATAGATCTGTCAAAACAAATTTTTTTAATATGTATATTGTTAGTATTTTATTTTATTAAAATAGGTTTTTAAAAAAAATACATATATCATACTAAACAAAATCTCTAAATAAATAAAATTTAGCAAACAAATATAGAATTGAAAAGTTTTATTAAAAATTTGTTTGTTTTGAAAAGTGAATTGAATGGGAAGTGGGGGCCACCGCACCCCCACTATCTCCGAGGTGGCAGACTCCCCTGCTGGGCGGTACTCAAGGTACCGTCGACAGGGAGTACCCTGCCGGTGGTACTTTGAGTACCGTCATGTAGTGGTCCCTCTCCATGCTGCGCAGTGCCTCGATAAGAGGTAAAGCACCTTTTTAAAATTGCTTATTATATTTTTCTTTATTAAAAAGTTTTTTTTTAAACAGTCAATTTACTTATAATTTATTTTAATATTAATGAAATTTATTAATATGTTTTGTTTAAATTATTAATAAATTTTATTTTAATTTTAGTTAATTTTATTAATTGTTTTATTTAAATATTAATAAATTTTATTAACAGATTTTGTTAATATGATTTATTTAAATGTTAATAAAATTTTATTAATATGTTTTTATTTAATATGGGTAATGGAATTTCATTAAACATTGTTAAATTTTCTCCTGTTAATGAATTTCTTATTTATCATATGCACAATATTATTAGAGAATTTTATCGATGATCTTTAGTAAATTGTTCTCATAATTTTGTTTAATTCAATCAATCATAAGAATGTCAATTATAGGGAACTTAGACTTTTAACCTTGCAACTTAATTATTGCCATTCATAGAATAATATTTTGATTATTTTTTATCGAAATTGGGTATTTACGTTAAGATGGATTCAATGGCATTTCTTAGGTATTTCTATTTACTTATGATATTAATGGAACATGATTATTGTGAGAATTCTCTAGTAGACCCTTTTCTTGAACTCATTTATGATGATTATGAAACGTATTGGATTATGGTTTTTATTTCAGTTCAAATTGATATGATTGTGTATTCTTCGTGTCTTCTTCTACATTATGGGTTGTCGGGTTCTAGATGACCTAGGGGAATACAGAGGCTAGGGTTTGAGTCAGATGTTCATGTTATTAGTTATGTTTGGTGTGTGTGTACTCTATCTGATTATCACTCCTGTTTGACCATTGGGCTCATGTTATACTATATTTTGTTTGTGGTATCTCTGTAACCATATCTAGTTCTTTTGTGTGAAAATGGATATGAAGTTACGTAGTTGTATACCTGATTAGATCTAGGAGAGATCTGTGAGTCTAGGGTAGTTTACCTAGACATGTAATAGGAGGTGGCTTGCAATAAGTGCCAGGGCCCACAAGTGGCTGCTAGGATCACTTATTGTAAAGTTTCAGTAATCAAGTGATAACCTAATATAATTAAGGGGTATTTAATTGAACCTAATAAGATATAAGTCCTCACCCATGCTTGAGTGCTAGTATAGACTAAGGTGGAGTTGAGAAGATGACTGGCCCCCCTTTTAAGGGATGAGTTGGCATAGTTGATGACTTCATCAGTACGAGAGGTCATTGATGCCATGTATGGTCACTTGGGTGCTGGGATCCAGAGAGATTACCAGGACAAAACTCAAGGGTTAGACGCACATGATGACATCTTCCTATGCATAGTCTGGTTATTCTACATGTGTCAATTGCCTTTGGAATAGTGAGTTGTACCTATATCTTTATCATGTGTATCTTGAGTTAGAGTGCTTTTCAGGATCCTTCTGCTTAGAGTTTTATCCTTGTTTTGTATTGGTTATCTGATTGGGGTTTGTGTTTATCTCCTCAGCATGGTGGGGTAGGCCTTTGTGGTCCTACATGGATGGGTGGTAGTGATTCTTTACATTTGAGATTCAACATCTTGGTGCCAGTGATTGATGGTGATTTTGTAGATGGATTCCATATGATGCTTCTTCATTGATGTTTCTTTCTTATCTTCATTATTTGTAATCATGTATTAGTGTATCACATGTGATACCTAATCTGGACATTGTACTATTATAGTTAGATTTATTACTACATACCCTGCGTCATGTGCAGTGGATGTTAGTTTATGTATATGTCATGGATGTCCATGAGGATTGTATTTATTGTTTTATCATGTAATTGTAATTTATAAGTTATGGAATCTTTTATTGATGTTAGTTTTAGTTGTGTTTTATTCTTACGTAATTCTACGTCATGGAACCCTTGAGTCTTGTAATCTGTGTTGGATGTTGTTTTTAATGTGAGTAAATGGTAAATGCTTCCACACTGTTGTTTATCTTGTTTGTTAACTTAAAAAAAATAAATTGTTCACCAAACTTAGTAGCATGTTTAGGATTAAATTCTCTTGGGTTCCTTGGCAGGGTGTTACAGGATGCAAGCTTGATTTGGACAGAGGAAAAGAAGGATAAGGTTGATGAGTATGTATTGGATGCATCCACAATGGACGCACCCTCTACATTTGGATGAATGACCCTCAAGGTCATAGGGGGAGCTAAGTTAGCTCTAGACCCTTCCGTGGCTGGTATAATCACCCTTAGAGTATGCACCTTTGGATTTAACATTTTGGAGACTATTTGATGCTATGTACAAGAGCGCACTTCTTGATCGATTGTAGGATGAAAGTTAGAAATTCTCAGTCAAATTCTAGTTTACGCGGCAAGCATTAATGGTAGAAATTCACTTTATAATCTATGGAAACTTATAGATCACTCATTGCATTCAAGTTTGAGTGATTGGAAAACACAGGAGCCATAATAGTTGGATTATGAAGTGTTGAAGCTTGATTTATTAGTGAATAAGTGTGATTGATCAATTTCAAAACCCTAGTTTGATGCGCCAATTTAGAAGTCTTTGGAATCCTATTTTTGAGCGTTAACCAAGTAAGTCATGGCTACACTAGTTGTTTTTGATGTTTCTGAGAGAAAGAGATACATTTTTAAGAGGCACCCTTTTAAGTCAACCCTAGATGACCTAGAAGGTGCATTTTCAAGAACCCCTATGGGCGTAATGCATGTTGAAGATATTCACATGTATATATACTGTAAGAAGGAGCCAGTTGGACTTGATAGGATAAGGTTGCACCTTGAGTCCATGATAAAACTAGAAAAAACATTCCTAGATGAGTTCACACATTTGGAAAACCATCCTATTGTTGAGTATGCTACAAAATATGAGTTCTATGAATCTGAGTGGATCAAGATCTAGTTAAGAAGAATTCATGATGACCTATTTTGGATAGGTGAAGTCCCAGTAAGAATCACAAGAGATCTTATTTATGAAATGAAAGGCCTTTCTAAGATAGGTGTTATTCTTCTAGTGGGAAAGGATGTGAGGAAATTAGTTGAACATGCATGTAAGCCCAAAAGTGATAGGTGCAGTATGACAATTGAGCCTATTGAAGAGAAAGACATCAAATTGATGTCTATGATACTAGGTTACAGGTTTCAGCACACCAATAGGGTGAATAGTGTGTCCACAACCACTATTCTTGCAGCAATCAAAATTGTTAGAGAAAATGGAGAGTTCAATCTATGTGAGATCTTGCGCACACAATTGATTGATAACATTAGAGCCATCAAGCATGATAAGACTAAAATATTCAGGTTTGGGTCTTTAATCATTTACATGTACTTCCATATACTTGGAAAGGTCTCAAATTTATATTTAGACAAAAATATGCCTACAATGCCCCAAATATCTCTTAATGCATCTACTGAGAGCACATTGAAGGATCACATGGAGCTAGAATTGAAGACATTCAAGATCAAAATGCAGATGAGGTACAAGATACTAGAATGGATTGTTGAGAAGTACAAAGAAAACATTTGTTTTATGGTAGAAATTGACATAACATGTATGGAAGTAGTTGAGCCTAGAACAAAGTGGATCCATCCACTTGGTTATGAGGTAGAAGAACCAATCTTGGAAGATTATGCACAAGTACTACTATCAGCACCTAAAGACCCTAATGAACCTAGATGGGGAACTTATGAAGAAAAGACATGGGAAGTTGATGTAGTTTTGAATAGTACAGCAACTAAGAGGAAAGCCTCTAAGATTACATCTGAGATACTTAGAATTCATGGTGTAACATAGGAAGACCTAGACAAAGCAAGAGAAGAAAATATAGCATTGGATATTGAGAGTGCATCCACAGTGGAAGATAAGAAAGATGATCCTAAGATGAAGAAAATCAAGATTAAAAAGAATGATGACACAAAGGAAAAGGAGAGTAAACCTAAAGATATCCCTCCTGCACCCAAAGAGACAAATGCTCTGGATACCACATCACCTCTATAATACAAAAGAATGCCAAAGAGGAAGAAAGAAACCAGCACAAGTCATCCATCCTCCAGGACTACCAAAAGTTTGAGGAAGAATGCTCAAGCACCTCTTGAGGTAGGTTTTAGACCTAGTCTTCAAGTTTTGAGAACAAGGATTATTGATGAAGGTAGAATAGATTAGATAGGAAAATTATATGAGAAATAAAGTGAGATTGATAAATCAGAAATCCATGGAATGGTAATAAAACACATGCTCAAGTTCAAGAAGACAGTCTTAAAACTTAAGATAGTAATTCTAGACAATGTGTGGAACATCTTGGAATTCTTGAAAAGACATGCTATTGAGGAGGATATAAGAATAAGAGAAGAGATTCTAGATGAAAACCTCCATGTATGTTCTTTAGAAGAGAAAACATTATTGTTAGATCTGGTGAAGCCGCACCTTAGAACAAAGTTGAGAACACTGTATATAATGAATAAGAACTATGAGTTGGTAGCTAAAGAGACAAAGAAAGCTTTTGAGAAAGTCTTTCTGGATAGGCACATGTACCCACCTACTGCACCCACAACTCAAGTGCCCTCTAAGGAATCCAAGGAGTCAAAGACCACTAATGTACCAGTAACAAGTCCCCAGGACTTAGCACCCATAGTGACAACACCTATAGAGGCAGTGAAGTTTGCGCCCATATCTGAGACACCAAAAGATGACACAATCATCATAAATAATGTAGAGATAACAATGGCTGCCATAGAAAATGACTTAGATAAATTTGAGGAAGCTTTTGTAAGTAGATAAGAGGCTGAAATTATGTGTGGTGACAATTCACCTAAGCTACAAGAATAAGTGTTAATAGAAGATCTAACAGGTAAAGAAGAAGAAAAGGAGACAGAAAAAGAGATAGAAAAAAAAAAGAAAAGGTAGACGAGGAGAAAGGGAAAGACAGTAAAGATGAGCCATCTATTGAAATACCAATCAGAATAAAGCAAGAAGTGATGGAAAACACTCCTAGACCCTTAGCATCATTTTTGTCAAGTTTGACACTAGACTCTATTAGGTTGGACTCTTGGGGAGAAGAAGACCTAATTAAGATCACTGTCCTTACTATGGAGAAAGAAAAAGAGAAGCAAGTGATGAGGAACCCTCTGTTTGTTGAATCAATCAACATTCTGTATAGTTTTCTACCTTCAAACAATAAAGTGTCTAAGGTTCATTTAGTTGATGATGTTAGTACCATATTAACAAACTTCAAATTTTTTTTTTCTAGCTTGGAAGAATCTACATCCCAAGTTGCAGAAGAGAAATATATGAAGAAGAGATTGACTGAACTAGTTGGAAACTTTGCACTTGACCTTAGTTCATTGAAGGTTGGTCAAGCATCCTTAAAGGAGTTTGTAGCTAAGGGAAGGAAGATCATTGCAGACTACATGAACCAAGATAAATGAACTTTAGATCTATACAAGAAAATCCAGGAGGCAAATGCAATGATTGATAGTGTAAGAAAATTAGTGGAAGATCCCTCCATCGATGTGAACATGTGCAACAATGTGTACAAGGGGAAAATAGACAAAATATAAAACACTAAGAAAGAGATGTCTAAGATAAGGGCAAGGAAAACATAGCTCAGGAATTCTCTTGTGCCCTCTCTAGATGTACTTAATCAGAACATCAAGGAGATCGATGCCACTATGGTGACATATGATCAAGGTTAGAGTACAGACTTGGAAAAGATGGAGAAGCTGACATATTTCCTATGCACCCATTTATAGACTGTCAATGCATTGATAGCATTTTGGAAACAAGAGATACATAACATGAAGATTTCTTATCTGGATATACTTTCTTTGTAAGTACTTGTAGATACACCTTTTTGAGCACTTTTGTCATTAATGTTAAAGGGGGGAGTATTGTATGCAAAATATGGAGTATTATATATGACATAAAGAAGAAGTATAGTACAGAGTATAAGGGAGATATAAGGTAGAATATATATTAAAGAATTTTGTATAAGGGTACAGTTAGTAACTTCACCATATTCCTTTGTTGCCATTAATGAAAAAGGGGGAGATTTTTGGAAAGTTGAATAAACTATTGTATATGACTAGATATAGTGTTTTCATTATGGCAATAAATTCATACAAAGTTTTGGAGTCAGTGCACATTATCATATGGTAAGAATATGGCTAAGTATAGAAGACTAGACAATTAGCAGAGCACCAGAAGATCAGAGTATCAATGCACATGCGTATGACCGAGTTATGGTATGCACCCTTGAAGTTAAGTTGGTAAGTGTGTATTCATTCTAAGTCTAAGAGCACATATCAGATAAGATAGTATGATGAAGATACAGTCAGTTGAAGTGGAACAGATAGTGAATGCCATAACAGAATAGAGTATGCAGCTGACTATTAGTATTTTGATTAGAAGTTATAATAATATTTTGTAAAGGCTATGCGCCTATTGTAATTAGCTTTTAGACATGTAAACATCTTTGTTTGTAAACACCCTTGAGCCAATTCACTTGGAAGTGTTGTATGTAATTGGTTATAGGCCGACCTAGTTAATTGTTTTGTTAGCGCATATAAATATAAGATGCACCTTTATAATAAAGTATGGAAGTGGAAATAGAGACAAGATAAGCAGAGCAGAGAAATGTGAAGTGAAGATAGAATAAGTTAGAACTTTATAAGAGGCTAAAGAATCAGTGTACAAAAGGAGCTGATCAGACAAGAAGTGTCACAACTATTGGCAAGTTGACTATACTGGTCTATATGACTTAATATAGTGTTTTCATTATGACAAAAAATTCATATGATGTTTTGGAGTCAACGCTTATGATAAGAAGATAAAAAATTGGCTAAGTGTTGAAGACTGGACAATATATAGAGTACCTGAAGGTCAGAGCGTCAACACATGTGCATATGAAAAAATTATGGTATACACCCTAGAAGTTAAGTTGGTAAGATCATATTCATGCTACATCTAAGAGTGCATGATCAGATGATTTAGTATGAGGAAGATATAGAGAGTTCAAGTTGCACAGACAGTGAATACTAGAGAAGAACAGAGAAAGTAGCCGACTATTGGTATTTTGGTTAGCGGCTATCTTATTATGTTGTAAAGGCTATGCACCTATTGTAATTAGGTTGTAGACATATAATTATGTTTTTTTGTAAACATGCTTGAGCCAATTAAATTGGAAGTGTTGTATGTAATCGGTTAAAGGGCCGACCTAGTTAATTGTTTTGTATGTGCATATAAATGTTAGATGTGCCATTGTAATTAAACACAGAAGTGAATATAGAGTTGAAAGAAGTAGATCATAAGTGTGCAAAGAGTTGATAAGATGTATTAGAGCTTTGAAAGAGGTCAAAGCATCAACGCATCAAAGGAACTGGTAAGACAAGTAGTGTCACAGTGCCAGTTCATCCAGCAGATATAGTGTGTATCTGAGATCAGAAGGTTGTAGCCTTCACCATTTGAGCAGTGAGCTCTAGGATAGTGTGTCCACACCCCTAACAAGGTTATTGTAAAAGACTCCTAATAGGGTCTGACCCTTGACCAAGTCTACTTTACTAAAAGTAATGTAAAGCAACTCCTAACAAGGTTAAGGATCTTCTAACAAGGATCATAATACACTAGTACAAAATATTAGTGGGTGTCAATTCCCACTGGGGTTTTACCTATTTGGGTTTCCCCATAATCATATTGGTGTTATGTGTTGAGTTCATGTTTCTTATTTATGTTGATGTTCATTTCAGTACTTAAGCATTCAAGTTAAGTTTAAGAAGAAAAGAAAAAGATTGAATTAAGTGAACACTGATTTAAACACCCCCCCCCCCTCTCAGTGTTCCCATTCTTAACAATTGGTATCAGAGCTCTAGTCCCCAGCAAAGAAGTTTAACCACTTGAGGAGATCATGGACAAAGTAGAAATGAAACATCTGAAAAGAAATCTTGAAGCTTCGCTTGAAGACCTGGACAGATCTGAAAAAGAAATTGAAGAACTAAAAGAAAAAGTCAGTAATGCCCAAGCAGTCATCAAAAGGCTAAGAAAGGATTTAAAAGAATGCTCTACCAGTGACTTAGGGATAATGTTCAAAAATCTAAATGTAGAAAACACATCTCTGAAAGATCAGATTGAAGAGTTGGATGACAAGCTGACTAATAATTAGGAAGTTTATGATGAATAGATCAAAGAGAACCTTCAACTAAATGAAGAATTAAGGAAAGAAAACATGGAAATCTTGGAGTTAAGAAACAAAAAAGAAAACTTGGAATCTAAATTGAAAGAGGCTGAGAATCACATTGATAAATTAAACACAAGCAAGGATCTAATTGAATCTCAGTTTTATGCTTGAAGGCTTAAAGGAGATAGTAGTGACATTGGATTCAATGAAGCACAAAATTAGATTGACAACATGCGAGCAAGAATGGAAGCACTAGAAGACACCACAGATACTAAGGAGAATAGAAGTCAAAATAAAGATCATGTTGAACCATCCAAGAATGAGCACAAGCCAATAGATTGAACTTTTTATGCATGTAACAAGCATGGACATATAGCAAGGAACTGTACAGAGGTAAGGCCTTTTAATGGTTTTTGTTATTCATGCAATAAATTTGGTCATAGAGCTATGAATTGTAAGACATGTTAGAAAAACAAGAATCAACATAATAAGAGAAATTAGAATCAGTCAAATATAAGAAGTTCTCAGAATGTTACATGTCAGATATGTAACTATAATGGTCACTCAGCTAGATAGTGTAAAATTGTAACCCATGTCAATGTGCCGAGGAATATAAGGCCTCTAGTCATTTGTCACTCTTGTAACAAGGTTGGACACATCTCTAAGTTCTGTAGATCAAGGACGCAAAGTCAAGAAAGTCCTAAAAAGCTAGAAGAATCAATTCTAGATATTGAAGGAGAAGTCAAGTTTGTGAAAGCTTCAGAAGATGTGAGCATGATTTGGTTAGAGGTGAAGAAGGATAAGGTTGATGAGCATGTATTGGATGCATCCACAGTGGACACACCCTCTACATATGGATGAATGGCCCTCGGGGTCATAGGGGGAGCTAATTTAGGTCTAAATCCCTACACGACTGGTATACTCACTCTCAGAGTATGCACCTTTGGACTTAACCATTTGGAGACTAGCAGAACCTATGTGCAAGAGTGCACTAGCTGATTATTTACAGAATGAAATTATCAGTGACAACCTAGTTTACGCGGCAAAAATTAATGGTGAAATTCATACTTTAAAGTACACATAAGCTTTTAGATCTCTCATTGCATTCAAATTCAGAGAGATTGGAGAGTAGAGGAGCCCTAGCATTTGATAGCAAAGATTTGGAGATTGATTCACTAGTGATTAGTAGTGCATTTGATCGGTTGTGAAAACCCTAATCCATCGCAACGATTCAGAAGTCTTTGAGATCATTTGGAAAGTGATATACAAGTAAGTAATGGCTACTCCCATTGTATTTGATGTGGTGGAGAAGAAGAGATATGTGTTCAAGAGGCATCCATTCAAGTCCACATTAGACGATGTAGAAGGTGCATTCTCCCCCACTCCCATGGGTGTTATGCATGTGGAAGATATTAGGGCATACATATATTGCAAGAAAGAACTAGTAGGTTTGGATAGAATAAGAGCGTACATGGTGTTGGAGCTCTAAATTTTGGGCAAAATTTGGAGTCCTGTATAGTGATAAAACCCTAAAAAATGGCCTCTTAAACTCCATGCCCAATAATTAATGGTGGAGTACATGAAATGGGATAAAAAATTATATTAATTTTCAATTAAAAAGTTGAGATATTATGGAAGGAAGCTATGTGACAAGATCAATCAAAATTCTATGATCAAAGCCTTCAAAAAATGCTGAAATTTTGACCTGCTGCAAAAAGGATGCCAACAGAGGATGAAGATGGTCGAATTTTAAAAATATAAAAAAGACCCAGTTTGGAAAATCCAATTTCCTATTTCCATTAAAAATATTAGCTTTCCATAAGGTGTTTTGGTTTTTTGACCAGACCCAAATCCAAAAGTTAGGTAGTTATTTTTTAGTTAGTTTATTATTTTTTTCAAAATAATTTGTAATAAGGGTTGTGTCTTTTCACCCTAAAGAGGTGTTCCACTCGAACACACATATATACACAATGTAAAATTTAAATACATGACAATACAAGATGTATTTTCACATAATAGAATTTCATAAACAACTGCAACTATGAACTCTTATGTACCAATTTTTCAACATCAATAAAGATAAGTGTTCTTTTTATTTGTGGTTATAAGTTATATGTTTTCAATTAGTCTTTCAGATATTCTATTAAATAGAGTGTTTCACTGTGTTAAATTCCTTGAGTATCATAATTCAAAATTAATATATACAACTCGAATATCAATTGTATGGTCTGTGAACCTACCATTGTTCTTATCAGTCTCTTAATTTGAGTCAAACTCGATAGGATTAGTTGTGTAAATTGACTTGTATTAAGAATCAAGCGGAAGCCTGTGAAGTTGTTAGGTATTTCTCTTGTGGGTCAAACTTGGCAAGGACTTTGGATTGATTCTCAGTTAATAGGTTTCCAAGTTTGCAAGAAAAGCCTAATGGATGAGGATTGGATAAGATCCTCCTTCTGCTTTGAGCTCCATAGGACTCAGACGGGTATTGCCTACAAATAGGTTACTATCTTTCAAGTAAACTATGGGATGGTGGATTAGGTCTTCATTGTCATGCTATTGAGTTCATTAGAGGTGCTTTATAGAAGATGATCCTGAAGACAGCTGAGAACAACCTGTTGCAGGATATGACTAATGAAAATCCTAGGATGATAACATGAACAATGGAATAAGGGTGATGAGTCCTTCTTCTTTTTATGAGTAAAACTCAAGGAAGGCTAACCTTTGATTCACTCTTCAAGGAATCAGCAACTATGGACTATAAAACATTAGGGAAAGTCCTATTTTTTGGGTACATGAACATGAAATGAAATGATATTGATAGTGATGAATTTTTGTGTTTGATGACTGAAAGGTGTTTGAATGATAGAGATCAAATCAATTCCTAATCCTTTGGGAAAAGAGTCTAACATAAATCAATAGAGGAATTTCTAGGAAATACAGTGATATGCCTTACAAACCACATACAATTTGGATAGAGTGCCTTACAAACTATCTTCTCAATCTAGGTTTGCTACCATCAGGATCTTCTACATATGTATTTATTCTCTGAAATTGCACATAAGGATTTAATTCTTTCCTTGAAAGAAACTCATGCAATAATTAGATAGCTACCTTACAACTAGTATGTTCCAAATGCCTTACAAGTAGAGACATACAAGAATAAACATAAAGCATAGAGACAATAACAGAACCAAGGTAGAAATTGTATTGTATTTCATGGAAGTGTATCAATACATACAAGTAAACTCTTTACTCAAAATCATAGAATCAACAATCTACTCTACAAAATTTGTATTATCAACTTTCAACCATCAAGAATATGGAACCAGAGAATAGAATCCCTTGGATAGCCAAAGATTGGAACCAGGAACCAAAAAGATGGGAAAACCAGAAAGCTAGGAGACCCAAAAAGTTTCAGAACCCTTACAAAAATTAGAACTTTTACTACATATACCACTAGCTATCTTGGGATCCCAAATAGGTTAGGATGCAACAAGCTTCGGATAGCTAGGGCTAGGGTTTCACCCACTAAGCCAACCAAAATCAATCAGCAATAAATTCCAGGGGAGAAAACCAAGCAACCTAGACAAACAGACCCAACACTAATCTTCATCAATGAAAATCTTCTGATTTGTACCAAAGATCACGCAAACACCATGCCTTTTCAGTTTGTTTGTACACTTGCAACATGCCTCAAGCCTTACCTATGTCCATTTCATGATGGTACAGGCATCTGCAAACAATCATCAAACCCCCTGGACCACCTTGCAGCAGTCGACACAACAACTTCATCAAAGCCTACCGCAAAAACCATAAATTTTGGTCCTTTCTATCACTGAGAAACCCTCCACAAATTTGAATTTGAATAAAAATGGCTATTTTATGGTTCTAGCAGCAAATCGGTGGTCAACATTTAATATCAGATCAACTTTATATCATGACCGTCAGATCTTTCCTTTTCGCGGTCTTTATGATCTTAACTCAACCAGATACCTCAGGTTTACCTCCTGCGACCACGCGACAAGGCAAATCTTTGTTCACGCAATGAAAAAACTAACCTAGGCTCAACCCTGCGACTTAGTGAACAAAGGGAAAAATTTAACTTTGGTCTCTTATTTGGCAAACTAGCGACAAAAGGATTTCACCAGTTCACAGAACATTTAAAGTCATCGCTAAAACTTCTAGCGATCACGCGGCCTTCCTTTGCTGAATCGCCAAACCTTTTAGAACTCCACTACTTTTCCTCATGAATGAGGGAACCACTTTGAAACTTGTCAAAGCTACTAAGAAGTTTGTCGGAACCTCTAAGCCTTTGGCCCTCGCCTGAGCCCACTTTTGCCACTTGTCACTATGTTATTTTCTACTCATGCTCGGTAATCTCTGACATAGGATCCACATGCCTAAGCCTTTGAAAATGGACGGTGGGTGTAAGATCTCATGGCTCTGACACAATCAATGAGAACTTACGCTGACTGTAGATTTTGTCCCCGTCACTGATCCTTTTGACAATGGCCCCACTCTGCAGTATTCCTTGTCATCCTCTAGCTCAACCAATTAGAAGTTGACACCTCAGCGACACATGGCAATCAATCCCACCAACCTCGGCTAACCTTAACCTTAAATCAATTTGGTGAACATGTGACCAAAGAAACCCTTCACCCATTTGCAAGAAATTTGAGGGCACCACTAAATTATTTGGCTATTACGCGAACACTGCTTGTTAGATTAGGTGAAAAACTAATCTCCCAAGAACACCTACATGCATAACCTAGTCACATGGAAGAAGCAAAGAACATAAGCAAGAAAAAACTATGGAGGCCAAAAAGCTAGAGACATCATATGCATATTCAAAAGAACAACCTCTTAGAGTAGTCATATTATAGCTAATAATTCATTTATTTAATTATTAGTCTATTATACTCTACACTTAAGTTAGACTTAGGCATCTTATTATTCTTTAGGGTTTTCTCTTTTAGGTTTTCATGTTTCCTTTTATAAGGATTCACTTCTTTGTATTTCTTAACACATTAGAATATCATATTGTAATATTGTACATATGATGTCTCTGGCTTTTTGGCCTCCATAGATTTTTCTTGCTTTCTATCTTTGCTTCTTCCATGTGACAGGGTTATGCATGCAGGTGTTCTTGGGAGATTAGTTTTTCACCTAATATAACATGGTATCAGAGCCATCTTGCTACTCACTATTCATGTTTTTGTTGAAGTGATTCAGAAGCAGGAGGGTTTCAAAATATTTCAAATCTGGTATTCTCTGTAGGACGTTATTTTTTATTTCTTTTTTGCCTGCAAAAAAAGAAAATTTTTTTTGGGGGTTTTTTGAGCAAAAATAGATGCCACCATTGCATCCAGAAGGCCCAAAAACCCCAGAATCCATATAAAACTTATCCATTTTGGACAACATGGCTCTGAGGCAAATTTTTTTTAAGTTTTTAGTGCCGTACGGACATGAAAACCGAGAAAAAAAATATAAAAAATTATTGTTTTTTAATGATTTTTGCATTTAAAAAAAGTGGCCTATGTTTATTGTTTGGGCCACCGCTGCACCACCTCGGCGCCACCTAGTGGCCTCCCACTGGCCACTGCTATAGACCACAGCTCCTGCGTACTCCACTGCTCAGCTCCCAGCGCTTCGCTCCGTGCCCAGCGCTCCGCTCCATGCCCAGCTCTCCACTCTGCTGGCCTGCACCGAGTGTTCCACTCCGCCAGTGCCCAGCTCCACCCCCCAGCCACCCGACGGGGTTTTAAGCCCCGCGGCCCTTTGCGGCGTTCACATGGATGACCAAGAGCCTTGCTCTGGGTTTAACCCCCTGCGCGCGCTATGTGCCCAGGGGCTCTATTTTTTTCTAGCCCCAGGGGCTTAAAAATCTTTTTTGGAGCTTTTTAAGGGTACTTGGGCCTTTTTTGCAATATCTTGAGCATACGGAGGTCTTTTTTGGACTTCTTTATATCGTCGGAAAGCTCTTTCCGATTATGGAGCTTATAATTTTTGGCTCTGCTATTTTGATAGTGTTTTTTGCTGTCAAAGGTGATGTTTATTTTTTGCCTTCCGGGAGCCATATCTCGCTCATCCAGACTCATTTTTGGGCTCACCAGATATCGTCAAAAAGCTGGTTCAGTGAGTTTTTCAGTGGCAGGGGTCTTTTATCTAGATTTTGCTCCAGGTTCTCTCTCCTCTGAGTTTTGCACTTTTGCACTCTAGCGGATTACTTGGGTTCTACAGGTCCTGGAATCTCTTCTTCTATTCTTTTGGCTCACTCTTCTTTTTGACTTTTGAGCATTGTATGCTTCTCTTTTATTGCATTCTTTTTCCTGTAAATGCACTGAGATAAAGTGCCTGCTTTTGCATATCTGAGATCTTGTACTCCTTGTGTTTGTTTGTACTCACACTCAGTTATAAAGTGCCATGGGGGGTTATGATGTTTTTCCTTTTGTGGTCATCCACCTTTGTCAAGTGAGTGTACCTTCCATGACATTAGCCCATGTTGTGTGTCTAGAAAATCTATTCTTCTTCTTTGACACCGCCCTTTATCCTGTGCTTGTACTTTTGTTGCACTATTGGTGTTCCTGATTCTTCTTCTTGCAGATGTTTCTGGCATTGCATTTCAGTGTTCCTGTCACCCCTCTCCCTATTCAGCATTATGGGGGGGGTTCACCTGTTGGTTCTATTGCTTCCTTGGTTCGGTTGAGTGATCTACATATTCAGTTCTTGTTCCTATGTACTAGGTGGATGCAGTGGCTAGGCACCTATGCATTTTGGTGAGATGGTTCATCTACTATATAGACACTCATTCATTCCGACTTTTGGAGGCCACCTCTTCGATTGATCAGCTCTTTAGACTTTTTCTTCTCTACCTGGTCATGCACTATTTCAGTGGGGGTTCCAACAGTTTCTTCTAACAGTGTTTGTAGCTTCATGCTTCGGAGATGCTTCATGCTCTTTCTTGTTCCTTTCTTTGGGACATTCCCTAGATTGGAGGCTTTGTTTCTTTCATCTAGTTCATCTCTTTTTGGGGTAGAATTTTTCCCACTAGGTTTTTTCTATTTCCCTGCTTTATAGAGATTTCTTGTACTTGGGTACCTGATCAGGCCTTGTTGCCGGGACCCATTTCTCTTTCATGCATTTTTGTTTTCATGCATGTTTTAGTCCTTAGTTGTTTAGCTTCTCCCTAAGTTACACTTAAGGGGGGGGGGTGTTAGAGTAGTCATATTATAGCTAATAATTAATTAATTTAATTATTAGTCTATTATACTCTACACTTAAGTCAGACTTAGGCATCTTATTATTCTTTAGGGTTTTCTCTTTTAGGGTTTCATGTTTCCTTTTATAAGGATTCACTTCTTTGTATTTCTTAACACATTAGAATATCATATTGTAATATTGTGCATATGATGTCTCTGGCTTTTTGGCCTCCATAGATTTTTCTTTCTTTCTATCTTTGCTTCTTCCATGTGACAGGGTTATGCATGCAGGTGTTATTGGGAGATTAGTCTTTCACCTAATCTAACACTACTCGCCAAATCACCAAGTCAAAAGACCTTTCACCAAAACATCACGTGAACCAGCGAACAAAGTAGACATTTATCAGAACTGCCAAAAAGATTGAAAAACCTACTGGGCTTGCATCAAGAAGATCAATGACCATCTGAAGATCGCATAGACCTCAAAGATTCCATCAGATTACACGTCCATCGTCGATCTAGAATCTCCTCCCTGCCCTGACAACCTTCTGACACTGGATGAAATCAATGGCCGGTGCATAATCTTAAGCCTCTGACAAACTTGATGAGAACTTACACCATTCGTCGATCCACTGAAAGTGTCAGGTCTCTCTGACAAGTTGAAAACTAGGTCCCACTAACAACCTCCACCTCATTAATACAAGGACCAATCACAGCTTGCCATTTGTGCATACGTGTCATTTAGGACCCACAGTCTATCTACCATCGCATCAGACGGTCATCATCAAAGTGTTATGTTTAAAACCCATGCATCTTCCATCAGCAATATAGTGACGATCATTGATTCTGCTCACTCGTTAACAAGTCAATAGGGAAGGAAAACAGGGTCCGCCGGGACAGATGGCACACAGTCACGAATTCACATGTCAGAGACCTTTGACACCAAACAGTCTGACAAATTAATGACAACCACATATTTCTAAAGGGTGAAACACAGGAAAATATTACTGTGGGGGACTTATGAAAAATTAACGCCGAAAGACTTAGGAACATTACTTTCGCTGGGCGCATGAAAACTTAGGAAAATAAAGGCCGCTAGGTAATAAAATTTAACACACATGCCTTTATGGAATTATAAGTGGCCTGAACAGTAACATGAAATTAGAATAGGGCCAAGGGCAATTAGGGTTATAATATGCAACGACTAGATTTTTGAATTTCAAACAAGGGTTTTAGCCAAAAAATAGGGAAAAACAAGCTGCAGAGACCGGAAGAAAAATGGGAGGGCCATGAAATTTGCAGGTGCCAAGAGTTGCTCTATTTGAGGATGTTGAAATGAAAGTTTTAATGAGAACCACAGGACTCTGGGACACAGACCAAAAACCATAGTAAGCTAAAATAGGGAAATAAACACACAACCAGAAAGGAAACCAACCTGTACAAAAATTTACAAAGTATTTACACATGCATGATAATCAAAAACTTAATTGAAGAAGGGCTTCAAGAATTTCCCATGCACTAGCAATTCAAAAACTTCACCATCCATGTTCTTTAGCAAGTAGGAATCCTTCCCAAAACTATCATGAATCACAAAAGGACCAAGCCATAGTGATTCAAATTTCTTATGCTTCCATTTATCTTCTGCCCTCACATTCCATTGAAGTACCAAATCATCAACCTTGAATTTTTTGGTAGTTGTTCTTTTGTCAAATAAGTACTTCACCTTCTGTTGCAACTTGATATTATTCCTTTCACTCTCTTTTCTCTGTTCATCTAACTCAGTCAGTTGCATAATTCTATTCTGCATTGGCTCTATGACATCCAACTCCTCATCTTGAATAAAATGATAAATTGGAATTAGATTATTTATAGGTAGCCTTGACTGTAAACCATACACAAGCTCAAAGGGAGACCTCCCGGTGGCTCTTTTCACTATAATCCTATCTACCCATAAAGCCAATCTCAACTTGGAATGCCAAGCTCTCTTATTCTTTTCAAGTGTCTTCTTCAAGATTGTCAGGATGCTTTTATTGCTAGACTCAGCTTGTCCATTTGCTTAAGGATGATAAGGAGATGAATAGGAAGTTATGATTCCATTATCTTTGCAAAACTCCTTAAACTCATCTGATCTGAAACACATTGCATTATCTGTAATCAACTTCACAGGAACATCAAATCTAGTCAAAATATTGTCAAGTAAGAAATCAATCACCACTTTACTTGTTGCCCTTTTTGTAGGAATAGCCTCTATCCATTTTGTGAAATAATCAGTTGCAACAAGTATATAACTATGTCCTCCTCTAGATTTCTCAGCAAACTCACCTATGAAATCCAAGCCCCACATGGAAAATGGTGCTTCAGCAGCAATTGGGTTTAATGACAATGCTCCTGAGTATTTTTATTTTGAAGCAAACCTCTGACAAGATTCACATTTCCTAACATATTGGAATGAATCCTTAAACAATGTAGGCCAATAATAACCTGCCCTTAAAACCCTGTGAGCAGTAGTCCTTGCTGAAAAATGACCTCCACAAACACCAGCATGCATTTCATTTAAAACCTTCTCTACCTTATATCTGTCAAGACAAAACAACAAGACTCCATCTCTATTCTTCCAATACAAGTCCCCTTGTATCAATGTATATTTCTGAGCTTGCAATCTCAAGGACCTCTTTTGATTATCTATCATATAGTTTGGGCATCTAGCATTCTTTATGAAATAGACAATATCAACATATCCTGGTTGCATTTCAATACTTGTGATTGTCATATCTGGAGTTCTTTCATTATTTACTTAGACTAAGTCCATATTTTCTTCAGTCATCAATTTCACCAGGCCTTGTCCTCTTACCAACTTAGTGATATGAATTTCCAAATTGAATTCTTGAATTCTAGTAATCCACTTGCATCTCTTACCAGTGACTTCAGATTGAGTAAGAATATCCTTTACTACTAAATGTGGGACATATGCAACAACCTTTGCACACACCAGATAAGGCCTAAAAGATTTAACTACTTTTACCAATGCATATTCCTGCTTCTCCATCATCTCATAATTCAACTCAGCAGCCTGCAAGGATCTGCTAAAAAATGCAATTGGATGTTCAAAACCCTCATTGTCCTTTTGCAATAGAACAACAACAATGGTGTGAAATGATGCAAAAGAAAACAATGAAAAAGGCTTGGTATAGTCGGGAGACCTAAGCATAGGTGCTTGTTGGATCACATCCTTAATTTTCTCAAATGCAGCCTGAGCCTCTATAGTCCATTGAAACTTCACATCCTTTTTTAAGAACTTTACTATAGGCTTGACAATTTCAGCAAAATTTGCAATGAATCTTCTAACAAAATTGATCTTCCCTAGAAAGGACTGCACCCCTTTGAGATTTTTTGGTGCAGACACTTTCCTGATTGCTTCAACCCTCTCTGGATCAATTTTTATTCCAACTTTTGATACAATGTGTCCTAGAAGCTTTCCCTCTTTGATTGCAAAATTACATTTTTTAGGATTCAGGGACACACCATACTCCAGAGCTTTGACAAAAATATTTTCTAGGTGCGAACAATGATCATGAGCCTTCTTGGAATAGGCTGTTAGGTCATCCTGATACACAACCATAAATAGGTCTATGTACTCTTTGAAAGCAACATCCATGGCTCTTTGGAAAGTTGCTCCAACATTTCTGAGACCAAATGGCATTTTGACATACACATATGTTCCCCAAGGTGTTGTGAATGTAGTTTTGAATTGTTTAGATTCTTTTACCAACACTTGGTTATATCTAGAGAAGCCATCCATCATAGACAATAACTCACAACTAGTGACCTTATGCAACATTACCTCCATGTTAGGCAGTGAATAGTTGTCTTTCAATGATGCAACATTCAAATTCTTAAAGTCTACACACAACCTAATGTCACCATTCTTCTTTCTAACTGGGACCAAATTAGACACCCAAGTTGAATGCCTTATAGGTTGAATTATTCCTACATCACTCAACTTGACTAGCTCCTACTGCATCTTAGGAGCCAACAATGGGTTAATGGTCCTTTTCTTTTGTTTGAATGGTTTGACATCTTGCTTTAGTGGGATTTTATGTTGGAAAAGGTCCTCTCTATAGGCTTTTAGGTCATCATAAGACCATGCAAACACATGCTTGTACCTCCTTAACAACTTTATCAAATTATCTTTCAATTGAGGGGTTAATCCTTTTCCAATATAGACCATTTGAGGAGCACTATGTGATCCCAAATTCAATTCCTCTAGATCTTCTACATTAGCATTACTTATTTTTGACATATGATCATTTTGACTACTATACAATGCTTTTAACTCAGTTAAGCCCTTAGGAATACTGTTTGAACTCAACTGGATCACCTCATTTCCCATGATCATGTCCTTGCCTTCAATTTCCTCAACCAAAGTGTTGCAGTCTATAGATTGATCCTCATATATGTCAAGACATTGAATAAATCTTAGGATGTCATGATCATCCTCAAAAACCTACCAATTGTAAATGTTGTCTGCAACAACTGGTCTACTTTTTACTTCAAGAATTGACACTCCAAACAAAGTTGAATCATCTCTTTTCAGAGCAACATTGGTCAAAAAATCAGCCATTATGTTACTTGATCTTTCTACCCAACATATATTAAAAGCATCAAAAATTTCAATCTGATCCCATATTACATGTTTATATAATTTCAATCTATCATTCTTGACAACATATTTAGATTGAACTTGTGCCACTAAAAGCTTAGAATCACAAAAAACCTTTAAACATGTTATCCCATGTTTGATAGCAATATTCAATCCCAAAGACAATGCCTCATATTCAGTAGTATTGTTTGTGCATTGAAAAGTCAATGAGAATGAATGCTTAAAAGTAGTACTTGATGGAGATATGAATAAGACTCTAGCTCTTGAGCCTTCTTTTGAGCATGCTCCATCAAAATACATCTACCACAATCCATCTTGTTGTTTCTTTAATTCTACAACTAGTGGATCTACCTTTTCCACTGGTGGGATAATCTCTTCTAATTTGAAATTCTCCATGTCAACATCCACACAACAATTTAAATGATCATCATTTATTTCAATCATATGTGGAGTTCTACATTCTTTGGATACTTTCACATTGTCACCATCGATATTGAAAGTTGCAAAGGATAGATCACACTGGATACTACCTCCCATCTAAGAACTCCACTTCCTTGACAACAACATCCCATAATGAGGGGGAATATCTACCACTAGAACACTCATTGTTAGCAACTTGTCAGGGAAAGCTGTCAACCTATAAGGAAGTGCTTTTATAGTACCAATGATAGGGACCTTTCTTGAATCCATAGCCTGACATCTACCATGAGGTGTATCTACTTTTAGATCCAAGGATCTCATTATTTCTATAGACATAACAGTATTAGAGGCTCCTGAATCAATCATGCAATTTCTTAACAACTTTCCATTCACTATTAAGGACAAAAAGAAAGGATCAACTGTTCCTGACACAACATTTGCAACATTAGCATCCAAATAAATCTGAGGGATCTCAGAGATGATCTCCCCACACTGGTTCTCAATTGAATCACTTGCTACAGTATCCATTCCATCAACCTTGGTGGAACTTTGGGTATCAGAAGAGAAGGCTCCTTTTACCCAACTCAAAGCCTTAACTTTATGCTCCTCTATCCTCATCATTTCTAATAAGGGGACCTTAACAGTGATTTGTGACAACAATTTTCTCATGTCAATGGGAACATACTTGGGGTCAACCACATCCTACCCAATGGAAGTGACCTCTTTATCTTCTTCATGTGTAACCACATTGGGATTATCTTTGCTCTAACCCTTTTCTTTCTCTTGCAAAGGAGAAAAAATACTCACAAGAGGTTTGGCTTTTACTTTGTAAGCCACAATTGGCTTTGTGAAGTTGACATTTTTCTTCAACTTGGTCTTGTCAGTAGTGTCAGTAACCTTTTGCTTATTTTGGGCTTGTTTTTCATCCCTTTCTATTTTCTTGATGAAAATTCTGGTAGGCCTGCCACTTTGACCACCTACTACCCTATTTCTCAAATTATAGTTACTTTTAACTTGGGACACCATGTCTGCTATGATTTGTGCAATTTCCTCATCAGAAGGTCTTCTCAACATTACTGACCCATCACTTCTTAAAGTATTGCACTGAACTACATCAAGGTGATTATCCTCTTCATCAAAAAACACTTGCTGATGGTAAACCTCATTTTTGATTTGGGAACTGCCAGCATCTTGATCTTCATTTTCCTTTTTAGAATCAAACTCATCATATATGTATGAGGAAGTCATACCACACCCCTGATCATCATAAGTATCATCATTGTTGTTGCCTTGATCTTCATCTGTAGAAACACTTTGAGCAATAGCAAAGTAATAGGGATCATGAGGTGATTGGAAAACAACACACCATGGAACATCACCATTCATATTCACTATATTTCTATGCAAAGGGTTAGGGGTCTTGTCATTTGGTTTATCCTTTCTTTTAGGAAGCACTGGCTTCCCATCCTTCCACTATGATGCAAGGGCAGGGTAGATACAAGCAGAATCAAGCAGAATTGAGTCAACTTGAATCCACAACAAGCCCTTGCTCAAAGTTACACAATAGAAGCAATATAATATCACATGAAATCAATGGAAACAAAATGGATATGAGACAATCAACTGGAAGCAACAACAGAGAATTATATTATTTCTTTCAACATGCCCAGCTGTGAGGCCTTCCGGGTTTCGGCCTTATACAATGAGAATTATGAATTCAAAATTACAGCTTGCATCCTATCTTTTTCTCCAATGATGTATCTTTATAATCCTTCCTATATCTCACCCATCATGCCCTACTACATCAATCTAGACCCCTTATATAGCTAGCTAAGCCATAGGTCGGCCAGTCAGGCATTTAATTACAATATAGGTCCAGTCTCAAGATTTAAACCAAAACTAATGCTAGAATGAATATGAATTGATGAACCTTTGGATTTAGGTCCTAAATTGATGCAAGAACATGATTTTAAGTGTGCAAGGTCCCATATGAGCACACATAACATCGCAAGAAGAAACACCACATGTTTCACCCAAAAACTGGCAGGAAATAGGTCCTAAGGAAAAATAGGCATAACTTTTTACTCATAATGAATTGGAGTTTGTGCTCTTGGGAAATGATAGTAATTTAGGTCCAATTTAAGTCCTTAAGTGCACAAAATAAAATTCCTTATAGATCAAGGTCACCAACATGAACAATCAGCACCAAAACTACAGTAACAGCAAATAGGTATAGAAATCAAAAAATGTTTTTGGTTGATGCAAGATTGCCAAAGACCCAAGATGCTCCTACATTAGACACCTAGGGTAAATAAAGAACTGATGTACAAATTAGGCACTACTCATACTCTAACCTGAATCATAAAGATCCAACTCATCTTGTGTAATCCATGAACTGTCCTCAACTGGATTTTCTTTCCATCGAACTAGATATTCCATGTAGTCTTTTCCTCTTGTACTCTTGCCAACTCTGCTATTCAAGATCTTTTCAATGCTGTCACTATTCTTCTTAGGATATTCTGGATCATCTTCTATCTCATCATTTGATTCAAAGTACTCAAATATATCAGCAATGTTGAATATAGGTGATACATCCATGTCCTCTGGCAATTCTACTTCATAAGCATTTCCACCGTCAAACTTCTTCAGAATCTTACAAGGTCCAAACTTCTTCATTTTCAGCTTGTTGTAGGTACCAACTAGAAATCTATTCTTCTTCAAATGAATCATAACCTCATCTCCAACTTCAAAATATTTATGTCTCCTTCTCTTGTCTACTCTTTATTTATATTTCAGATTACTGTCCTCCAAATACTCTTTAACTTCATCATGTAAAGTTCTCATGTATTCTACAAAATGATCAGCTTCAGCACTTCTTTTGGTCTTAGTAGGTAAATCTCTTAGCTCTGTGGTTCCCTTAGGATGAAATCCATTAACAATCTCAAATGGTGTCTTCTTAGTGCTTCTATTCATTGAATTATTATATGCAAACTCTGCTTGTGCCAAAATCAAATCCCAATTAGCAAGTTTCTCTCCAACTAAACATCTCAACAAGTTTCCCAAACTTCTGTTCACAACTTCAGTCTGTCCATTTGTCTAAGGGTGAAATGTAGAACTAAACTTCAAATCAGTATTCATCTTCTTCCAAAGTGTCCTCCAAAAATAACCAGTAAACTTAGTATCTCTATCTGAAATAATTGATTTAGGAAAACCATGCAATCTTACCACTTCCTTGAAGAATAATTCAGCTACATGAAATGCATCAGATGTCTTCTTAAAAGGTATGAAATGAGCCATCTTAGAAAATCTATCAACCACTACCAAAATAGAATCATTACCTCTCTGAGTTCTAGGCAATCCAAGAACAAAGTCCATACTCACATCTTCCCAAGGTCTATTAGGTACAGGAAAAGGTGTATACAATCCTGAATTATGACTACTTTCTTTTGTTGTTTGGCAAATTCTGCAACCTCTAACCATTCTCTATACATCTCTGTAAATCTATGGCCAAAAGTATCTTTCTAAAATCAAATTCACTATCTTATCAATCCCAAAATGTCCAACAAGTCCACCACTATGTTTCTCCTTCATTATGTTCTCTCTCATAGATCCTCTAGGTATGCACAACTGAACTCCTTTAAACAACATGTCTTCTTGAATGAAATAATCAGACCACTTATCACTCACTATGTGTTCTTTACAAGCTTTCCAAGGCTCTGAAAAATCAATGTCAGCCTCATACAAATACTTCAAATCATCAAAACCAAGTACTTCAACTCTCATTTCCGTCAGCAATTTTTTTCTTCTACTCAAGGCATCAGCGACCTTATTTGACTATCCACTCTTATGCTTCAATGAAAAGGAAAAATTTTGCAAGAACTCAACCCACTTCATATGTCTCTGATTTAACTTATTCTGACTTCCCAAATACTGCAAAGCTTTATGGTCAGTATACAACACAAAATCTTTAGGCATCAAATAATGTCTCCACTTCTTCAAAGCTTGAACAATAGCATAGAATTCCTGGTCATAAAATAAATATTTTCTCTTAGCATCATTCAAATTTTCACTAAAGAAAGCTATAGGTTTTCCTTCTTGACTCAAAACAGCTCCAATTGCACTACCACTAGCATCACATTCAACTTGAAAAACTTTATTAAAATTAGGCAAAGCAAGTGTAGGCAACTCTGCAATTCTTTGTTTCAATGTTTCAAAACTCCTTTGTGCTCCATGTGTCCATTTGAAATCCTTTTTATCTCCTCTCATAGTTTCAGTCATTGCATTACAAATAGAACTGAAATTTCTAATGAACTTCCTATAAAAACTTGCCAATCCATGAAATAATCTTACCTCTCCAACATTCTCTAGTGTAGGCCAATCAAGTATAGCTCTCACTTTCTCAAGATCCATCTTTAATCCATCAGTTGAAATTACAAAACCAAGGTACACAATATCTTCTTTCATAAATGAACATTTCTTCAAATTAATTAGCAACTTTTCTTCCTTCAATCTCTGCAATACTTGTCTGATATGTTCAAGATGTTCCTCCTTACTTTTACTGAATATCAAAATGTCATCAAGATATACAATCACAAACTTACCCAAGAATCTTTTCAGAACTTCATTCATCAGCCTCATAATAGTACTAGGTGCATTAGTCAAGCCAAAAGGCATAACCAACCATTCATACAAACCTTAAGTAGTCTTAAAATTAGTTTTCCATTCATCCCCTTCTCTGATCCTTATCTGATGATATCCACTTTTCAAATCAATCTTTGTGAAATACTTTAATCCACTTAAACTATCCATTATGTCATCCATCCTAGGCAAAGGAAATATGTACTTTACTGTTATCTTGTTTATAGCTCTAGAATCAGTGCACATTCTCCATTCTCCATTCTTTTTAGGTGCTAATACAGCAGGTACTGTGCAAGGACTCAGACTTTCCCTAATCAAACCTCTTTCAAGAAATTCTTGCACTTGTCTATTCAATTAAGTCTTTTCATCAGGTATCAACCTATGTGGTGCTTTATTAGGCAAACTAGCTCCAGGTATCAAATCCATACAATGACTTATACTTCTCATAGGTGGTAAACCATCAAGTACATTATCAAAAATGATGTCATAAAGTTCATTCAGTAAAGGCTTAACTTCAAGTGCATGTTCTAACTCATCTCGTTTCTCAGTCTTTCTTGGAATAAAAGCAAAGAAAACATTATGCTCTTTCATTTCTCTTGCAAACTTTTTACCATCAACCAAACATACTCTAACTGTGGTACAATGACTTTCATCAAACTTCTCTATCAAAGGCAAAAACACTTGTTTCTTTCCATCCATCCAAATAGTATATTGATTCAATCTACCATCATGCAAAGCTTTCCTATCATACTGCCAAGGTCTACCCAAAATAATATGACAACAATCCATAGGCATAATATCACACAAGACTTCATCATGATAATTCCCAATTTTGAATTTAACAAGGCATTGTTCACTTACAAGTAGTTTATGCTCCTTCTGGATCCAAGCAATATGGTAAGGCTTAGGATGTTTCAATCTCTTCAACTATAACTTGTTAACCAGCTCTTCAGATGCCAAATTATTAGAACTTCCACTATCAATGATTACCTTGCAACATTTATCATCGATCTTACATTTGGTTCTGAACAAACTTTTCCTCAAAACAGGTTCCTCATCAGCTTCTTCATTCCACAAGATCCTTATTAGCATCAAGTTCTCACCATGTTTAGGGTCATTAGACATTTCCTCAACTTCTTCAGAAGCCAAATTATTTCTACCATTAGCTCCAGTCTTCTTTCCAGAGTTAGTACATTCAAAAGCTCTATGTCCTTCTTCACCACATTTGTAACAAGTACCTTTAAACCAAGATTTCTCTTCTCTTCTACCATTATTGTTATTCCTAGAGTAACCAGTATAGCTACCTCTAGAGTAATTACCTCTTTTATTAGGCTCATCTTTCCATCCTTTATCTTGCACTGAATTTTCAGATCTTCTACTTTCTCCATTAGATCTACCTCTACTTCTCTAAAATCTGCCACCTCTTCCTCTTTGTCTTTGATCATGTCTTTTTGTCAATCTTTCTTTAGCCTTCAAAGAAAATTGGTATGCTTCTTCCACACTATCAATCTTCACATAACTAATATCATATTGAATAGATGTCCTTAGGACATTCAGATATCTAGCCACCTTCTCAACTTCATCATCCACATGTCCAGATCTGATATCCAATTTGTAAAATTCCTCAGTATATTCTTTCACACTCATGTCCTTTTGTCTTAGATTGTGCATCTTTCTCATCAGACTAACTTGGTAGTCAGCTGGAAGAAACTTCTTCTTCATCTTTCCAAGCATCTTCATCCATGTTTTGATCTTTTCTTTTCCTCTCTTCTGTCTCTCAGTTTGCAAATGATCCCACCAAAGAGATGCATGCCCTTTCAACTTTTTGACTGCTATCTTAACCTTCTTATTATCAGGAGTACTTCATACTCAAAGTATTTATCCATCTTAGAGATCCAATCCAAAAGTGTATCAGTCTCAAGTCTTCCATCATAGCAAGCAACTTCAACTACAGGTCTGGAGTTAGCCTTAGACAAAACTCTCAAAAGTCTTTCCTCATCTTGTTCAACTTCAGGTTCAGCATTAGGTGCTGCTTTTTCTTCTTCATCACTAACATCTTCAAGATGTGCTCCTCTTCTCTGGGTTGTCTCTACAGCTTCAAACCTAGTTGCAATTTGCCTCAACATATCCATGATAGCATTATCATTTCCTCTACCACGAACCATCTTGACAATCAGGTTCTAGCAAGATCGTAACCTTCTGCAAGTTATAGGTCAGATCTCAGATTTTCCACCCTACAACTAAATCCAATAAGGTTCTCCATGATCCAATCCACAAGAAAGAACTCACTCTGATACCACTTGACGTAGGGGCAGGGTAGATATAAGCAGAATCAAGCAAAATTGAGTCCACTTGAATCCACAACAAGCCCTTGCTAAAAGTTACACAATGGAAGCAATATAATATCACATGAAATTAATGGAAACACAATGGATATGAGACAATCAACTGGCAGCAACAACAGAGAATTATATTATTTCTTTCAACATGCCCGGCTGTGAGGCCTTCCGGGTTTCGACCTTATACAATGAGAATTATGAATTCAAAATTATAGCTTGCATCCTATCTTTTTCTCCAATGATGTATCTTGATAGTCCTTCCTATATCTCACCCATCATTCCATACTACATCAATCTAGACCCCTTATATAGCCAGCTAAGCCATAGGTCGGCCAGTCAGGCATTTAATTACAATATAGGTCCAGTCTCAAGATTTAAACCAAAACTAATACTAGAATGAATATAAATTGATGCACCTTTGGATTTAGGTCCTAACTTGACCCAAGAGAATTATTTTAAGTGTTCAAGGTCCCATATGAGCACATGGAACATCACAAGAAGAAACACCACATGTTTCACCCAAAAACTGGCAGGAAATAGGTCCTGAGGCAAAATAGGCATAGCTTTTTACTCAGAATGAATTGGAGTTTGAAATATTTGAAAATGATAGAAATTCAGGTCCACTTTAAGTCCTTAAGTGAAAAAAATAAAATTCCTTATAGATCAAGGTCGCTAACATGAACAATCAACTCCAAAACTGCAATAATAGCTCAGACGTGAAAGCTGGCAGAAAATAGGTCTTGTGCCAAAAAGGCCATAACTTTTGACTCATAATGAATTGGAAACTGAAATCTTGGGGAATGATAGTAATTTAGGCCCCCTTGAATCCCTTAAGTTAAAAAAATAATATTCCTTATGGATCAAGAGAACCAACATGAATAATCAGCACCAAAACTACAGGAAAACACTATTCCGACGGCAAGGAAAATAGCTGTAACTTTGAAACAGTCCATCCAAACTTGATGTGCTCATAGGAGAAGGTTCCAAAATAGATCCCCAACATGATGTAAGCTTCACACACCATGAAACTATCAAATGAAAATATTATAAAGAAAACTACAGCAAACAGGTACAGAAATCAGAAAATGTTTTTGGTTGATGCAAGATTGCCAAAGACCCAAGATGCTCCTGCGTCACACTAAGTATTATAGAGATAGTTCTGCATTCTTGGAAACTTATTAAAGTTATTGAAAGATTTCCTATCATTTCCTTGCACTCTAATATTTCTTGCTTCACCAGGCTTCAAATCCTTTATTTCTTTCAAGATTTGTTTCAAACTATCATCATCTTTTGGCTTTGCATCAGGTTTCCCTGGCTCCCTTCTATTTGAAACTGATGGCTGACAATCTTCTCTCCTTCCCAATTTCCCTGATATCCTTCTATTTCTCTCTATATTAATAGCCAATTTATAAGCCTCTACAAGATTCCTAGGATTCTTATCCCTCAAAAGATAACCCTTCTTTGAATCAAAAGCATTTTGGTATGTGACAAGACACACCCTGTCATCCAATCTGATAACTTGCAATAATTTATGCATGGCCTTCTGAAATCTAACATTGAATTCAACAACACCCTCATTTGAATTGTTCTTGATGTTGTTAAACTCATTAAGCATGAAGCCTTCATTGGTTTTATCACCATACTATTCCTTGAAAGACTACCTAAACTGATTCCATGAACATATGCTAGCATGAGGTAAATTTCTAAACCAATCTCTAGCATCTTCAGTCAGAGACTGAACAAAAAGCTTCATGATCACATCATCAAGCTCAATATTGTAGTCATCTATCACATCAATGAAACTTTTCAAATGCTCTTCACAAGTAACTGCATTGCTTCTAGTGAATTTTGGGAGCTTCTTCCTAATTTCATCAGGGATGGGATTTGGATAACTAGGAATCCCATTAAAAACCAATTGTTTATGTCTCTCATGAATGGGACCTACTTGAGATGGGCCACCACCTAAAGATGTAGATGTTTGAGTATTAGAAACATTAGGAGTCTTAGGCATACCTGAAGTATTTGCAGTGTTCAACACATTTGCTCCTTGTGCTTGAGAAGTGGAAAGGGTATTAGCATGTCCAGAAGATTGCCTAAAGAAGTCAATCTTCCTCTTCATTTTAGCAGCAGTGGCTTCAAGCTCTGCCTTTTCTAACTCTTTGGCCAATAATTCTTGTTTTCTTTTTGCTTCTTCCAAGTCAGCCTCTAATCTTGTTGCCTAATCCATGGACTTCTTTGCATGATTTGTTTCATTTATTGAAACTCCTATAGCCTTTTGTTTACCTTTATCCCTAGGATCTCTTATCTCATAGGTCTTATGGACAATAGGCTGATCTTCTGCTTGTTCTGTCACATGATCCCAATTCATGGCCTCAAGATCCAACAATTATCTCATTAATTAATCAGCTCTAATCATCGCATGTCTGATCTTTTCCTCTTTTTCCTTGTCTCTTTGCTATCTTAAATGGATATGTTCTTGGACTCTCCTCTCCAACTCATAGACCTCTTCAAAAATTTCTTCTGATTCAGGGAGAGTAGTCTCAGATTCAGCATCTCCTACTTGAACCTTGTCTTCATATTGGTTCAAGCCCAAATCAACATCCTCCTCATATTCAGAGGTATTCCCTTCTTGATTCACTTGAATAGATTGGATTTGTTCTTCTTGTTTAGTATCTTCTCTATGTTTCTGAGCATGAAACATATTTCTATTTCTTCTTCCTCTCTTTGTCTGACTAGGCCTAGAAGTACTTGGAATACCTTCTCCCAATCTATCCTCAGGAAGCTTATTTCTCTGAGACCTAGTACCTCTGTAACTCATCTTGTGAATGATTTCTGACCAGTACTGCAGCAGAGATAGTTAGAGTTGCCACCCAAAACTTGGGAATTCTTCTTTAAAATATAGGCACCAATGGTAACCAGCTAATTTGTATAGGGTAGGAGCCCTGGCTCAACTAAACCCCACAACTTAGCAAAATATCTCTTACAACTCCCCAGCAGAGTCACTAGTCTGTTAGGTATTTTTCTTGTGGGTCAAACTTGGCAAGGACTTTGGGTTGATTCTCAGTTAATAGGTTTCCAAGTTTGCAAGAAAATCCTAATGGATGAGGATTGGATAAGATCCTCCTTCTGCTTTGAGCTCCATAGGACTCAGGTGGGTATTGCCTACAAATAGGTTACTATCTTTCAAGTAAACTATGGGATGGTGGATTAGGTCTTCATTGTCATGCTATTGAGTTCATTAGAGGTGCTTTATAGAAGATGATCCTAAAGACAGCTGAGAACAACCTGTTGTAGGATATGACTAATGAAACTCCTAGGATGATAACATGAACAATGGCATAAGGGTGATGAGTCCTTCTTTTTATGAGTAAAACTCAAGGAAGGCTAACCTTTGATTCACTCTTCAAGGAATTAGCAACTATGGACTGTAAAACATCAGGGACAGTCCTATTTTTTGGGTACATGAACATGAAATGAAATGGTATTGATAGTGATGAATTTTTGTGTTTGATGACTGAAAGGTGTTTGAATGACAGAGATCAGATCAGTGCCTAATCCTTTGGGCAAAGAGTCTAACATAAATCAATAGAGGAATTTCTAGGAAATACAGTGATATGCCTTACAAACCACATACAATTTGGATAGAGTGCCTTACAAACTATCTTCTCAATCTAGGTTTTCTACCATCAAGATCTTCTACATATGTATTTATTCTCTGAAATTGCACATAAGGATTTAATTCTTTCCTTGAAAGAAACTCATGCAACAATTAGATAGTTGCCTTACAACTAGTATGTTCCAAATGCCTTAAAAGTAGAGACATACAAGAATAAACACAAAGCACAGAGACAATAATAGAACCAAGGTAGAAATTGTATTGTATTTCATGGAAATGTATCAATACATACAAGTAAATTCTTTACTCAGAATCATAGAATCAACAATCTGCTCTGCAAAATTTGTATTATCAGCTTTCAACCATCAAGAATATGGAACCAGAGAATAGAATCCCTTATATTGCCAAAGACTAGAACCAGGAACCAAAAAGATGGGAAAACTAGAAAGCTAGGAGACCCAAAAAGTTTCAGAACCCTTACAAAAATCAAAACTTTTACTACATATACCACTAGCTATCTTGGGATCCCAAATAGGTTAGGATGCAACAAGCTTCGGATAGCTAGGGCTAGGGTTTCACCCACTAAGCCAACCAAAATCAATCAGCAATAAATTCCAGGGGATAAAACCAAGCAACCTGGACAAACAGACCCAACACTGATCTTCATCAATGAAAATCTTCTCATTTGTACCGAAGATCACACAAACACCATGCCTTTTCAGTCTGTTTGTACACCTAAAACATGCCTTGAGCCTTACCTATGTCCATTTCATGATGGTACAAGTGTCTGCAAACAATCATCAAACCCCCTGGACCACCCTGCAGTAGTCAGCACAACAACTTCATCAAATCCTACTATAAAAACCATAAATTCTAGTCCTTTCTATCACTGAGAAACCCTCCACAAATTTGAATTTGAATAACAACGGCTATTTTATGGTTCTAGCAGCAAATCAGTGGTCAACATTTAAAATCAGATCAACTTTATATTGTGACCGTCTGATCTTTCCTTTTCGTGGTCTTTATGATCTTAACTCAACCAGATACCTCAGGTTTACCTCCTACGACCACGCGACAAGGAAAATCTTTGTTCGCGCAATGAAAAACCTAACACGGGCTCAACCCCGTGACTTAGTGAACAAAGGGAAACATTTAAATTTGGTTTCTTATTTGGTGAACTAGCGACAAAAGGATTTCACCAGTTCGTAGAACATTCTAAGTCATCGCTAAAACTTCTAGCGATCACGCAGCCTTCCTTCGCTAAATCGCCAACCTTTCAGAACTCCACTACTTTTCCTCACGAATGAGGGAACCACTTTGAAACTTGTTGGAGCTGCTAAGAAGTTTGTCAGAACCTCTAAGCCTTTGGCCCCCACCTGGGCCCACTTTTTTGACTTGTCACTATGTTATTTGCTGCTCATGCTCAGTCATCTTTGACACAGGACTCACATGCCTAAGCCTTTGAAAATGGACAACGGGCATAAGATCTCATGGCTTTGACATAATTGATGAGAACTTATGCTGACCGTAGATTGTGTACCCATCACTGATCCTTTTGACAATGGCCCCACTCTGCAGTATTCCTCGTCATCCTCCAACTCAACCAATCAGAAGCTGACAACTCAGTGACACATGGTAATTGGTCCCACCAACCTCGGCTAACCTTAACCTTAAATCAATTTGGTGAACATGCAACCAAAGAAACCCTTCACCCATTCACAAGAACTTTGAGGGAACCACTAAATGATTTGGCTATTACGCGAACACTGCTCGCCAAATCGCCAAGTCAAAAGATCTTCCGCAAAAACATCACGTGAACTAGCGAACAAAGTAGACATTTATCAGAACCACCAAAAAGACTAACAAACCTACTGGGCCCACATCAAGAAGATTAAGGACCATCTAAAGATCGCATAGACCTCTGAGATTCCATCAGATTACATGCCCATCGTCGATCTAGAATCTCCTCCCTGCCCTGACAACCTTCTGACACCAGATGAAATCAACGGCCGGCGTATAATCTTAAGCCTCTAACAAAATCGATGAGAACTTACACCATTCATCAATGCACTGATAGTGTCAGGTCCCTCTAACAAGCTGAAAACTAGGTCCCACTGACAACCTCCACCTCATTAATACATGGACCAATCACAGCTTTCCATTTGTGCATATGTGTCATTTAGGATCCATAGTCTATCTACCATCACATCAGATGGTCATCATCAAAGCATTATGTTTAAAACTTGCACATCTTCCATCAGCGGTATAGTGATGATTGTTGATTCTACTCACTCGTTAACAAGTCAACAGGGAAGGAAAATAGGGCCCACCAGGACAGATGGCACACAGTCACGAATTCACATGTCAGAGACCTCTGACACCAAAAAGTCTCATGAATTAATGACAACCACATATTTCTAAAGGGTGAAACATAGGAAAATATTACTATGGGGGACTTAGGAAAAATTAATGCCGAAAGACTTAGGAACATTACTTTCACTGGGCGCATGAAAACTTAGGAAAATAAAGGCCGCTAGGGAATAAAATTTAACGTACATGTCTTTATGGAATTATAAGTGGCCCAAAAAGTAACATGAAATTAGAATAGGGCCAAGGGCAATTATGGTTATAATATGCAATGGCTAGATTTTTGAATTTCAAACAAGGGTTTTAGCTAGAAAACAGGGAAAAACAAGCTGCAGAGACCAGAAGAAAAATGGGAGGGCTATGAAATTTTGCAGGTGCCAATAGAAGTGATGGTCTTATCTTATTAAAGAAAGTTTTTAAAACCATCTCTGATTGTACATATGATTGAAAGGGTTTTGAATCTATAACCCAAGTACTTAGAAGGCACTGATCTAATCTTTAATTGGAAATTGTTATCTTTGGTTCATTTGGAGTTTATAGATCATTAAATCATTATTTCAAAAGTATTACTTTTAATTCTTTAGCATAATCCATTTAGTCAAGTATTATAGAATATATATTTTTTAGGGGATTAGTTTCTTTCCTCAAAGGATCATTCACCACCTTTGGAGGAATCTTGTTTATGTACACAGTTGTGTGACATAGATAATTTAGTAGTTCAAAGTGAATTTGGGCCTACCAGCCTTGGCTTGATTAAGCCAAAATTGTAGAGGTATCATTATACCTGTCAGTTGGCCAAAATCAAATCCATCATTTTTGGGCACCAACACATGGAAACAATGATGAAACCTGATAAAACCTTAATGGATGAGTATGCATAGTTGGATAATCATCCTATAGTAGAATATTCTATGACATATGAGTTCTATGAGCCAGAATAGATCAAGACTCTACTTAGAATGATCCATGATAAGCTATTTTGGATAGGTGAAGTACTGGTGAGGATAGCAGGAGATTTAATTCATGAGATGACAACACTCTCAAGAATAGGTGCCATTCTTCTAGTGGGCAAGGACACCAAGAAACTTGTAGAATAGGCTTGCAAATCAAGAAGTGATAGGTGTGGAATGACAATAGAGCCTATAGAGGAGAAAGACATCAAATTGATGTCCATGATACTGGGATACATATTCTAGCACACCAGCATAGTAAAGAGTGTGTTGGCAGCCACCATTCTAGCAACAATAAGGTTGGTAAGAGAGAATGGAAAGTTTAATATGTGTGAAATCTTTCACGCATAGCTAATAGACAACATAAGAGCCATCAAGCATGACAAGACTAAGATATTCAGGTTTGGGTCCTTAATAATCTATATGTACTTCCATATTCTTGGAAAGGTGTCTAATTTGTATCTAGACAAATATATTCCCACTATGCCATAGATATCTCTCAAGGCATGTACTGAAAGTACATTGAAGGATTACATGACACTGGAATTGAAGACATTTAGAGCCAAAATGAAAATGAGATATAGAAATCCAAAAAAGATAGTTGAAAAATACAAGGATAGCATTTGTTTCATGGTAGAGACTGATTCAACATGCATGGAGGCTAATGAACCAAGAAAAAAGTGGATTCATCCACTAGGATATGAAGTTGAAGAGCCTATTCTAGAGGCTTATGCTCAAGTTTTGTTGTCAGCACCTAAGGACCCCAATGAACCTAGATGGGGGACTTATGAAGAGAAAACAAGAGAAGTAGATGTTGTATTGAACAACAAAACAACAAAAAGAAAAGTTGCCAAGGTTACTTCAGAGATTTTGAAAATTCATGGAGTATCACAAGCAGACTTAGAAAAATCAAGGCAAGATAAGATTTCTTTGGAAATAGAGAGCCCAGCTATAGCGAAGACATAATCTGATGATCCAAAGATGAAGAAGGTAAAAATTGAGAAATCTGATGATCCAAAGGGTAGAACAAATGATACTCCTTCTGCGCCCAAGGAAACTATTTACCTTACTGCTCCTCCTGAGTATAAGGCAATGCCTAAGAGGAAGAAAGAGATTAACACCGGTCATCCATCCTCCTGAGCAACAAGAAGTAAGAAGAACACTCAGACACCTCCAGATGTAAGTTTTAAACCTAGTCTTAGTGTGTTGAGTGCAAGGATTATTGATGAAGGCATGATAGATCAAGTAGGGAAGTTCTATGAGAAGTATAGTGAAATTGACAAATCAAAAATTCATGGAATGATTGTCAAACATATGCTTAAATTTAAAAAGACAGTCCTAGAGCTGAAGAGTATGATTCTAGATAATGTGTAGAACATCTTATAATTCCTAAAGAGATAGGCTATTAAAGAAGATCAAAGGATTAGAGAAAAGACTCTAGATGATAGCTTACCAGTATGTTCTCTAGAGGAGAAAAAGTTGTTATTAGATCTAGGGAAGCCACATCTTAGAACCAAGTCAAGGACCCTGCATATAATGGACAAGAACTATGAATTGGTGGCTAAAGAAATAGAAAAAGCATTTGAGAAGGTCTTCATGAACAAACACATGTATCCATCTATTCAGCATGCAACTCAAGTGCCTCCTAAGGAAGTCAAGGAGTCAGAGACCACAAAGGTATCGATGACAAGTCCCTAGGATTCAATGCCTATAGTTAAAACATAAATAGAGGTAGATAATTCTGTGCTGTTGATAGTGTCACTAAAGGATAGCACCATCATTATTGATAATGTAGAGATAGCCATGAAGGCCGCAAATAAAGACTTGGACAAGTTTGAAGAAGCTTTTGTGAGTACACAAGAATCTAAAATTTTATACAGAGACAACTCACCTAAGTTGCAAAAAGAGGAAGTATTAATTGAGGACATAACAAATAAAAAGGAAGAATAAAAGGTAGAAGAAAAGAAAGGAGAAGAAGAGATAAAAACAAGTGAATCAACAAACAAGCCTTCTATTGAAATAAGAGTTAAACAAGAAATGGTGGATAGAACTCCTATTACTCCATCACCCTCAACAACATTGTTGTCAAGTTTGACACCTGACACAACTAGTTTGCATTCATGGGGAGAAGAAGACCTGATCAAGATCAATGTCTTAGCTATGGAGAAGGATAAGGAGAAATAGGTAATGAGGAATCCTCTCTTTGTAGAATCAGTAAATACCCTAAACAGCCTGTTACCAACATATAAGAAAGTGTCCAAGGTACACTCTATTGATGATGTAAGTACAATTCTTTCACAGTTCAAGAGTAATTTCTCTAAATTGGAAGAATCAACATCAATAGTTGCAAAGGAGAAGTATATGTAGAAAAGAATAAATGAGCTGGTCAGTAACTTCTCACTAGACCTTAGTTCACTCAAAGTTGGACAAGGAACTTTGAAAGAGTTTGTAGCAAAAGGAAGGAAAATTATTGCTGACTATATGAATCAAGATAAGTTGATAGCCGATCACTACAAGAAGATTCAAGAAGTAGAGGCCATGATAGAACAATTGAGGAAATTAGTAGAAGATCCCTCTATTGATATAAACATGTGTAACAATGTATACCAGGGACAGCTTGACAAAATCGAGAAGGCAGAAAAGGAGATTTCAAAGATAAGGGCTAGGCACACTCAACTTAGAAATGCTCTTGCGCCCTCCCTAGATGTGTTGAATCAGAATATCAAGGAGATCAATGCCACCATGGTGACATATGATCAAGGTCCAAGCTTAGATTTGGAGAAGATGGAGAAGCTATAGTATGCATTATGCACCCATCTCCAGATTGTTAATGCATTGATTGCATTCTGGAAGCAAGAGATACAAAATTTATAGATTGCATATCTGAATGTACTTTCAGTGTAAGTACTTGTATAGATTCATTTTTGTAACACCTTTGTCATTAATGTCAAAGGGGGAGTATGTATAGAATATGGAGCTATAGCTATGTAAAGAAAATGTATAGTAAGAAGATATAAGGGAGATATAAGATAGAGTATGATTAATTGTTTTTTTTATTAAAGGATAGTTAGCCACTTTGCCATATTCCTTTGTTGCCATCAATGAAAAAGGGGGAGATTGTTGGAAAGTTGACTATACTAGCATATATGACTTAATATAGTGTTGTCATTATGGTAAAAAAGTCATATGATGTTTTGGAGTCAGCGCTTATGATAAGAAGATCAAAAATTGGCTAAGTGTTGAAGACTGGATAGTATACAGAGTACCTGAAGGTCAGAGCATAAGCGCATGGGCATATGATAGAATTATGGTATGCACCCTAGAATTTAAGTTGGTAAGTTCATATTCATGCTACATCTAAGAGTGCATGATCAGATGATTCAGTATGAGGAAGATACAGAGAGTTCAAGTTGCATAGATAGTGAATACCAGAGAAGAACAGAGCAAGCAGCCAACTGTTGGTATTTTGGTTAGTGGCTATCTTATTATGTTGTAAAGGCTATGAACCTATTGTAATTAGGTTGTATACATATAATTATGTTTTTTTGTAAACACGCTTGAGCCAATTCAATTGGAAGCGTTGTATGTAATCGGTTAAAGGGCAGACCTAGTTAATTGTTTTGTATGCTCATATAAATATTAGATGCGCCATTGTAATTAAACATGGAAGTGAATATAGAGTTGAAAGAAGTAGAGAAGAAGTTTAAAAAGAGTTGATAAGATGTATTAGAGCTTTGCAAGAGGTCAAAGCATTAGTGCATCAAAGGAACTGATCAAACAAGCAGTGTCACAGTGCCAGTTCATCCAACAGATATAGTGTGTATCTGAGATAACAGGGTTGTAGCCTTCACCATTTGAGTAGTGAGCTCTAGGATAGTGTGTCCACACAAATAATAGGGTTATTGTAAAAGACTCCTAATAGGGTCCGACCCTTGACCAAGTATACTGTACTAAAAGTAATGTAAAGAAACTCCTGACAGGGTTAAGGATCTTCTAAGAAGGATCACAATACACTAGTACAAAATATTAGTGGGTGTCAATTCCCAATGGGGTTTTACCTATTTGGGTTTCCCCGTAATCATATTTGTATTATGTGTTGATTTCATGTTTCTTATTTATGTTAATGTTCATTTTAGTACTTAAGCATTCAAGTTAAGTTTAAGAAGAAAAGAAAAAGATTGAATTAAGTGAACATTGATTCACCCCCCCTTAGTGTTACCATTCTTAACAACAACACTAGTTCATCCAGTAGATATAGTGTGTATTTGAGATCAGAAGGTTGTAGTCTTCACCACTTGAGCAGTGAGCTCTAGGAAACTATGTCTTCACCCCTAATAGGGTTATTGTAAAAGACTCCTAACAGGGTCTGACCTTTGACTAGGTCACTATACTAAAAGCATTGAAAAGAACAACTCCTAACAAGGTTGCTGATCTTCTAACAAGGATCATAAAACACTAGTGTAGTTCTTAGTGGGTGTTAATTCCCACCAGGTTTTTACCTATTTGGGTTTCCCTGTAACCATATTGGTGTTATGTGTTGTGATTGTTTATCTTGTTTACATTGATGTTCATATCAGTACTTAAGAAATCAAGTTAAGATTCAAGAGTTAAGAAATTGAAAAGATATAGTGAACACTGATTCACTCCTCCCCTCTCAGTGTTCCCATTCCTAACATTGTAACCCTATCTGTTCTTCAGATGTCCTTGAGTGTGGCTACTTCTTGATGATACATGTCAAAATGACATCTTAACAATATTTATATCAAACTAATTTGACCTAATTATGGTTTTACATTATCTTAGAAAACCTAAGATAAATAGTTCATATGATTAACCTAGATCATCATTACATAGGAATCATCATTCATTAAATGATTAAATCCATAATAAATGTTCACCTCGATCTTGGTAAACCATTTTATTTCTCAACAAAAAGTTGTTCACCTTGAACTATGTGCCATTTAAAACTTTTATGTGAACTTTGGATTACTCGGTAAATGCTATCTCTCGGTCTCAGTATTTACTATTGCTTGGTAATCCTGTGTACTCGGTAACCTTTGTGCTCAATGACTACTGCATAGTTATAACTAACTAAAATATATTTCTTTGTTTACCAACTGTACAAATGAATACTAATGAAAAATATTAATCCATTTAGGAGTAACATTCTCCCCCTTTGGCATTAGTATCAAAAAATTATAAGTATGCTGACTATAAAAGTTTGAACTTGAAAATTTTCAAAACCAAAAATATGTAAACTCAGTGACTCGCCCTTTGAGCACACTCTCAATATATATACATACTATACATATGTTTCCCCCTTTTTTGAAAATAATGAAAATAATATACTTACAATTTGTCAAAAATATTTGGATGGGTTTTCTTGAGATTATCCATAAGTTTCTCCCATTCCTCCTTAAGATTTTCTAGAGTGAGCTACTTTAAACTCACATGTGCATGCATATGAAAAATATTTTCTTTAACTGAGATCTTAGGGGTGGAAATCAATTTATTTGCCTTTGTCACATGTTTTTGCATCACTTCCAAATGCGCTAGTAACTCAGCCTATAGTTCGGTTACCTATTCTCTTATTCAGTCCTCTTCCTTTCTCAACTCTAGTCTTAATCGCTGAATGTGCTTAACCTTTGAATAATTCACTTGAAATGCATGTTTCTCAGTTGTTAGACTAGCTGCACTATCTTTTAGATCTTCATCTAATTTCCTTATCTTTTCACTAACCTTGGTAGTGAAGTGATCTAGAGTGCATAATTGTTTCAAAATTGTAATAACCTTCTCTATAATGCTTTCCAATTTAGTTACTACTTCTAAAATCTTTACCTTATTCACTTCCACTACTCAGATGATCTTTTCAATTAACTTATATTGAATCTTTTATTTGGCTCTTTCTTCAATCATCTGATCGACATTAGTAGTTGGGCCAGTGATGGTCTCTGTGAGAAGTACAATTTGGTCAATGATGTGGGCTGATTTATCAACATTGACATCTAGAGAAACTTGCATTAGGATCTCCTTGATATCCTCTTGCAACTTTGTGTTCTTATGTTCTTGTCTTAGCTTTTCTTGAGCCTCTTTTCAGGTGCATAGAACTCCATACTTTCTGAGAGCTTCAGGGTCAAGTGTCGTCGGGTCACATGCTGGTATTTCTATTATTTCATCAAGTGTGACCAAACCCTTACTTCCTCGCTTCCTTTTCTTCTTCTTCTTGTCTTGCACACTAGATGATGATTATTGTGCAATAGAAAGTTGAGCCTTGTGCTAGGTATTTGTCTTTGGTGGCTCAATGGAGTGTTATTCTTCCTTATGCTTCCCAATAATTGGTTCTACAATCTATGGTGTAGGGGATTATGACCTATTGTCTGTGGTATAAGTGTCTACCATTATCTCTATTTGTGTGTCTTGTACATTTCTTGCAGCATCAGTGGTTTTAGTGGGTGCTTCTCCTTGTGTATCTCCTCCATTGTGCTCAGTGTCTTTACTAGTTTCCTCACCCTTATCTTCATTTGTATATGTTCCTTTCTCAGGTGGAGTGTTCTCATTTTGTGTCTCAGTAGCATCTCAATAGCTTGTACTAGTATAGACAGATTACCTGGTACCATTGCTCAGGCTACCTCAATTGCTTCTTCTTCACCAAGGTTCTCAGTAGCACCATCAATATTCCTCATCTTATTTTCCCTCATTGTCGGGGTTGCCTCTTGTTATGTCTTCTATTAGTATTTGTTCATCACCTAATGTGGTCAACATCTCTGGGATTCCTTTCATTACATTGTCAGTAGCAGTTATAAAATCTTCTGCATTAGCTTCCTCCTCAGACTACTCAATATCTAAGATGTGAATTGTCTCATCCTCAACATTGATTAGTTCTTCTACTTGTAGGATCGATTGAGTTTTCTCAGTATCAACTGCTGATGCTTTCTTTGTTGGACTTAGGAGTTTAGTCTAGATATTTCTTCTTTCATCATCTACCTCTTTTAGTTTACCTTGAAGAATCTTAAATTCTCTAGCATTCATTAAAAGTTTGTTTGGATAGTGTTTTAAGGCTTCATCAGTTTCTACAACAGAGTAGTCAGATCTTACCAGAATGAGTGACCTCTCTCTCATTCTTTTCTCAGTTGTAAGTGCATACATCCATCTAGAAGACTTTTTCATATAGTTCTTTAGGTATGCTACTTGCGAATTCAATTGGAACTCTTTTGAAATTAATCATCATGCTTATTATTTCTTCCTCAAGCTTATCCTATTCCTCAATACTTAGATGTGGATATCTATTAAGCTTCAATGTACCAAGCCTTCCAGTGTTTTTTATACTTTCTACTACTTCATCAATTGTCCAAGGTCCTTTATTCACTACAATACAAAATTGTTTAGTGTCCTCTTCTGAGTCATTATCATCTTTTTCTCTAATTAGTTTTCTTCTCCTCTTTGGTTCTGGGAGCTCGGTGGTGGCCTTTTTATTTCTATTTTGATATGTTTGTGTCGGTGTAGGCCTTGTTATCTTTGCAACACCTTTCTTCAAAGGTAGTGAACTATCTGTTTCTGACCTTGTCCTAGTCCTGGTTGAAGTATCAACCTATTTACCTTTACCTTTTGTAGCCTTAGGTGGATCTTCCTATTCATGTTCCTCATACGCGATGACCTCTTCATCTACATTTTCAATGAATGGTGCCTATTCCTCACTTTCCTCTTCAACCAATTTCTCAATGTCTTCATCAGTTACACCAAATTGTTTCTTAATATTTTTTACCATTTTATCATTTTTCCTACCCATCTTTTCAACTACAAGTCCCATCTTTATTCTGGACTTGGCCTCATCATAGGTTCCAAACCATGTAGCATTTTTATCCTTAGGCTAGACAAGTAAAGCCTTGATTTCTTTTGCAGTTATGTCAATGTCTATCTCATATTCTATGGGAGGTAGCCAAACTATCCTTGGCTCTATGAATTTGATTAGGGTGGTGTCTGTGTCCACCAGAAAACAAATGTAATCCTTGAATTTCTCTACCAACTGTGCTGGTATCCTTGTTCTTTTCTCCATTCTTTCCTTAAATTTACCAAAGTAATCTTCTATGACAAGTTCAAAATTCTTATCTAGGTTCTAAATGAATTCACTTATTTGAACAATAATTGGTTGGTTGTTATCCCATTCTACATTACTGAGTGATGGGAAAAAGTTACGCAAATAGAAGAATGTACATACTAATAATGAGCCAAATTTGCAAGTGTTTGATATAGAAACTCTGATTGTTCTCATATTTTCTTCTAACTGTCTCAGCATCAACTCAACTAGGTTGAGTTGAAAACCCTTCTTCACAATTTTATAGGTAATGTCGATCTCTCCAAGTGTAACACTATTTGGTCTACTTGATTGGAATATCCTGTATGCAATAACATATGCACCAAATCTCTTCTCAGGGCCATTGATAGTATTTATTCTCATACTCTTATGTCCCATTCAACTCCTATTAATTTCTCAATCTCATTTTTTGCTAGGTGCCTTAGGGATTTTTCTTTGTCATTCATGGGATACCCTGTAACTATGTGAATAAAATCCTTTGTTATCTTCATTAGTTCATCCATCCATATCTTCCCTTCATGTACTTGGCTTAGCATGATATGTATCCATTCAGTTTTGAATTCTTTTAGGAAATATAGGGTATTGGTTAACGCAATTACCTTTAAGTGCTTGTGATCATCCTTTAGCTTGCCATCAGTGAAAATCTCTTGATAGGTTGATTATAGCTCAAAGTCACCGATTTCATTGATTTTGTAGTGGATATAAGATCTTGCATCTTTCATGAGTAGAAACCTAGGCGGTATCAAAGAGAACACACCCTTGTCATCAGGTTGAGCTACAAAATTTAGATGAAGTTTATAAGGGGGCTCAGTGTAGGTTGTGTTCTTGATTAGAGTAACCTTCTTACTCTTTTCTTCCTTGGTTTGAATGGTTCAAGAAGATGATGCCATCATGATTGCTAAATTTAGGGCTTTCAACAAACTATGTGCAAAAAACTCAGCTAGTTCTAAACTTACTTGATTCAGTCTTTAACTATTTGTAATGTGCTTAGATCTCTATGAAATGCTTGGATTTTCTCTTCTCAAATTTCTCTCAAATCACTCTGCTTTTCTCTTGATCACTGTGTAAATAAATGAGTTCATCTCCCACATATTTATAATAAAAAACCTTGTTCAACACATTAAATGCTTTTTCATATACCACTCAGTTAAAAATCAAATCACTCAGTTAACATAATAGATACCTCAGCTTGGTGAATACTATCAATTCTTGGTTGACTATGTAACTCAGTTGTATCTAACACTTTCACTGACTAGAAAATTCTCACTCGGTCCAGCTTAACCAACTAAACTTTTTTCAAGTTAACAACATATAATATCCTAGTGCATCTTAATTCATGCTAATTTGGTATTCACACAATAGATATAAGGAATTGTTGTAAGATACAACTAATTGAAATTTAGTTCCATACTTAATTTTTATTAGGTGGAGAAGGTGAGATCACCTAATCCAATGGATGAGGTGTTACTGGCTGTTGTGCTTGGTCCAAAATTATCATTTTTTTCTTTTCTCTACATTTGATTTCTTATCCTCATGATTTCTTCAATTGTGTTTCCATTTACATTAGTACTTGGTTCTCATACTCGGTCTCTATAGTCTTTACTTAAATGACCAACCTTATGACAGTACAAACATGCCATTCCAAAACTTGTCCAATTTTGAGATCTTCCTCTCCAGTGCATTCTCATGCAATTAGCTTCTATATGTTTATATCTACCACATGTTGTGTAATTAACCCAAGTGTTGTAATCCAAAGTATATGCATTACCTTGTCTTCTCGATTGATATGTCTTGTTTTTTCCTTTCGATTTCCAGACTTGCTTCATCTTTGTCCTGCATTCGTGTGATGTGTATCCATGCATGTTACAAGTGCAACAATGCTTTTCCATATAATTCTTCTTAGGTAACTTATACAACTTTGATATACAATCATGTGCTTGATGTCCATACTTTTTGCAATTATAACAATAACCATCAAATTTGGGAGTAGATTTAGGAATACCTTTTTCTTTTCTTCTACAAACATTTGATGTGTGGCCTAGTTTTCCATAATGATAGCATGAGGGCTTCTTTGGCCTTGGATTTTCATAGGCACTATTTTGTTCATCTTATTTTGATGACTCTCTCATCTCGGTATAGCCTAAACCAATAGTTCTATCAAGTCTTCTTTGACTGTTTAAAAATTCATCCATTCTTTTAGTACTTTCTTCATCTTTCTTTATCATCTCATTATGCTATTGTTGAATTTTCAATTCATTCTTCAATCTTTCATTCTCTTCTCTCAATTCACCAATATCTTCAAGTTTCTTGGTAAGTTCACTATTTACTCAGTTGACTTCGTGACTCATGACAACCATCTAATTGGAGATTTCAAAATGATGCTTGGTAAGTATCAGTATTTCAGATTCCTTTTCTTGTATCTTATCAATCATTTGTCTTCTATCTTCAATAGACAAATTCCTTTCTTGTTCAACCTATCTTGCATTTTTCATGACATCAATCATTCTTACCATTTGTGTTTGTTGACCGATTTGTAGTTCTTTCACGTATTCAGTAGGATGTTGAATCTTTTCAAATAGATATGATATGGGTCATTGAGATGAATCAAATATTATACCAGATCCAGACCCAGATTCTTCAAATGGATCCTCTATCTCTTCTTCATGATAATCAGTCTCATTATACCAAAATTCCATTTCCTTCCTTTTGACCAGTAATTCACTTAGTTCTTCTTTGGTTTCCTTGAATTGTTCAATGTAGATCTGCATTTGCAATTTATGATTCTCAATAGTGTTATCAAGCTTATACCTTTCCTTCCTTAGATATTTTCTCTTCAATGATTAAACTTCCTCAACAAGAGAGCTAGCTCTGATAACAATTGTTGGAATTATGGAAAGGTGTGTATTGAGAGGGGAGGGTGAATCATTACCCTTAAAAAAATTCAATTGAATCCTTGTAAACATGTACTTTAATAACCGTCTGTATCAATTTCATTCACCATACACTTAATAACATAACTAAAATTCCTCATAAAAAGATTTATGCGTTGAGTCTCTTTAAGATTCCTCATAATTTTTTTTTTGTTATAGAGAATATCCAAAAAATATTTTTATGGTCTGTAGTAGAAGATAAAAAAAGATTAAGTTTGATAGCTTGGGAGAAGGTTTGCGAACCCAAGAGAAAAGGGGGGCTTGGGTTGAGACCAATTAAACTTGTTAACAAGGCCCTCTTGGCAAAGCAAATTTGGAGAATTTATGGGGACAAAAAGTAGTGGAATGATATCATAAGAAACAAGAATCTCTTTGATTCTAGTAACTTGGAGGAATACAATAAAAAAGAAGACAAGGTGAATGGTTCTTATATCTAGAACAATATAAGTTCCTCGAAAGATATCATTCTTCAATGGAGAAGATGAAAGCTAGGAGATGGGGTAAAAATTGATTTTTGGGATGACCCTTGGATCCAAAAAGAGCCTCTATCCAATAAGAAAGAGTGGAAGGAAGCAATTAATCAAGCCAAAGTTAGCTTTGGAATCAAAGTCTCTGATTACTGGCAAGCTAATAAATGGAAGGACATTGGCATTATTGATAGCAAATTCTATCCTCTTATGAATGAATTACATTCTTGGTTTAGTAGGGACAACTTTCAAGACAAAATTATTTGAGCCCCTACCTCTAATGGAGAATTCTTGATTGCCTCAGCTTGCTCTTTGTCTTCTTCAAGGGAAGACAAACCTCTATGTGTGACTGTTTGGTATAAGTTCCTAGCCCCTAAAATTAATATTTTCTTTTGGATCCTTATTCAGAGCAACCCCCTTACTCTTGATAATCTATCTAAAAGGGGTTTCTTTTTGGTTAATAGATGTTTTCTCTACATGGAAGATGCATTATCTTGTGATCACCTTATGCTTCATTGTAACTATATCCGTAGGGTGTGGGATCTTATTTTCAAAAAATGGAATTTGTGTTGGCTTTTTCCTAACTCTTGGCAGAAATTTGTTACTCAATGGAGCTGTCCTTTTCCTTATGAGCTAGCTAGAGAGTTCTGGAAACTTATCCCTCCTCACCTTTTCTAGTGTATTTGGAAGGAAAGAAACAATAGAATATTCAGGGAAAAATTTGCTAAACCTGAGGTCATTGGGAACAATATTTGCAGAGGGCTGGAGGAAAACTTTATCAATGCTACTCTCAACTATAAGAAGAAGTTCAAGGATAGTGTGTCTGAAGATGATATCAAAAATTGGAAATTCCCTCCTACTAATTCTCAGCCTAATCTTTCAAGAGTCAATTTGGTTTGGATTGCCCCTCCCAATGGTTGGATCAAAGCTAACTTTGATGGCATTTAAAAAGGAAATCTAGAAGTCTTTGGGGGTGGTGGTGTTATCAAAGATTGGAATGAAAATTGTGTGGGAGCTATTGCGGCTCCCTTATGGTTGAAATTGAATCATAGAGTTGACGCGATGACATCTCTTAATGTTATAATGTTGGTGGAAGAATTAGGGTGTAAAAATGTTTGGCTAGAAGGAGACTCTCTTAACATAGTCAACAACATCAAAGGAATCAAGTCCCCTTCTGGACTATAGAGCACATAAGTTCTAAAATAAAAAATATCTCCCAATCCTTTGAGTCATTCCATGTCTCCCATAATTTTTGTGAGACAAATCAGGTAGTTGGTGGTCTTGCCAATCTTGGGGCTAAAAGTGATAGAACTCTAAAATTCTATGGTTCTACTAAAATTAATGATGAGATAAATTTGTGCATTAATTATGATAGACTTAGGAAAAAAGAAGGGGTTTAAGCATTGCTAATAATGAGTACACAATATGACACAAGCCAGTCTTTGAGCAAGTTGGAGGTGATGTGGCATTTAGTGAAGGACATATCGATGAACACATTTAAAAAATCACCCCTCATTATGATTTCTATGAAGGTGATGTGCCAAGTTATTATTACTTGTCACTTCCTCCTAATTTCACACGCTTTATGGGTTACAAATCACAAGCATCGCCTCCATTCTCTTAAGTGAGTCTCGAGCGACTATATTTTTTTAACTCTGCATTTTAAGGAGAACTTTCTTTCTGAGATTGAGGATTTGGGTGAAGTTTTTACAATGGGAGGTGAACTAAGGAGGGAGGAACCTGCTGATTGCAAATGGAGGCATGACAAGGAATTTTAGAATGAAATCAAAAAAGGAAAAGTGCACCAGTTCCTAAAGCGATTGCATGGGAATGATAAGGAGGTTTTTAAAGTGTTTTCTGCTAGTTCGGATAAGGGAAATGTTAACCTGGCTAGGAAGTCCTTCAACCTTACTCTGGAGCTTCTCACAAAAATCACAGGCCTCGCTCTTGAGGATATGCAGTACTCCAAAGAGATTAAAGTGGGTAAAAAAGTGTACAAGGATTCACCTATCATTGATGAAGAACGCACCCTCTTGATCAAAGGTAAGAAAGATTATGTTGAACTGGATAATATTGAGAATATTTGGGGCTTTTTCATTAGGGTTATTATGGAATATTTCACCCTAGAAGGTCGGTTCTCTAGAGTCTATAATTACCACTTTGTTTTGGTAAATCACTTGAGACATGAAAATAGGGTTTCTTTGCCTTTCTTTCTATTGAGCTCACTAAATTAGAGCATCATTGAACATAGGATGAAGAATTCTCCCATTCTTCACATTGGGCTTATTATTCTAATTGCTAAGTATGCTAGGGACCACATCCCTGAGCCCATTCCTACTCAAGTCGGTAGAAAAAAGAGGAAGAACCTTGTTGGTCCTTCCTTGAGGAAGAAAACCTCTTCTAGCAAAAAAGCCCCTTCCTCCTCTATGACTGCCATTGATACAACTGGGTTGAAGGATGGTCAGGAGACCGTGAAGGATTCTTTAGGAAATGATAATTCTGGGATTAAAGAGGATAGTACTGATTTCAATGAGGATTCTGGGATGAAAGATTGTTAGGAGGTTGCGACTGATGAGATGGACAAAGTTAAGACTGTGAAAGAAGATGATGAGAACAAGGTCATTTCAAAGAAGGAAACTATGGCTATGATCGACTCTGTCAAGGGTCATGCTGAAGTGACCACTTCTTGCACTCAAGCTACTCAGGAGGTGGCTATGGTGAATCCTAAAGATGTCACAAAAAATATTATTGACATTGTGCAATGGTATTTTGGGACTGACTAGGAGAATCCTAAAGTGACTAAGGAAGTCACTAACAACATTGATGATAATGAGGACATCTCTCATAATAGGGTGAAGGACAATCCAAATTCCTTGGATGTTGGTGAAGATAGAAAACATGATGTTGAGGGAGCAAGAAATCAAGAACATTATTGCAATACAAGGTAAGATGATGATAACAAGGTTAGCAAGGAGGATGCTAATATAGAAGGTGATGACTCTAGCAAAGAGGATATTAGGACAATGGAGGAGGATATCCCTACTAACTTTGAATCCCCTATCTCTGGGAAGGATAAAGAAAATAAAGACTATGAGATTAGTTCTGAAGGGAACATTAATGATTGTTCCCTTGAGGAAGATATGAGAGAAAGGGACTCCCATGTGAAGAGAGCTATTACCATGACTACACTTCAAATTGCTAAGAATAAGGCAATTTATGGCTACAATCTTGATAAATGGGTTCAAAACGACCTTGTGGAATTGAAAAATAGGTGCATAAGGCTGGAAATTAGGAATGATATGTTGGAATATACCATTGATAAGCTTAGGAAGGATGCTTCTTCAAAAAATGAACTCTCCTCTTCAAAGGGATAATTTGATTGATTTGGCAACTACATTCCTCTAGTGTCTCTTCTTCTGTTATGCATGCAAGTAGTAGGGAGTGATGCAATTTACATTGTTTCTCAAAGGGAAATATATTCTACTTAAAGATGGAAAAAGAAAATCCTAGGAATGACTTAGTGGGGACTTGGTTCAGAACCATCCCCGGCAATGGTGCCAAAAATGATCGCTTCTTATAAAGGCTCAGAAACTAGGTATAATTCCAAACTTAGGGATTGGACATTCAACTGAGAAATTTATCATCTTCATAAAAAATCATTTAATATGTCAACCCAGGGATGTGTTACTTGAAATAGGCCAGCAAAGTATATGCACCACGTATCACTCAGCCATACATTTTATCGATGCTGCAGGAAAGAAATATTGAAAAGAAACTATCCTATGATTGCAGAGAATAAATGCTAGAATGATTTCTAAACTAAAGTTGCATAAAAGTAAGTATCTGAATGGAAATTATAGAAATGTAAATGCTATCAACACATGAAGACTCTTACAAACTATGCCATAATACTTCTATCATTCTACTACTTTGGCTGCAGGAAGCGTCAGCTGGCCTATGGCTTTGCTACAGGAATAGTTCAACACTTGGCACTGAAATAGCAGAAATACAGAAAATGATTCTAACTAGTATGAATCTATCTAACTATAGATTTCTCACCAAGTGGGCCCCCTTGGATGAATATTCCAATCACAAATACGTAAAGTTAAACCTCAACACTTCATTTTCTCATTGATTGAATAATTGAGTATAAAGATTCATAAACTAGAAAATAGAAAACTATGTTGCCAGTAAACTTGATAATGCCCTCCTTGTCTCATGCAGGAGAGGGGGCTTTATTTAAATGAAATATTCTAAAAAATTCTCTAATTTCACCATAGAAATAGGTGGATCTTTATTACAACGCTATTGACTGAAAAGAAGGAAACTTATTAAGGTTGGGACAGATAAGATCTAGAAAAGGGGAAAGAGTTATCGTGACAATAAATCTAACTTCCCACTCTAGCCTAGATTTTCTCAGGGAATTCATCACACCACTTTAGTCTTCACTGAATGACTTCCACTCCCTCAAATGGTGTTGCGCTTAATAATTTCTCCATTGGAACTTGCTGGAAGACCAGGTTGATCACTCAGTGAATGAATGCGCTTTACCTAGTCAAAAAAACATTTTCTATTTCGATGTGCTGCACTTTAAAGGTTAGGATAAGACATTCATGGTGATCAATTAAAAATATATGCATAACCATTCATATTCAAATGACTACTTTAATTATTAATAACATAACTACAAGTTCAAAACAAGTAACATAGTAATCTATCCAAGTATAGCATATTTAAGTACATTTAAACCATGATATAAGTCTGACGGTAGCATGCCACATATTAAAAGAAAGAGCATAGAATTCTTATGGAAAATGTATCAAAATAGGGAAAAAGGTCTAGCAAATATCATCCTAGGGCATCTTAAAATATGGCATTAATATGCCTCATCAATGGTCTCCATTAACTTATCAGTTATCTTCTTCTCATAATTCATTTGAGCTTTATTCTCAACAACTTCCTCCAAACTACTAGCCTACTCAAAGATAGCATTGATCAAAGTATCTATCTTGTCAATTGGTGTAGCATTATCTGATCATAATCAACTTTAGATACAATATCTACAAGAATGTCTCTAGAAAAAAAAAGTACTTGTTCTTTCTTCTTTTCAATTCTAAGTTTTTATCTCTTTTCTTTCAACTTCAGTATCTCTGAAATTTTCATCAACTCACTTGGACACATCTTAGTAACATCAATAGGTCCTTGAATAACCTCATCTCCAACCATAGTTGTGAGTTATTCCTCAATAATATACAAATCCTTTTCTTTCTTCTTGAAACTTGAACTTCCACTAAGACCCAATTTCCTTTTTATTGAGTGCACCACGACACCAGCTTCTTGAACTTCAACTTTCTTTTCAATTTCAACATCGGTTGTAGTAGCTGTAACAACTTCATCTTCCTTCTATGCAACAATAGTAGTTACAATAGGTATCTCAACCTCTATTGACTGATTCTTTTGAGTATCTTAAACTTCAACTATAGGAACTTGTTGTGGAGTCTCAATAGGTATGTCATTGATAACATCTTCAATTAATTATTTAGCAAAAACAAATTCATCTATTGTTACCTCTTCAATATTAGGCTCTTGTGTGTCTTGCTCCTCTTGAATATCATCTATCATTTCATATTCTATGTTCAATTAATTCTTCATCATGCCAAGAGTCTCATCATGAACTACTTGAGATTCTCCAATTAGTATCTAACATACTCTAATCCTTATCCTAAATTTTGACCTCATAGCTTCAATATTGAGTTTCACTTCTTCCATAGTCAATTTAGGATTTAGTTCAATTAAATCATGTTCTAACATTTCTCAATCATTTTTTAAAGTATACCCCCATCTAGCATCAATGTTCTTGTACAATGGTTCAAGTATCATCTTGTGTAGCTCACTAGGTCCTCTTAATGCAAGGGCATGGTAGACATAAGTAGAATCAAGTAGAATTGAATCCACTTGAATCCACAAACAAGCCCCACTCAGAGTTACACAATGGAAGAAATATAATATCAAATGAAAGAAATGAAATCACAATGAATATGAGACAATCAACTGGCAGCAACAACTGAGAATTTATATTATTTCTTTGAACATGCCCAATTGTGAGGCTTTCTGGGTTTCGGCCTTATACAATGAGAATTATGAAATCAGAATTATAGCTTGCATCCTATATTTGTCTCAAATGTATTATCTTGATAATAATTCCTAGATCTACCTCTTGATTCTTCCCAACTACATCAATCTAGACTCCTTATATAGCCAGCTAAGCCACAAGTTGGCCAGTCAGGCATTTAATTACATTATAGGTCCAGTCTGGAAGATTTAAATAAAAAATAATGAAAGAGTGATCACCACTTGATGAACCTTATAATTTAGGTCCTCACATGACCCAAGAACATTCCTTTAACTACACAAGGCCCCATTTGATCACATGGAACCGCGCAAGAAGAAACACTCCATGTTTCATGTGAAAACTGGCATAAAATAGGTCCCTGAGAAAAATGGTCATAACTTTTGACTCATAATGAATTAGGACTTGTGCCTTTGGGAAAAGATATTAATTTAGGTCCTATTAAATTCCCTAAGGGTGCACAGGCTGAATCATTAAGGATCATTGGTACCATGACTCACAACCAACACCAAAACTGTAGGAAAATATAGTTCTGATGACAAGGAAAACAACTGTAACTTTGAAATAGTCTATCCAATCCTTATGTGACCATAGGAGAAGGTTCCCAAATAGGTCCTCAAAATCATGTAAGATTTTCGTAACATGAAACCAACAAATGCAACAATTATAACGAAAACAACAGAAAAATAGGTACAAAAATTAGGAAATGTTTTTGGTTGATGCAAGATTGCTCAAAGACCCAAGATGCTCCTGCATCAGACACTTGGGGTAAATAAAGAACTGATGTCTACATCAGGAACTACTTATATTCTAACCTAAATCATAAATATCCAACTTAGCTTGTGTAATCCATGAACTATCTTCAACTGGCTTGTCTTTCCACTGAACTAGATATTCCATGTAGTCTTTTCCTCTTGTACTTTTGCTCACTCTTTTATTCAAGATCTTCTCAATGTTGTCTTTGTTCTTCTTAGGATAGTCTAGATCATCTTCAATCTCATCATTTGATTCAAAGTACTCAAATATATCAGAAATATTGAATATAGGTGATATATCCATGTCCTCTGGTAATTCCACTTCATAAGCATTTCCACTGTCAAACTTCTTCAAAATCTTACAAGGTCCAAACTTCTTCATTTTCATCTTATTGTAGGTACCAACTGGAAATCTATTCTTTTTCAAATGAATCATAACCTCATCTCCAACTTCAAAAGATTTATGTCTCCTTCTCTCATCTTCTCTCTGTTTATATTTTAGATTACTATCCTCCAAATTCTTTTTAACTTCATCATGTAAAGTTCTCATGTACACTGCAAAATCCTCAGCTTCAACACTTCTTGTTCAGTAGGTAAATCTCTTATCTGTGTGGTTCTATTAGGATGAAATCCAGTAACAATCTCAAATGGTGTCCTCTTAGTGCTTCTATTCACCAAATTATTATATGCAAACTTTGCTTGTGCCAAAACTAAATCCCAATTACTAGGCTTATCTCCAACTAAACATCTCAACAAGTTTTCCAAACTTCTATTCACAACTTCAGTCTGTCCATCTGTTTGAGGGTGAAATGTAGAACTAAACTTCAATTATGTATTCATCTTTTTCCAAAGTGTTCTCCAAAAGTAACCAGTAAACTTAGTATCTCTGTCTAAAACAATAGATTTAGGTAAACCATGCAATCTTACCACTTCCTTGAAGAATAATTCAGCTACATGTAATGCATCAGATGTCTTTTTACAAGGTATGAAATGAGCCATCTTTGAAAATTTGTCAACCACTACCAAAATAGAATCATTACCTCGCTGAGTTCTAGGCAATCCAAGAACAAAGTCCATACTCACATCTTCCCAAGGTCTATCAGGTACAAGCAAAGGTGTATACAATCCAACATTCTGACTAGTTCCTTTTGCTACTTGACAAATTTTGGAACCTTTAACCATTCTCTATACATCTCTATAAATCTAGGGCCAAAAGTATCTTTCTAAAATCAAATTCACAGTCTTATCAATCCTAAAATGTCTAGCAAGTCCACCACTATGTTTCTCCTTCATTATGTTCTCTCTCATAGATCATCTAGGTATGCACAACTGAATTCCTTTAAACAACATGTCTTCTTGAATGAAATAATCAGTCCACTTATCACTCACTGTGTGTTTCTTACAAGCTTTCCAAGGTTCTACAAAATCACTGTCAGTTTCATACAAACACTTCAAATCATCAAAACCAAGTACCTCAACTCTCATCTCTATCAACAAACTTCTTCTTTGGCTCAAGGCATCAACAACCTTATTTGATTGTCGACTTTTATGCTTCAATGAAAAGGAAAAATTCTGCAAGAATTCAACCCACTTCATATGTCTCTGATTCAACTTATTCTGACTTCCCAAATAATGCAAAGCTTTATGGTCAGTATACAACACAAAATCTTTAGGTATCAAATAATGTCTCCATTTCTTCAAAGCTTGAATAATAGCATAGAATTCCTAGTCATAAACTAAATATTTTCTTTTAGCATCATTCAACTTTTCACTAAAGAAAGCTATAGGTTTTCCTTCTTGACTCAAAAAAACTCCAATTGGACTTCCACTAGCATCACATTCAACTTGAAAAACTTTACTGAAATTAGGCAAAGAAAGTGTAGGCAACTTTGCAATTCTTTGTTTCAATGTTTCAAAACTCTTTTGTGCTTCATGTGTCCATTTAAAATCCCGTTTATCTCCTCTCATAGTTTCAGTCATAGCATTACAAATAGAACTGAAATTTTTGATGAACTTCCTATAAAAACTTGCCAATCCATGAAATGATCTTACCTCTCCAACATTCTCTGGTGTAGGCCAATCAAGTATAGCTCTCACTTTCTTAGGATCCATCTTCAATCCATTAGCTGAAATTAAAAAGCCAAGGTATACAATCTCTTCTTTCATAAATGAATATTTCTTCAAATTAATCAGCAACTTTTCTTCCTTCAATCTTTTCAATACTTGTCTAATATGTTCTAGATGTTCCTCCTTACTCTTATTGAATATCAAAATGTCATCAAGATATACAATCACAAACTTACCCAAGAATCTTTTCAGAACTTCATTCATCAACCTCATGAAAGTACTAGGTGCATTAGTCAAACCAAAAGGCATAGCCAACCATTCATACAAACCTTCATTAGTCTTAAAAGAAGTTTTCCATTCATCCCTTTCTCTGATCCTAATCTGATGATATCCACTTTTTGAATCAATCTTTGTGAAATAATTTTCTCCACTCAAACTATCCATTATGTCATCCATCCTAGGCAAAGGAAATATGTACTTTACTGTTATCTTGTTTATAGCTCTGAAATCAGTGCACATTCTCCATTCTCCATTCTTTTTAGGTGCTAATACAATAGGTACTACACAAGGACTCAAACTTTCCCTAATCAAACCTCTCTCAAGAAATTCTCGCACTTGTCTATTCAATTCAGTCTTTTCATCAGGTGTCAATCTCTGTGGTGCTTTATTAGGCAAACTAGCCCCAGGTATCAAATCCATACAATGACTTATACTTCTCATAGGTGGTAAACCATCAGGTACATTATCAAAAATGATGTCATGAAATTCATTCAACAAATGCTTAACCTTAGGTTTATGTTCTAACTCATCTTGTTTCTCAGTCTTTCTTGGAATTAAAGAAAATCAAACATTCTATTCTTTCATTTCTCTTGCAAACTTTTTACCATCAACCAAACATACTCTGACTGTGGTACAATGACTTTCATCAAACTTCTCTATGAAAGGCAACAAAACTTGTTTCTTTCCACCCATCCAAATAGTATATTGATTCAACCTACCATCACACAAAGCTTTCCTATCATACTGCCAAGGTCTACCCAAAAGAATATGACAACAATCCATAGGCATAATATCACACAAGACCTCATCATGATAATTCCCGATTTTGAACTCAACAAGGCATTGTTCACTTAAAAGTAGTTTATGCTCCTTCTAGATCCAAGCAATATGGTAAGGCTTAGGAAGTTTCAATCTCTACAACTGCAACTTGTTAACCAGCTCTTCGGATGCCAAATTATCAGAACTTCCACTATCAATGATTACCTTGCAACATTTGTCAATGATCTTACATCTGGTTTTGAAAAAACTTTTCCTCAAAATAGGTTCCTCATCAGCTTCTTCATTCCATAAGATCCTTCTTAACATCAAGTTCTCACCATGTTTAGGTTCATTAGACATTTCCTCAACTTCTTCACAAGACAAATTTTTTCTGCCATTACCTCCAGTCTTCTTTCTAGAGTTAGTACATTCAAAAGCTATATGTCCTTCTTCACCACATTTGTAACAAGTACCTTTAAACCAAGATTTCTCTTCTCTTTTCTGATTATTTTTATTCATAGAGTAACCAGTATAGCTACCTCTAGAGTAATTACCTCTTTTAGCAGGTTCATCTTTCCATCCTTTATCTTGTGCTGCATTGTCAGATCTTCTACTTTCTCCATAAGATCTTCCTCTACTTCTTTGAAATCTGCCACCTCTTCTTCTTTGTCTTTTTTCATGTCTCTTTTTCAATCTCTCTTCTACCTTCAAAGCAAATTGATATGCTTCTTCCACACTTTCTATCTTCACATAACTGATCTCATCTTGAATTGATGTCCTCAGGCCATTCATATATCTAGCCACTTTCTAAACTTCATCATCCACATGTCCAGATTTGATATCCAATTTGTAAAATTCCTCAGTATATTCTTTCACACTCATGTCCTTTTGTCTCAGATTTTTCATTTTTCTCATCAAACTAACTTGGTATTCAGCTGGAAGAAACTTCTTCTTCATCTTTCCAAGCATCTTCATCCATGTCTTGATCTTTTCTTTTCCTCTCTTTTGTCTTTCAGTTTGCAAATCATCCCACCAAAGAGATGCATGCCCTTTCAACTTTGTAACTACTATCTTAACCTTCTCATTATTAGGAGTACCTTCATACTCAAAGTATTTATCCATCTCATAATCCAATCCAAAAGTGTATCGGTCTCAAGTCTTCCATCATAGCAAGCAACTTCAACTGCAGGTCTGGAGTTAGCCTTAGACAAAACTCTCAAAAGTCTTTCCTCATCTTGTTCAAATTTAGGTTTAGCATTAGGTGCTTCTTGTTCTTCTTCATCACTAACATCTTCAAGATGTGCACCTCTTCTCTGGGTTGTCTCTATAGCTTCAAGTCTATTGCAATCTGCCTCAACATATCCATGATAGCATTATCATTCCCTCTACCATGAACTATCTTGACAATTAGGTTCTAGCAAGATCATAACCTTCTACAAGTTATAGGTCAGATCTCAGATCTGCCACCCTAAAACAAATCCAATAAGGTTCTCCATGATCCAATCCACAAAAAAGAACTCGCTCTGATACCACTTGATGCAAGGGTAGGGTAGATACAAGAAGAATCAAGCAGAATTGAATCCACTTGAATCCACAAACAAGCCCTACTCAGAGTTACACAATAGAAGAAATATAATATCACATGAAAGAAATGAAATCACAATGGATATGAGACAATCAATTGGTAGCAACAATAATGAATTTATATTATTTCTTTCAACATGCCCGACTGTGAGGCCTTCCAGGTTTCGGCCTTATACAATGAGAATTATAAAATCAGAATTCCAGCTTGCATCCTATCTTTGTCTCCAATGTAGTATCTTGATAATCCTTCCTAGATCCACCTCTTGATTCTTCCCAACTACATCAATCTATACTCCTTATATAGCCAGCTAAGCCACAAGTCGGCCAGTCAGGCATTTAATTACATTATAGGTCCAGTCTGGAAGATTTAAATAAAAACTAATGAAAGAGTGATCACCACTTGATGTGCCTTATAATTTAGGTCCTTTCATGACCCAAGAACATTCCTTTAACTATGAAAGGCCCCATTTGATCACATGGAACTGCGCAAGAAGAAACACTCCATGTTTTGCGTGAAAACTAGCAGAAAATAGGTCCCCAAGAAAAATAGTCATAACTTTTGACTCATAATGAATTAGGACATGTTACTTTGGGAAAAGATATTAATTTAGGTCCTCTTAAATTTTGTAAGGGTGCATAGGCTGAATCATTAAGGATCATTAGTGCCATGACTTGCAACCAGCACTAAAACTATAGGAAAATACAATTTTGACGACAAGGAAAACAACTGTAACTTTGAAGAAGTCTATCCAATCCTTATGCGACCATAAGAGAAGCTTCCCAAATAGGTCCTCAACATCATGTAAGATTCACATAACATGAAATTAACAAATGTAACTATTATAAGGAAAACAACAGAAAAATAGGTACAGAAATTAGGAAATGTTTTTGGCTGATGCAAGATTGCTCAAAGACCCAAGATGCTCCTGCATTACCTCTGAAAAACTTTGAAAATTGTATATGAAAACCTCTTAAATATTTTTCTTTCATTCATCATCATATATTTCATAGCATCAGTTGACATATGTCATTCTTCCCTATTCCCTTATGTCTTCATCTATTTTGTCTACAGTTTGACTTCCCCGAGTCTTGGGTTTGACTGATTTCTGAGTAATCATGCCAATGACATTTGACTTCTTACCATTGGCCCTCAATTTAGATAATTCTTTGTTTGATTATATTTTTTATTCTTCTTCCTATACTGAATCTTTCTTACCACTCTTTCCTTTTGCCTCTTTTTATCCACGAGTTATTTTCTTCTTTCTCTTATAAGTCCTCTGCTTAGTTATAGGTGATTTTACCTTTTTCTTTTCCTTAATCATTGAATATTTAGGTTGTGATGCTATTTTCCTCTTTGAATATGTTCTAGTAACATGGGAAGGAACATCCTTTTTACCTATTGAACTTCTATTTTATCTCCCTATTGCCTTGACATTTGTATAAGATACAATCTCTACCTCTACTACTTCAACAACAACACTTGAAAAATTAGATTCATCACTTACAAACTTCTACCTAATCTTTTCCATTATCTTGTTTGTAATTCCACTCCTCTTGGCTAGGTCATCAAATATTTTCCTCACTCTCCTTTCTATTACCAGTTCCATCATCTGTGAATGAATTTTAACAAATTTTTCTTCATAGGTAGCAAACCTAGGAGTACTTTCTTCAATTGGGTCGAATAGTAACTCATTCGCATGAAGTGATACAATATCACCATCAATCTTAGATCCCATCGGTAAAGCCCAAGAGGTTCTTGGTTGTACTGCCCACATCAAACATGTGTATGTGCTTACAATGAAACATATGTCTTCTTTATACTTTTCCACTATATTGGTTGGGATCCTTTCCCTCTCATGCATTTATTTCTAAAAGTGTTTGAAATAACCCCACAAAGAAATACTAAAGTTATTTCCTAACATTCTTAAACATTCCTTAATCTGCACTATTATCGGCTTATCGGTTGACCACTAAACATTACTAATACCAGGGAAATGATTTTGTAGGTAGAAAAACATACATACCAGTAATGAACTATACTTGAAATCTTTGTTTTTTTCCTTATTTATCCTCTCTATGTTCACAAAGAATTGAATCTTCATGACCTCACATAGGTCATATTGTTCATCCTCCTTCACCATCTAATATGCAACACGTATGCTGCCATCAGGCATGCTATTCAATTTTCTCGGCTTGTATACCTATAACTGATCACTATTGAAGAAAAAGTGACCTCAATATCTTCAATATCATTAATCATCATCACCCGTTGATCTTATCTTGACTTGGTCAAACATGTGACCTCATCTAATGTTATCCTTCTTAGAATAGGTAAGCCACCAGTTGAGAACAATCCAATTACTACATGAATTAACTCCTTGGTAATCTTGTGTGGCCTATCCAACAAGATAAAATGATCATGAACTAAACTTAGTGCATATCTGATCCACTCAGTTTCAAAAACATCAAGTAGGTCAATAATAGGTGAAACACTTGTCAATAAATTTTTTATGCTCATCCTTCAATCTTGATTTATTACATAGTTTGCTATAAGCCTTGAATATAGCATTCAAACCAAGATCTTCAACCTTGCAATAGATAAAATATATTATGTCTTTAGTTAACAATATGCCATGAGGAATTGAATACAAAGTGCCCATCAGATCATTATCGTCGACATTCATAGGATGCAATTTAAACATAGGCCTTGGTTACTTAAAAATTTCAATCAACACTAGAGTATCCATAATGCTAGTAGTGATTTTCTTCACAAAACATTGAATAGAACCTTTGTAACACAAAGAAATACCTCTTTTGTCACTAATTGGGGTTCTTCAATCACCACTTCAATCTCGGCACAAGATCACAACTATTAATCACAATCACTCAATTCTCCTTATACTCACTAGTCAGTGCTCAGCTCAACTTTGTAAATTCAAAGTCACAAATGACTTTCCCTTTTCAACTTTTATAACGTTACATGCACAAGCATTAAATACAATAGTTAAAAAGTGCCTTTTACCACTTGCAACCGGTTAGAACATCAAATAGTCACTTAACCATAAATATCATTATGTGGCTATATAGGATCATGTGAATATATAAAATCCCTCATTCAGATTCATACAAAACATAAATAGGCATCTAATCATGCTAATAAATCTTACGGTGCAAACAACTTAGGGGAATTGGTTATATATCTTACTTTTTTTTCTCCCCCCAAGACAATATCTTTGACTTAGTTTGATGATGAATTCTCCACATTACCTGATGTTGTGGAACTCTTTGTCAATTTAAAATAATTGAGAACATTTTTATCAACCCATGTTTGTTTCATCTGATTACTAATTCCTTCATTATCTGCACTCTTCTTGCCATTATCATTCCCAATCCTATTCACCGATTGACCTTCACCATTTTTCTTCTTGTCTCTACAAGGTCTAGCAAGATGTCCAATAACTTTGTGATAGTAAAACACCATGCCTAACAACCTCCATGATCCATAATTTCCTCTACTATTTCTCATTTTGGAATTCACTATTATATGTCCATAATTGTGACAAATTGGATAGCTAGCATCCAATTGGTTTCCTTGTTGATTAGGCCTCAACCGGTTGGGGTCATATCAAATTTTATTGTTGATTCTAGTCCAAAACTCATTATCCTTATGACCATATTTGTTTCAGTGATATAAATTATCATAAAAAATATTAGATTTATCATTGTAGTTCCTTCAGATCTACTATAGGATTTTCTAGATCTAGAAATAGGTGCATTAGGTCAATTAGGTCCAAAGGGTTTAGACCTACATACATTAGCAGTATGACCTTCCTTGTAAAATTTGAAACATACTGGTGTGTGTGTGAAAATTGTACCTGATCTGTAGACACAACACTTCAGTAAAACATTAGAGGTTAGCTATAATCAAATCGTGCAAAATTGAAATCTATTCTAACCAAGCGATTTACTGCCTTCTAGTAGGTGCGAGATTAATGTTCTCATATTGCTATCAAGATCAGTGACCTAGACGACACCTAAATGAAGGATTTGAATGCAATTGATCTAGATATGAAATATGAATGCAATTAATCTATATTTTTGATATTTTCTATGCAATAAGAATGAAAAATGATATGAAATCTATGATATGTAAAAACTGATATGCTATGATATGCTAAATGATCTAACAATGATATGAAAATGAATCTAAATGAATGTAAAAAAAAAAACAAATTGATCTCACAATAGCCTTGATTCGCAATAAGCTTTGATTCTCCAAATTCCAATTCTTCAAAATAGTTGTGCAATTCGTAGATGACTTTGGCAAAGTAAGCTTGCAAAATTATGAGATGAATTATGAAGAGCTGAGCCTTGGTTTTATAGAAATCCAGGGCTTTGGAGGTGCATGAAAAAAAGCCATAAATCACTCAGATTAACTCAGCTTGATTTTTGAGTTATCTGATAATAAAGATAATTTAATTCACAAAAACATGCAAAAGCTAAGTTTTAACTCAAAATAGAGTTTAGCTTTAATTGATAATTGATAGTTGTCTGCTTTTATGATTGTGCATGTTTTATTTATGAATTAATTTAATAATAAAGTGATTTATTTCCAACTTAACTGCTTTTAAAAATAAAACAATTGATTTATGGGTTAATCAATTATTTAATCAAACTTTTATTAGAAACTATATTATTAAATAATGACAACTTGCTTTAATTAATTAAATAAGAATTTAATCAATTATTCATAGGATATTGGATTTATTATCAAAATTAAATAATACAATTAATAAGAGATAGAATTAAATTTAATTAAACAATTAAGTGGCAAGATATTAAATCTAATTAATTAAATATGAAAATATTCAATTAATCAAACTTAGGATAAATGTAATTTATTGCCAAATAATCATTAAATTAAAGATAATTAAGATAATTAGGAATATTGCTAGGAATATTCCCTGATGCAGAATTTAAGATAATCAATTATGATTCGATGATGTTTAGATGTGCCTTAGGTTAGGACTTTGATGTCGATTTCATTTGAATTGTTGATATAGAAGATTAATGAACTTATAGCCCATTTTTGGGGTATTACATTTTTCCCCTCTTTGAATTACTGTGCGAAGCGCAGTGGTTCAAAGATAGTATGTGTTTGATAAAGATATGAAATTGATGTTTGATATTGATAATTGATATGAGACAGAAGCTGATTGATATTGATTTGATATGAAGATAATAGGTCCTAAATGACCAAAGATAATGTTCATTGTAACAACAAATGAACCTACGATTGTGAAAAAGTGTTAAAATGCCTAATTCCAAACCTTAGGATTGCAAAGAAGTGAGTGACCCATTCTAGACTCGATTGTCTTAGCAGAACTAGTAGGTATCACATCCAAACCCTTCAGTTGCCAAAGAACCAAGGAAAGAACACTATGATCCGATGGTTGCAAAAACTAATACAGTTTACAAGATTAGGAGAATACCAGATTGATATGGATCGACGAATCTGATATGCCCCAAGTGATGATAGATTTTCCCCAAGCGATAAGGACTTTTGATGAATCAGTAGATAGACGTGATTGTTTGTCTTGATCACTGATGAAAGATTGATAGATTTCCATAAAGATATGATTTCAAATTTGATTACAGACTTTGAATGATATGCAATACCATGCCCCCTTCGGGATTAAAATTGAAATCTGACAAGAAAAGTTAGCGTTGATAGTTTAGAAGCATGTTAATTGATTTGAGAAGTGGTTAAACACGTCCGGGAATGCATTGTGCATCGTTGGAAGGTCCCAAAAGACCAAGTTTGACTAGGTCAAACCATGAGTTGACCATAGTTGACCAAGTTGAAATTTTGATAGTTTGATGTAAGATAATCAATTAAGTTGAATATTGGATTTCTATGATAATAGAAGGTCGAATATGCAAGCAGTTAATAATATGAATGATCTCAGATTTGAATTTTGATCCCGAAAAAGGATTCTACTTGCTATTTCGTTGGAGGAACCTTCGTGTGAGATTCAGCTCTTGTTAGATTTGAAGATGCAAGTGGAGAATTGTTTAAGTATTGAAGTTCGTTTAGCCATTGTGAGATCATGCAAACATGCAAAATGAAATGCAACCTAATACCTAGGACGTACTCACTGATCATATGTCGATTTGTTATCATCATTGAAATTTTAGGTAACTGGATAAATCAATACAATGCCCACTAGCTATGAAACCATAGACATATGAATATCGATTTGTATGCGCAAGAATCAATACAACACTCACTGGCTAGGCAACCATGGATATATGAATATTGATTTTGTTTTCAGAATGTCGGATTAGATATAAGCACCAAGGAACAAACGCTAGGATGACCTAAATATCATGTCCATTTTGATATAGCAATTTTTACAAGCATCAAAACATAAATGTCGTGATGACCTGAATACGCCTTGCATTACAAACACATCAAACAGTCAAGAGATCATTCTAAATCCAATGTGAATTACCCGTAGTGACCCTTTATCATTCACATCCTTAGGCAAGATCATGTTCCATAGTAGGAGAAAGAACTTACTCAAAAGACAATAGTTAGATCAAACTTCCTTGAATTGTCTGGGTATCAATGGTCGAGGTACGCATGGCCATCCAATTCAAGATAGAGGCTCTTATAGTCGGACACCATTTCAATTTAGAATTTCCAAAGTTGTTAGATTTTCACATACAAGCAGAAGACAAAGAAAAGATTATGCCCCCAGTCATCACTCTCTAAATCCTATAAAGGACATCATCGAAGAGCTTGAAGGGACACAATATGCAAAAATCTCAATGCAAATCAGTAAGCATACAAGGAGATAAAAGCATGTAAAAAGCATAGATTGTTTTCAGTTGAGTTTTGATGTTTGATTGCGTTGTTGTAGATGCAAAATCCTTTCTGGAGACAAGACTGACTGACCGACTCACATGAAGCTTCAAAGGACTCTAACTAGATATGACATGTCTAAGATATACTGGAGACCATAGGATTTGACTGTGATTGCCCCTAAGTTTGAACATTGATAGGATACAGACACTTGAGCAGATTTGTATACAAACTGACTTATTGAAAACTGGAAATGCAAAAACAAACTGGGAGATATGTACAAACTAAAGCAAGACTAAAAGCTAGGAAAGACCAAGATTGCACTGATAGATGGAGCATTTGGAACAAGTGGCGCCCGTTTGCCGGGTTTTCACCATCTTGGCAGAGATTTTATTTTTGCTACCAAGGCGTCTGTTTCCAGGTTTTCACCAAGGCACTTTTTCTCTTTTTTTTTGTATTTTTCATTTTTTCAATTTTTTATTTTTATTTTTATTTTTTGATATTTTTGATATTTTTTGATTTTTTTGTGAATCATCAAGGCACCTATTGCTAGGTTTTCACCAAGATGTTCATTTTTTTAGGACTTTTTCTGATTTTTATAATTTTTTCCAGGACATTTTGCCATAGACTAAATGTTGTAGGTGTAGAATTTCTTTAGATGGAGAATGTTGATTGGTTCTCGGAGCTATTCTCCTTTAGTCATTGAGAGTTGATAGGCACCAGAGCCAAAAGTAATAGTGATTAAAAAGGGACCCAGCCAGTTGGGTTCAAACTTCCCCTTGCATTCTCGATGTGATTGATTTTTAGAATTCTCTCTCAAGACTAGATCGCCAGCCTGAGATTCTTTGTGTCTGACTTTCTTATTGTAGCCTCTAGACAGTCTCTTCTGATATACTTTGAGATGATCATATGTTGCTTGTCTTCACTCATCTAGTAGTTCAAGTTCTTGCAACCTAGACACTCTGTAGTCATCATCAGTTACTAGACCATGCATTCTGATTCTTAGTGATGAGATTTCAACCTTAATAGGTAGTACCACTTTAGACCCATAAACTAAAGCAAAAGGTGTAGCCCCAATAGGCATTTTGATACTTATTTTGATACTTGTTCTGATACTGGTTCTGATACTTATTCTGATACTTGTTCTGATACTTTTTCTGATACTTGTTCTGATACTTTTTCTGATACTGGTTCTGATATTGGTTCTGATACTTGTTCTGATACATGTTCTGATACTATTTTTGATACTTATTTTGATACTTGGTATACTTGATAGCATCTTTTTCCATTGCAAACTCCCAAGAAAGATCATATCGTGTAGTCCCAATGTCTAGCAAGGTGGAGAATAAGAGGGATTAGCAAGTTGGTGGATGAGATGGAAGACAAGAGAATGAAGGAGAATGAAGGAAAGAAATCCTCAAGGGCAAAACTCCTCAAGAATACCCAAGCTAGGGAAAATTGTCATGTAAAGTACATTTGGACAAGCAATGAAAGGCCAGCATATGATAAGTCACAAAAGCATAATGCCAAAGAAGGAAAGGATGCATTCCAAAGGAGTAGACATGTCAAGAGGCTTCATAGCATCGTGTTTTACTCTTTCTTTTTCTTTTTTTATTAGATCAAGACCAAAGGGGAAAAAGATAGCGATAGGCTAGAATGAATAGAGGAAAATGGATATGAAGACTAAACATGGAAGGAATGAAAGCAAGATCATCGTAAGATAGCTCACAAAATAGTCAAATGTTCATGTATAGATCAACATTGTCAAGATCAAAGAGAGAAGATGGAATGGATGAAATATGTAGAAGAACTACGCATGATGCCTGATTGCCAAGTTTTCATCATGGTACTTATCCAAAGTGCCACAAGGGAGTGGTTTTCACCATAGGATGAATTTATTTCTCTTTACTTTTGCTACCAAGGTGCTTGTTTCCAGGTTTTCACCAAGGCACATTTTCAATTTTATTTTATTTTTCATGTTTTTCTCTTTTTGGAAGAAGGCAAGCTTTTTAGATAATGCTCCTTGAAAGAATAAACCATGATATACCAAGGATTCAAATAATATGCTCAAAGATGCTAATAGGGAAAGGATTATGGAAGATAAAAATGGAGGATAGGGTTTTATGTAAAGCGAGTGAGGTTGGAAGATAGGAGGAATAGGAAAACGAGGAAAAAGGATATAAGGTAGAAGGATAATGCATGGACGGATTGTGAAAGGGTAGATGGAAAGGAAGGCAAGCTCAACATCAACACATACCTTGAAGGGTGGTGAGAGGATGGAGGAATCATGAATGAAGGAATACGTGAAGGAATATGGTGAATGGATAGCAGAGGTTGTGGTTTAGGCGCATGGAATGGAGGAATGCTTTTGGAAGAAGATGAAGTGGAAGTCTTTGGAAGCTTGAATGTCAACTTAACTTTTTGCTCAACACTAGACTCTTTCAAGAGAGACTTTGGAATTCATATAGCCATAGGCTTTTCATTTTTTTTTGGTAATTTGGAGAGAATATCTTTAATGATGGATTTTGGAACCCATACTTGTCTTGTAGTTTTCGTCTTAGATATCTCTTTTGACTTTATGCATCCATGTCGTTTAGAGGAGACATGGTGATCCTTTTTTGATGGATTCTTGTATTGCTTCTTTTTCTTGTATTGAACATTCAAGTTACTTCCAAAAGACTTGGGACTTGTGGAAGAAGAAGAAGGATATGACTAGTTTAGATGGGTGGGTGGATGGAAAAAATTCAAGGGTATGCATCTATGTTGATCTTGAGGAAAGATGGGAGATGGAGGGATGTAAGGACCCAAGATGGATGGCGAATTAGGAAAGTTAGGAGGGGAAAGTGAAGGGACATAAGGACCCAAGATGGAAGGTAGACGTGAAGCCTTTAGTAGTGGTGGAAGAGGTCCAAGGATGGAAGTGGAAGATGCAAAAGGATAATCAATAAGTTCATCAGCATCTATATGACAACCAAGGACATCAGCATTTTTAGAGTGAGCATTAAAATTTTCAATAGAATCATGGACATCTTGAATATGAGCACCTTCTTTGATAGGATTTTTCAAAGCTTGCAAAGACTTAGGAAGAGTAGAAAGTGGAAGTGAACATGGAGTGGTAGAACAAGAAGATGGAAGACTTTGATCTTGACAAGGATCTTTGGATAGCACAAGCGCGTAATTTTTCTCTTGATTTTCAATAGGCTTAACATTGGAAGTAAAAACACCATTTTTACTAACCTTAATGGAAGTATCATCTTTGGAAAACACTAGTGTAGTAAGGTCATTTTGATTGTCAATAAGCTCAACAATGTAAGTAGTAGCTTGATCTTGCTTAAGACATGGTGGAATGCATGAAAAAGGGGCTGTAGAATCAAAAGAACCCTGAGGCGGATAAGAGACATCGTGAAAAGGAGTGGATGACATGGAGGGTTCTTGATCTTGATCTTTCTTTATGTTCTTTTCTTCATCATTTTTAGAGTCCTCTTGACATGGAGCCACTTCTAAGGACAATGAAGCATGTTGGGATTGTATGGATGACTTTGGAAGAGATAGTGGAGGACTAGCTGAAGTAGGGATTATAGCATATGAAGGCTTAAGCTCTTTAGGTTTATCATTATTGAAAGTATTTACAGCCAAGTGAAGGTTAGCTTGAGTTTCTTTAAGAGGTAGCCCTAGAGGATAACTATAGGGAATCGTATGAAAAGTATCAGGACTTTCATTAGATGAAGGTTCTGTGAAAGATTTGAAAGACTTAGAAGCTTTAAGAAATGCATGGGTATTGGAGGAAGTAGGGGATGGATGGGAACCATCATAAGACAAAGGTCCAACGTTAACATGATCTTGCTTGAGAAGATAATCTTTATTTTCAGCAGGAGAGTCCTTAGGAGAAGGATTCTTATAATATTGATGCTTCAAGCTAGCACAATGCATTTTATAGTCCTCAGTAGTAGTAGATGGATCATAATCAAGGTATTGTCCACAAAAGCCATCAAAATCTCTTTGAAAATCAGAATCATATGGATCACCATCATGATCTATCTAATGTGATGGCCCATTTGTAGTAAGCAGGAACACACGATGAGGAGGACTCTTAGGAACAGAGGTGTCATAGGTATCATTACATTGTCTATCATAATAGTCATCATAGTCTCCAAAGCTAGATGTGTCACTCTCCGTGGAAGAGGTATCATAAGGGTTATCATGTTGCTCAAATTCTGTTCAGGGGCATGGTGACATGTACAAGTCTTTATCAAATAGAAAAGAGTATAGAGATTCCATGGAGAACTCTTTAGGTTCCTTTTCTTTCTTAAGATTGTTAAGTTCAACTTGCATAGCTTGCAACTGCTTCATCATAGTGGTGATTAAAATTTCTTCCTCATGTGTACTGATTCTTTGAGACATGTGTACTGATTCTCAATGGCTACTGCTCTGTTCCTGACACAGTGATTTGTTCGATAGATTCTGGAAATAGGCTGAAAAAGCTGAAGTATCTGGCAATTTTGACAATTTTCTGACAACTTTCAAAAATTTCCCAAATGACACTCTGAAAAACTCGTACGACAGTGTGTAGGCTATGAAATGATGACAATATCATACGATAGTTGCAAGATTTTGACTTTGAAGATTTGCTGGCATGAAAACTTGTACGACACTGGGTTTGCTATCATATGATAGATGGGTTGCAATGAAACGACACTTGATGGAAACTCGTATGACTTTTTGACCTCCTGAGATGAATTTTGACTCCAGAAAAGAATTTGACTTTAGATTTTGCAAATTTTGAGTTTTCAGATTTGAATTGTTTGCAAATTTCAATGTCTAGATTTGAAGATTGTAATAGATTTGTCCCTTTTCAATAACTAGATAGATAAACAAGCATGCAAAATAGCAAGCAAGTGATTTCAAGCATGTCTAAAAATAATGAACAAGAACAAAAACAACCTTGTGCATGAAAAATCAAGTGAATTATTCATTCTAATCCTCAGAAGCGCTAATTGTGTATGTTCCAAAAATGTTTTGCAATAATGCACATATACCCTATAAAATGAAAATTTGGCCTCGCTAGGGTTTTTAGTAATGGTTTGACTCTGCAACTTTTATGATCCAAAGGGGTGAACTCCAATCCTGGTGCACCAGGGTTTTGACACAGTTGTAGAACTTAATCTTCAGGAGCTGCTAGGGAGATCTGACAACCCAACAATGAACCATACCCGTGGAGATTTCTTCCACAAGGACATTTATATAGCGGCTGTCACTACCACGGAAAAAATAGCTATGACCGCTTGAGGTTCCGTCAACACAGTTTTCCCTATGAAGGGATTGTTCGCTATGGTTAACCCTCTCTAAAGATGACTCACAATAGTATACCACAAGGGGACTTGGCTCCAGATCCAAGGTTTTTGACACGTTTTCACTTTTAACCCAAACAAAGCAAGCAGATTAATCCGACACGCTAAGAAAAAGTTTTACTTCACCAAAATCTATGATGCCAACTCCACATGATCTATCAACCTCTTCGGGGAGAGATTGTATCAATCAATAAGAGAAGGTGCACTAACCAATTTTGATTCACCAAAGCTCGTGATGTCAACCCCACGTGATCTATCAACCTCTCCTGGGAGAGAATGTATCGATCAATAAGAGAAGACACACTAACCAAGTTGAATGTGAAACACACTAAGTATCCTTCCTACCTACAAGGATTCTGTCGTCAAGAAAGATTTTGCTAGGAATCCAATCTCTCAAGAATCATGAATAGTGTTCATAGGGCCTAATTACTATGTGAGCACAGATATATTCCCGAAAGCAAATCTACCAAAAGTACCCAAAAAGCAGAAAGAGGAACACTTAATGCTTAAAGTGAATATGAGATGAGTTCACAAGGTGGAACACTTAACACCTCACACAAGCTGAAAATGAGTCCCCAACTTAGAAAACAAGTGAGTTCCTAAAAGCACAAAAGGGTTGCCAAGTGGAACACTTCTGTCCTGTTGACCCCTCCCCTTTATGGCGCTGAGATTGCAACCACGGGGCGAAAATGAGGGGCCGGTGGATTAGCGAGTCCAATAACCCAAGATAGCAATCAAGATCAATCACAAGTATCTAAGACTACTTAATGAATCCTTAAGGGGTCACAACCTAGTATCAATTATGCAAGTGTGTAAAACAAAAGCATGAAAATAATCACCCAAGCTAGACACAAGAGAGATTTATTTTAAGTCCCAAATAGAAATGTCATTAGATGAAGGAGAATACCTGGGATCCTTGCAATGCACTTAGTAGATTTTACTTGATTTTTAGCAATTTTTGTTGAGCTTTACTATGCAAGCAAGCTACGAACTCTCCAACAAGCCAACAAGCAAACAAGATATGCAAGGTATATTCAACTTATGAAAACTCTAGGGTTAGATCTAAAAATCAATTGTTAAGAGCAATAATAACTATAAATTAATCCAAATGACAACTCATATCATGCATTGAATCATATGAAAAATAAGTGCATACCCATCACAAAATTTTAATTTTTTTGCACTACATTTGACCTAGTCAACAAGATCTAATTTTTTTGATATGATTTTGGCCACAAAAATAGAAATTTAGAATAGAGAACCCTACTAAAAAATAGAAAGCTTTCCAAAAATGCAAAAAGTTTAGAAAAATCTCTTCATTTGTGCCCTAGAGACCCATTTTATCAAAATAGACCAATTTTTGTAAATTGACTATTTGAGCTATGATATAATGTCCAAATTTAAAATACAAAGAATGGACCCCCTGTAGAATTTAAAGAAATTTCTGAAAATATAAAATTTTTTAAAAAATATGTTGATTTGCGTCAGATATTAATTTTTTCCATAATTTCAAGAAAAAATTATTAAAAATTCAAAAAATCTTAGAAAATTCTAAATTTTTTACTGTAGCTTCCCTGATATGTCACTAACCTGAAAAAAAAATTTCAGACCAAAAATCCAAGCCGTTTGGGAGATAAAATTAAATCTTTGAAACTTTAGGGTTTTAGCTCCCAAAAAAATTTAAAACCAGCATGCAAAGGTGGGTTGCCCCACGGTGGGCGCCAGAAATGGCATGTGTGAAAATTGTACCTAACTTGTAGACACAACACTTTAGTAAAACATTAGAGGTTAGCTATAATCAAATCGTGCAAAATTGAAATCTATTCTAACCAAGCGATTTACTGCCTTCTAGTAGGTGCGAGATTAATGTTCTCAGATTGCTATCGAGATCAGTGACCTAGATGACACTTAAATGATGGATTTGAATGCAATTGATCTAGATATGAAATATGAATGCAATTAATCTATATTTTTGATATTTTCTATGCAATAAGAATGAAAAATGATATGAAATCTATGATATGTAAAAATTGATATGCTATGATATGCTAAATGATCTAACAATGATATGAAAATAAATCTAAATGAATGTAAAAAAAAAACAAATTGATCTCACAATAGCCTTGATTCGCAATAAGCTTTGATTCTCCAAATTCCAATTCTTCAAAATAGTTGTGCAATTCGTAGATGACTTTGGCAAAGTAAGCTTGCAAAATTATGAGATGAATTATGAAGAGATGAGCCTTGGTTTTATAGAAATCCAGGGCTTTGGAGGTGCATGAAAAAAAGTCATAAATCACTCAGATTAACTCAGCTTGATTTTTGAGTTATCTGATAATAAAGATAATTTAATTCACAAAAACATGCAAAAGCTAAGTTTTAACTCAAAATAGAGTTTAGCTTTAATTGATAATTGATAGTTGTCTGCTTTTATGATTGTGCATGTTTTATTTATGAATTAATTTAATAATAAAGTGATTTATTTCCAACTTAACTGCTTTTAAAAATAAAACAATTGATTTATGGGTTAATCAATTATTTAATCAAACTTTTATTAAAAACTATATTATTAAATAATGACAACTTGCTTTAATTAATTAAATAAGAATTTAATCAATTATTCATAGGATATTGGATTTATTGTCAAAATTAAATAATACAATTAATAAGAGATAGAATTAAATTTAATTAAACAATTAAGTGGCAAGATATTAAATCTAATTAATTAAATATGAAAATATTCAATTAATCAAACTTAGGATAAATGTGATTTATCGCCAAATAATCATTAAATTAAAGATAATTAAGATAATTAGGAATATTGCTAGGAATATTCCCCGATGCAGAATTTAAGATAATCAATTATGATTCGATGATGTTTAGATGTGCCTTAGGTTAGGACTTTGATGTCGATTTCGTTCGAATTGTTGATATAGAAAATTAATGAACTTATAGCCCATTTTTGGGGTATTACAACTGGTCTATAGTTACTCTTACTAGATTTGTTTTTGATCACCTTAGGTGTTGACTTGTCTTCTTTGTACCAGATGATTCACCAACAACAAAATTTGAAATCCTAAACCTTGTTTTTCATTTTTTCTCCTTTGATTTGAGAGTTGTTCATCATGTTTAGTAGTACTCCTATTGAGTTTATCTAGAAAGTTATTGGCTTCTCTCAATTCTCCTTTCAATCTTTCATTGTCATTCCTCAAATCCTCATTCTTCCTTAGGATATTGGTATTTTCTAAACTTGTATCATGTAGATGTTCATTCAAAAGAGTAACTTCTTGTCCAGATATGAATAGTTCTTACATCTTTTCCTTTAAGGTGAAATATTCATCTTTGAGAGCATCTTTTGCAATTCTCTTTGCTTTAGCTGCAACATTCTTTGCATCCATCTCTTGAGCTATTTTCACTAATAAGCTTTCCAACTCCCTCTTTGTGTTCTTCTTCTCTTTCTTCAGTTTATCTATCTCCTTATGTATATCCTTGTTTTCCTTAACTAGCTCCCTATTTTCTTGAGTCAGGGCTTCTAGGGAAGCTTCAAACTCCTCAGATCAACTTTGTTCAAATAGGTGTTCAATTAAGTCTTGACTATTATTTAGTTGTTGAAGTAGTTCCTATCTTTTAGTCCTAGATTTCTTTAATTGATCTTTTAGTTTCTTAATCATGTCCTCAGCCTATGCAAGTTTCCTTCTATAGGATTCCATGTCTTCCTCAGGGATCTTTCCCAAGTTGTTAGATCTCTTCAAAGTTTCTTTTACCTAGTCCAATTGAATTATAAGTTTTACTTTGTCTAATGCAGTGGTCTCTATTAATTTATTAGTTATCTTCTTCTCCTAATTCATTTGAGCTCTATTCTCAACAAACTTCCTCCAAACTACTAACCTCCTCAAAGATAGCATTGATCAAAGTATCTATCTACTCAATTGGTGCAGCATTAGGATCATAATCAACTTTAGATACAAGATCTACAAGAATGTCTCTAGCAAAAAAAAGTACTTGTTCTTGCTTCTTTTCAGTTCTAAGTTTGTCCCTCTTTTCTTTCAATTTCAGTATCTTTGACATTTTCATCAACTCACTTGGAAACATCTTAGTAGGATCAATAGGTCCTTGAATAACCTCATCTCCAAGACTAGTTGCAAGTTCTTCCTCAATAATATACAAATCCTTTCCTTTCTTCTTGAAACTTGAACTTCCACTAAGATCCAATTTCCTTTTAACAGATTGCAATACAACACTAGCTTCTTGAACTTCAACTTTCTTTGCAATTTTAACATCGGTTGTAGAAACTGTAACAATTTCATCTTCCTTCTATGCAACTATAGTAGTTACAATGGGTATCTCAACCTCTATTGACTGATCCTTTTGAGTATCATCAACTTCAACTATAGGAACTTGTTGTTGAGTCTCAATAGCTATGTCATTGATAACATCTTCAATTAATTATTTAGCAAAAACAAATTCATCTATTGTTACCTCTTGAATATTAGGCTCTTGTGTGTCTTGATCCTCTTGATTATCATCTATTGTTTCATATTCTATGTTTAATTAATTCTTCATCATGCCAAGAGTCTCATCATGAACTACCTAAGATTGTCCAATTAGTATCTGGCATACTCTACTCCTTGTCCTAAATTGTGATCTCATAGCTTCAATATTGAGTTTCACTTCTTCCATAGTCAATTTAGGCTTTAGTTCAATTAAAGCATGTTATAACATTTCTCAATCATTTTTTAAAGCATACTTCCATCTAGCATCAACGTTCTTGTACAATGGTTCAAGTATCATCTTGTGTAGCTCACTAGGTCCTCTGAAAAACTTATGAAAATTGTATATAAAAACCTCTTCAATCTTTTTCTTTTGTTCATTGTCATATATTTCATAGCATCAGTTGACATATGTCATTCTTCCCTATTCCATTATGTCTTCATCTATTTTGTCTACAGTCTGACTTACCCTAGTCTTGGGTTTGACTAATTTCTCAGTAATCATACCAACGACATTTGACTTCTTACCACTGGTTCTCAATTCAGATAGTTCTTTGTTTGATTATATTTTTTGTTCTTCTTCCTCTACTGAATCTTTCTTACCACTCTTTCCTTTTTCCTCTTTATATCCATGAGTTATTTTCTTCTTTCTCTTATAAGTCCTCTACTCGGTTATAGGTGATTTTACCTTTTCCTTTTCCTTAATCATTGACTCTTTAGGTTGTGATGCCATTTTACTCTTTGAATATGTTCTAGTAACATTGGAAGGAACATCCTTTTTCATTTTTGAACTTCTAGTTTGTCTCCCTATTGCCTTGACATTTGTAAAAGATACAATCTCTACCTCTAGTACTTCAACAACAACACTAGAAGAACTAGATTCATCACTTAAAAAATTCTACCTAATATTTTCCATTATCTCATTAGTAATTCCACTCCTCTTGGCTAGGTCATCAAATCTTTTCCTCACTCTTCTTTCTATTACCAGTTCCATCAACTGTGAATGAATTTTTAGAAATTTTTTTGTTAGGAATAGTCCAAGAGATAACTGAGAGGGGGGGGGGGAATGAATCAGTTATCTACTAGTTTCAATTCTATATTGAATTAAGTATACTTAAACATGAGAATAAACACAATGAAAGAACACTTGAACACAACATCAATATTTTGGTTACGGGGAAACCCAAATAGGTAAAAACCCCGATGGGAATCGACACCCACTAATATTATGCACTAGAGTATTATGATCCTTGTTAGAAGATCCTTAACCCTGTTAGGAGTTGCTTTACAATAAATTTAGTATAGTAGACCTTGTCAAGGGTCAGACCCTGTTAGGAGTCTTTTACAATAGTCCTTGTTAGGGGAGAGGATGAACTGTCTAAGAGCACATTGCTCAAAGGGGTGAAGGCTAAAACCTTCTATTTAAAAAATACACGCTACATATAGATCTTGGTGAACTACGCTTTGAACTACTATCTGGCTTAGTTCCAATGTATAGCACAAATACTTTACTTGGTCACATAGACCTTCTTCTGATGGTTCAACACTTCGCACACTCTGCTCTGCTCTTCACAATCAACCATGAACCACACTTCAACACTTAACAATGACTGCTTATAAATATCTTTCCTCTAAATGATATAATCAAGTCGGCCTATTAGAACCACCTTGAAATCATATAAGAGAAACCATAAAAAACCCCAATAATAATTCATTCGGCTCTACTAGGCATGCAACACATTCTTGGACCTGTCTAATGAGATAATTGTAGATGCACGCTACACATTGTTGGCTCTACCAAAATGATTGGATCTTTCTTATCAAGCTGAATTACTTTATGCACTCTTAACCGAACATTACTAACTCTTCTCCAAGATCTAATCTAAGGGCGCTTACCAAAATGATAGGCGCAACTCCAGAACCAATATGATCTCTGTCAGCTCTTCTGAATAAACATAGGAAAATGCTACTGGTGAATAGCGACTGCATAACCTAACTTCTACTAATCATTAGACTCTACGTCCATCACATATCCAAAGGCACAAGGCTCCATGATAATTGTACGGATAATCATACATAGAATATTGTATGTTACTCTCTCAGGAACACTACTGGAACAAGCTGCTATATAACTGTTTGTACTAACAGTTAACCTCTGCATCCATGATATCATGCTGATAACATGTTCAAGTTGCATATACTCAAAGTTTAGTGCATAAGTCTTCCACACATGCTACTTACCATATGTTGTCATCAATGACAAACATACAGTCAACATTGGCTTGATTATCCTATGGTTTGGCAAAATGGGTTATGAGTTCATTAACCTCCTACATTGACAATTCGAACGAAATCGACATCGAAGTCCTAACCTAAGGCACATCGGCACATTATTGAATCTTAATTGATTATCCTAAATTCTACATCGGGGAATATTCCTTATCCCTATTTATCCTAATTATCTTTAATTTAATGATTATTTGGCGATAAATCCTATTTATCCTAAATTTTGATTAATTGAATATTTTGAATATTTAATTAATTAGATTTAATACTACCACTTGATTGGACTTAATTATATTTATTCCTAAATTGTATTATTTCATTTTGACAATAAATCAAATATCCTATGACTAATTGATTAAAATCTTATTTAATTAATTAATATCAAATGTCAAATTTAATAATATAGTTTTTGAATAAAAGTTTGATTTAATAATTGATTAACCCATAAATCAATTGTTTTATTTTTAAAATCAGTTAAGTTGAGGATAAATCATTTTATTTATTAAATTAATTCGTATTAATTATGCACATCCAAAAAATAGTTAAACTTTAAATCAGAAAATCAATTCAAGTTGTTCTAAAAATAAACTCAACTCTCTTTTGAGTTGAAAGCTGATCTCAACTTCTAATTTAAATCAAAAAGCTGATTTGCATGATTTTGTGACTTAATTTATCTCTTAATTCTTGATAACTCAAAAATCAACCTGAGTTTATCAAGAGTGATTTATGGCTTTTTCCATGCACAACCAAAGTCTTGGATTTCTATAAATTAAGGCCTCAGCTCTTCATTTTGGATCCATCCATGAATTGCACCATCACGCTGGCGAATTGGTGATCGAAGAATCAATCTTTCTGAATCAAATCTATTGTGAGATTTTCATTATTTTAAGCATTCATATCATATAGCATATCATTGTTAGATTAATTGCATGTTATATCAGTTTCTCATATAGAATAGATGCATATCAATTTGTTTCATCTTATTGCATAGAAAATCCAAAAAAAAAAAAGATTAATTTGCATTCATCTCATATCTAGATTCTGCATTCAAATCCTTCATTTAGGTGTTGTCAAGGTCACTGATCTCGGTCCAATCTGAGAATACATACTCGCATCTACTAGAAGGTAGTAAATCGCCTAGTTAGATTAGTTTCCATTTCACTGCATGATTTTGATTTCTACTAACCTCTAATGTTTTACTGAAGTGTTGTGTCTACAGCTAGGTACAAAATTCACACACACATTTCTGGTGCCCACCATGGGGCCCTGAAATGGGTTTCCATTCAATTTCTATCAATTTCTATCATCTTCTTGTCATTTTTTGTTCCAAGCTGTGATTTTTAATTTCTATTTGTACAATTTTCATATGAGTTTTGTCAAAAACTCATATCAGGAGGTACCCACTATCATACAATAGTTGATTTGATCAAGGATCATACCATCAGAAACATAGTGTCATTTGGAAGCTCTTTTGTCATATGATCTGATACCCATTGTCGTATATTTTTTGGATTGTCATTTGGTAGGTGACCCACTATCATATGAGTTTCAGTGCCAGGTTTCAATTGTCCTTTCACTTTTTCAGTTAGTTTTCTAGATTTGTTTTCTTGATTTGGACTGACAGCTAACATTAACAATTGAAATTTACTGTTTCTGATTGATTTCTGCTGATTTTAATTGGAAAAAAATGTGATAATTGCTAAAAATAGGTAAGAATCTACTAATCATGTTGTGAGGAATTTAGGTAATCATCTTAGCTGATAACATTTCCATTTGGATTAAAAAGAACTCTTGCGTGTTAAGCTTGTGTTACCTTTATTGCTTTCATATCACAGATTTCATTTTGGGCTATAAAAATGAACATAGATTTGCTTTTTAGCATCTTTGTTACACATAGTAAATAGGCCCTATGAACACTATTCGTGGTTCTTGAGAGAGTGGGTTTCCAGCGAAACTCTTCTCAATGAAGGAACACATGTAGGTAGGGAGGTTACTGAGAGCGTCTCATGTTCTACTAGATTTGTGCGTCTTCAGCTTCTAATTGATACATTCTCTCTCTGGAGAGGTTGATAGATCATAAGTAGTTGACATCATAGATCTTTGTGAGATAATCTTGGTCTTAGCATGTTGGATTAATTTGTCTTCTTTGTTTGGGTTAAAAGTGAAAAGGCTAGAGGACTATGCTCTACTCCCTTTTTGGGTAGTATAAGAAACGCAAATCCTTGAATCTGGAACTAGTCTCCATGTGGTATCTATTGTGAGTCACCTTTAGAGAGGGTTAACCATAGTGGACATTCCCTTAATTGGGTCAACCACGTTGATGAAACCTCAAGCGGTAATAGCCATTTTCACCGTGGTAGCAGCAGCCGCTATATAAATGTCCTTGTGGAGGAAATCTTCACAGGTGTTGTCTCTTGTTGGGCTGTCAGATCTCCCTAGCAGCTCCTGATTTATTAATTTCTTGGACTATGTCAAAACCACGGTGCGCTTGGATTAGAGTTTTCCCTCATAAGATCACAAAAGTTGTAGAGTCAGACCATTACTAAAAACCCTAGTGAGGCCAAAATTTCATTTTCTAGGAATATGTGCATTATTGCAAAACTTTTTGGAACATACACTATTAGCACTCCTAGGGATTACCACATTCAGTCACTTGCTTGTTCATGTGCAAGGTTTCTTTGTCACCTGTTCATTATTTTCAAACATGCTTGAAATCACTTGCTTGCTATTTTGCGTGCCTGTTTATCTATCTGGTTACTAAGAATGAATCAATCTGATACAATCTTCAAATCTAGACAGAAAATTTTGTGAACAATCTGAAACTAAAAATTTGAAAAATTGCAAAATCTGATGTCAAACACCTTTCTGGAGTCAAAAGTCATCTTGTAAAGTCATAAAGTCGTACGATGTTTGGAAAGTGTCATTTCATTACCCCTAGATTGTCATATGGTAGTTGGTATATTATCATTCGAGTTTTGCTGCCAGTCAATTCAAAAAGTCAAAAACCCTGCTATCAACTGTCGTGCAATTTTTGCAACTATTGTACAAGTTTGTCAATTGTTATTTCATAGACTACCCACTATCGTACGAACCTCCAGAAAGTCATTGGAGAAATTTTGAAAAATTGCCAGAAAGTTGTCAGAACTGTCAGAGACCCAGCTTTTCCAGCCTATTTCCAGAGTCTGTCAAGAAAATCACTGTGTCAAGAAAAAACCAACAACTACTGAGAATCCAATCATTTTCATAAAGTGGCCTTTTGAATCTGATTTAGCCTTGTATTAATCGATTTGAGTCTTTTTCATCTTGTGTCAAAACCTTGTCATAACTATTAATCTTCAATCCATCTTCAAAATGGCTAAGTGTTATGAACTCATGTCCGCTATCTTTTGGGCATCTACCCATACATCCAAGGCATAGTCTCCTTCATTTACTTCTAATCTAAGCTTCAATCAATCAAACCTTGACAAGGTTGTGTCATTTGATCTTCTTGAATCAGATTTTTCTTCAGTTGTCTTCATCATATTGTTTTGTTTCACCCAAGGTTAATGGTGAAAACTAGAGCTTCCTCTCATAAGAAATTTGGAGAAGCATCCCATACCTTACCTATAACCACTATCAAGGGTCCAACTCTTAAGCAACTCTACAATTCTGGTCTTTACGAAGACGACAGTCTTGGCAACTTTCGATTAAAAACCGGATACATATCCCCTCCATCAACTCAAGGAGGTAATCAAAAAACTCCTCCTCGATCTATCCTAGGGAGAACTCCTACCATGTCTCAAGCGGGGACAAACCATGGCTCTCAAAGAGCTCAATCTCAACATGGTGTAGATCAGGAACCCACAGCTGAAGAAATTGCTCGGTATCAAAATGATGATGACTTCAAAAGATTGATGAAGCATTTCTTGAAAGAAGATAGAGAAACATACTTTTTACAATTAGCTCATGAAGGAGCTAAACTTCCTCCCAATTTTAATGTGGAAGATATCATTACACATGAGGAAGAAATGCCTATTTTGGCTATGATGAAACAAATGCACACCATGCAAGTAAAAATTAACAAAATGGAAAAAGAACCTCAGGAGTCCTCCATGGAGGCCCTATGTCCTTTTCCATTTGATAAAGACTTGTATATGCCACCATTCCCTAAAAGGGTGGAAATGCCGAAATATGATAAGTATGATGGATATCTGCAATCTGAAGCAATATCCAAGAGAACCATTCCTGACATTTCTCAAAAGATGGAGAAAAAAATTCTCTCTATATGCTAGGCCTATTCCAGAAACTAAAAAGTTGGAAATATTCATCAACAATCTTATTCCAGAAATCAACTACCCTTTACAAATGCAAAATCATACATCTTTTGACAAGATGGTAGATAATGCAATCAAAATTGAAAAAGTACTTGTGAAAAAAGGAGACGTCACACTTCAAAAGGACAAGTATGAATCTAGTTCTAAGGATAAGAACAAAAATTGGAATAAGAATAAGGGCATCATCATAGATGGCATTGTTGATAATCTCGATGCCCCATCTAAGGCACCTACTTTCAATCTAACCATTAGTACTCAAGCCATCAAAGCATTAGAACAAAAGGTGTCCGAATCATCTCAAAAGAAGCCAGAATACAAATCTTGGTCCGCTGATAATAAATGAAAGTTCACTCCTCTTGGAGAATCTTTGGAATCAGCTATGAGAACTTTGCTGGCTAATAAAATCATCTCTTTGCCCGAGATTTGACAATCTGATCCTGATCCTAAGCCAAAATGGTGGAGAGAGAATGAATTCTGTGATTTCCATCTAGGTAAAGGTCACAAAACTAATAACTACTTGCGCTTGAAGCATACCATTCAACACAAGATTGATAGTGGAGAAATAATGATTGATAATCCTAAAATAAATAATGATTACACAACATTCACCAAACCATTTCCAAAGCATAGCCAAGGAGATTCATCTTCTTAGCCAAATGTGGGTGCTAAGGTCAATTATGCCTATCCTGGAAATAATACTGTTATCAATATGGTTGAACCAAGCCTATCTAAGCATTGCAATGTCATCATAATTGTAAGAAGAGATAGAGAAAATCAATTAGCTAACATATTTACTTGATCACAAGCTCAGACATAGCTACAAGGACAAATCTCAGATCAATCAAATGTCCCTTAGGTGCCTTTCAATCCATCTTCCATTTCTAAATAGAGGGCAACATCTAAATCTTCAAATCCTAAGGACACGAGGCCTACTTCATATAGTTTCATTCAAAAAATCCAACATACTAATGCTAAAATACCCATGTTTGAGTTGCTTCAAATATCTCCAACTCATAGATCCATTCTAGACAAAGCTTTTCTCAGCTCCAATGTTCCTAATAACCTTGATTTAGATAGATTCCAGGCTATGGTTGGTCATCTTACATCTCCATAGTATATCTCCTTTTTAGAGGATGATGATAACTCCTTGAGTCATTCGCATAACTAGCCCTTGCATATTGAAGTCTTGATCCAAAACCATCATGTCAAACATGTGTTGATAGATGGAGGTGCTAGTCTAAATATTTGTTCTTACAGCTTGATCACACAATTGGGATTTTTAGAAATAGCCATTGATCCTAGAAAGAAAATAACTATCAAAGCATATGATGAAGAGGAAAGATCCTCCAAGGGAACAATTGTCTTGCCTATCATAAAAGGTCCCGTCATCAGAGATACTATATGTCAAGTTCTTGATATACCTTTGGCTTACAACATCCTTCTAGGAAGACCCTGGATACATGAGATGAGAGCTATTCCTTCCACATACCATCAGTGCTTGAAATTTCCTTGTGATAGAGTAGAGGTAACCATTCTAGCTGACATGTCAACATCTTGCAATGCATTGAAGGCAAATGTAGATAAACTTGTTCCTAATAATAGAGAATCTTCCACTAAGAAAACAGATGTAGCATCCACATCTAAGATGGAAGACATTTCAAAAGAGGTCACTATCAAAGAAAATGGTATGGGAGAATATACTATAGAGCCAGTTTTGTCTTTGACATCTCTCCCTATCTCACCTAAGTCTTATGGGCAAGCTCAAAAATAGTTCAAACCAGAATCAAAGGAACCTCTTGAGGCATATAAAGGAAAATTTGTTGCAGAGAAAGTACCTAAGCAAGAATTTGAAGAAGATGAAGTTGTACTTGCATGGCTTTACAAGGATGAACTTGAATCCCAAGTTGTTCCACCTAGTGACTCTAAAGTATCAAAGGTTCCCTCTAAGTCATATGGCCCAGGAGATAAACTGATAGCTAAGATGGGATATAAAGGAAAATGACCGTAGGACTATAGGGTAAAGGTCTTATGTCACCTCTTGAACATCATGGTCAAGCCAACAAGAATACAAAAGGTCTAGGATACACGAAGAAACCTTTCTATCTTAGCAAGAACTCCCCACATGTTCTAGAACAAATTGAGCCTTTCGTAGAAAATCAACTAAAGAAGGAAATAACTGAACAATCTAATAGTGATGATTCTGACACCACTGATGTGCTCATTCCTTATGAGCATTTGCCTAAAGAAATCAAATACCTCCTTGATGCTAAAGATGATCCAATCAAAATAATTAATGTAGTAGAAACACAAGAACCTACTAAAGAGCAAGAGAGAGTTGCAACACAAGAACTAGCTAATCTCAAAGACAATCAAATAGATAAAGAGGAAGGTGGTAGTTATTTTGAGACAGATTCCCATGAGTATGAATTCAAATCAGAATTTGAGGGTAACCCTTCTTGGGGTATTCATCCTGACTTTAGTCATGTTCTTAGATTTCCTAGAGGCATAGATGAGGAATCTAATGACTATGAATGGGGAGGCATTCCAGAAGAAGATGAGCTTATTACAGAGAAACATGTTGATGTTATTCATCAATATGCACCTAAACCCAATGTAAGTCTAGAGTGAAATGATGAATTTATCAAGTCTAATCCACCAATGGCTGAAGTGGACTATCACAATGACATTGAGCCTATTCATGAATTGAATGTCTTAAGTTTTAATATCACCTTTGAACTCAAGTGTCGGGTTAGGACCAATGATGAAAAATCCATATCTGTAAACACTCTTTCCCAATCTTTCAACACTTTGACTATCCAACATCCTGAACTTCTTGATCAAACCTCCACAAATCTGAGCTTATACCTTCCCGAATGACTATGCCCTTGCTTGCTACCTCAATGCATTTAAGCCTATGAGGACTTCCATCAGTGAACCGAGTGTTAGCATGATGGATTCAGAGATCAAGTATCTTAGTCAGAAAAATAAGAATAAGAATAAAAAGAAAAGGAGTTCTGAGGGTGAAAACCACTTTGTGGCAGTCTCAAAACCTACAAAAGTAAAAATAAAAGATGTATCCAAAGGTGAAAACCTCTCTAAGGTGCCTAAGGATGAGATATTTGTTGTCCTTCTAAGTCATTTATAGGACAAATCTCCAATTCTCATTGAGCCCACTCAATCTATCAATTTGGGAACAATAGAAGAACCACAGATGATCTGTGTAGCACAATCTTTATCAGAGGAAGAAAATAAAAAATTTACAACATTCCTAACAAAGAAGAAGATCAACTTTGCATGGAAATATTCAGATATGCCAGGGTTGGATCCTAATCTTCTAATGCACCATTTATCTATAGCTCCTGGAGTAAAGCCAGTTAAACAAAAATTAAGAAACATGCATCCTCATGTTGCACTCTTGGCAAAAGCTGAATTAGAGAAGCTCCTAAAAGATAGATTCATCTGAGTTATTGAATACATAGAATGGATCTCTAATATTGAACCTATTTCAAAACTAGATAAATCAATTAGAGTGTGCACAGACTTTAGAGATGTAAATAGAGCATCCCTAAGGATGATTTTCCATTACCTAACATTGATATCATAGTGGACATGACTGCGGGCTTTGAGATGTATTCTTTATTGTATGGTTTTTTTGGATATAATCAAATAAAAATTTCTCTAGAGGATCAAGAGAAAACTACTTTCACATGTGCATGTGGCACCTTCTGCAGGAATTTCATGCCATTTGGGCTAAAGAATGCTGGTGCTACATATCAAAGAGCCATGACATCTATTTTTCATGACATGATGCATAGGACGATGGAGGATTATGTTGATGATACTTTAGAAAAATATATGATTAGAACTAAACATCTAAATGACTTGAGCAAGATACTAGACAGAATGGAAAAATTTTGTTTCAGACTAAATCCTAAGAAGTGTGCTTTTGGTGTCACTTCTGGAAAGCTCTTAGGATACATAGTTTCAAAGAAGGGCATTGAAGTTGATCCAACTAAAGTAAAGGCTATCATGGAGATGCAACCTCCCAAAAACATCAGTCAAATGAGGACATTGCAAGGAAGAGTTCAATCTATCAGACACTTCATATCTCAGCTAGCAGACATATCATAGCCTTTTACAAAAACATTACATAAAGGTGTGACATTTGTGTGGAATGAAGAATGTGAGAACAACTTTAACCATATCAAGAAGTATCTATCAAATCCTCCTATCTTAATGCCTCCCATTCTAGGGAAGCCTTTGATCTTATATTTCTCTGCTACAGATACATCAATGGGGGCATTGCTTGCACAACATGATGAGAACAAAAAGGAAAGAGCTATATACTATATCAGTAGGACATTGGTAGCATATGAAAAGAATTATTCTATGATTGAGAAGGCTTGTCTAGCTGTGATCTTTGCATCACAGAATCTGAGACATTACATGTTGGCACATACCACCCATTTGGTAGCTAAGATTGATCCACTAAAGTACCTACTAAGAAAATCTTCCCTCACAGGTAGATTAGCTAAATGAGTTATGCTCTTAAGTGAATTTGACATTGAATATGTTGAAAGAAAAGCTATAAAAGGATAGGTTATTGCTGATCAATTAGCAGATGCACCTATGGTTGATAATAAACCAATGCAAATGGAATTTCTAGATTCCTCTATCATGACTCTTTCTTCTAGAGAATGGCATTTATTCTTTGATGGATCCTATACATAGAATGGATCAGGAGTAGAAATATTATTTATAACTCCTCAAGGATACTCCATACCTAAAGCATTCAGATTAAAGTTCCCTTGCACAAACAATATTGCAGAATATGAAGTCCTTCTTAATGGCATGAAACTAGAAATTGAGTGGAGAGTAACAGAGATACACATTCATGGAGACTCTCAACTTGTTATGCATCAAGTCAATGATGTGTACCAGAATAAAGATGAAAAGCTTATTCCATACAAGAGAATGGTAGATGATCTAAAGAAGTATTTCATATGTATCACATTTGAGCAAATACCTAGAACAGAGAATAAGGCTGCCGATGCAATGGCAATGCTATCTACTTTATTACAGAAGCCTGAACATGAGCTACGTTATGAGTTCCTGGTGGAAGCACTATCTTATCCTGCATATGATTCCCCTGAAACCCTCATGATCTATACTATTGTTGGTTATGATTCATCAAGATACAAAAACCTATTCTCCTATCTCAAAGACTAAATTATTTTTGATACCTTCAACCACCATGAAAAGAGATACCTTATCCATAATGCCTCTTGATATGTCATCATTGGTCATGATCTATACAAATGAGGTCTAGATGGTACACTACTTAGATGTTTAGATTGATAAGAGTCTCAACGTGTGTTAGAGGAAGTCCATGATGGTATTTGTGGGTCACACTCGAATGGTTTAACACTAGCTTGAAAACTTGTTAGGGTTGGGTAGTATTGGCTTGAAATGGAGAAAGAGTCTCTCTAGTTTGCTAAGAACTGTCAAAAGTGCCAAGTGCATGACAACTTAATTAATGCTCCAGGGAGAGATCTAATTCCCTTTACTACACAATGGCCTTTTCATCAATGGGCCTTTGATCTTATAGGAGCTATCCATCCTCATTCTTCTAATGGACATACCCATATAATCACCACTATAGATTATTTTACAAAATGGGTAGAAGCAGTCCCTTTGACACAAGTAATTGGAAAACAAATATCTATGTTCATATTGAAATATATCATATGCAGATATGGGATGCCTCATTCCATAATCATAGATAACGGTGGACAATTCAAGAACAAAGATCTAGATGATTTATGTGCTAAATTCAATATTACACAACATTGGTCATCTATCTACTATCCTCAAGGGAATGGACAAGTAGAGGCTTCTAACAAGAATCTATTGAAAATCTTGCACCGTACAGTTAATAAAATAGGAAGAGACTGGCATCTCATGATCAATCTAGCTCTCTGGGCCTATAGAACAAGTATCAAAACACCCACTGGGGCTACTCCTTTCACTTTAGTTTATGGGTCTAAAGCGGTACTGCCTATTGAGGTTGAAATCCCATCACTAAGAATCAGAATGCATGGTCTAGTAACTAATGATGACTACAAAGTGTCTAGGTTGCAAGAACTTGAACTACTAGATGAGCGCAGACAAGCAACGTATGATCATCTTAGAGTATATCAGAAGAGAATGTCTAGAAGTTACAACAAGAAAGTCAGACACAAAGAATTTTAGGTTGGTGATCTAGTCTTGAGAGAAAATCCTAAAAATCAATCACATCGAGAACGCTAGGGGAAGTTTGAACCCAATTGGCTGGGTCCCTTTGTTATCACTGCTACTTTTGGCTCTGGTGCCTATCAACTCTCAATGAATGAAGGATAATAGCACTAAGAACCAATCAACATTCTCCATCTGAAGAAATTCTATGCCTAAGGCATTTAGTCTATGGTAAAATGTCTTGAAAAAAATCTTAAAAATTGGAAAAAGTCCTAAAAAAATGAACATCTTGGTGAAAACCTAGCAATAGGTGCCTCGATGATTCACAAAAAAAAGTAAAAAAATCAAAAGTACAAAAAAAATTGAAAAATAAAAAATACAAAAAAATGGGAAAAAGAAAAAGTGCCTTGGTGAAAACTTGGAAACAGGCACCTTGGTAGCAAAAAATAGAATCTCTGCCAAGATGATGAAAACCTGACAAATGGGTGCCACTTGTTTCAAAATACTCCATCTATCAGCGCAATCTTGGTCTTTCCCAGCTTTCAGTCTTGCTTTAGTTTGTACATACTTCCCAGTTTGTTTTTGCATTCCTATTTTCAATAAGTCGATCTGTACACCAATCAGCTCAAGCATCAGTATCCTATCAATGCTTAACACTTGGGGGCAATCAATGTCATATCCTATGGCCTCCAATGTATCTTAGACGTATCATATCTAGTCAGAATCCTTTGAAGCTTCATCTAAGTCAATCAGTCAGTCTTGTCTCCAGAAAGGATTTTGCATCTACAACAACACAATCAAACATCAAACAAAAACTGAAAATAATCTATGCTTTTTACATGCTTTTATCTCCTTGTATGCTTACTAATTTGCATTGAGATTTTTTCATATTGTGTCCCTTCGAGCTCTTTGATGATGTCCTTTACAAGATTTAGAGAGTGATGACTGGGGGCATAATCTTTTCTTTGTCTTCTGCTTGTATGTGAAAATCTAACAACGTTGGAAATTTTGGATTGAAATGGTGTCTGACTGTAAGAGCCTCTATCTTGAATTGGATGGCCATGCGTACCTCGACCATTGATACCTAGAAAATTCAAAGAAGTTTGATCTAACTATTGTCTTTTTGAGTGAGTTCTTTCTCCTACTGTGAAACGCAATCTTGCCTAAGGATGTGAATGATAAAGGGTCACTACAGGTAATTCACACTAGATTTAGAATGATCTCTTGACTATTTGATGTGTTTTTATGCAAGGCGTATTCAAGTCATCATGATGTTTATGTTTTTATGCTTACACAAATTTCTATATCAAAATGGACATGATATTCAGGTCATCCTGGCATTTGTGCCTTAGTGCTTATATCTAATCCAACATTCCGATAACAAAATCAATATTCATATGTCCATGGTTGTCTAACCAATGGGTGTTGTATTGATTCTTGTGCATACAAATCGATATTCATATGTCTATGGTTTCATAACTAGTGGGCATTGTATTGATTTATCTAGTTACCTAAAAATTCAATGATGAAATCGATCAACACATGATCAGTGACTAGGTCCTAGGTCTTAGATTGCATTTTTACATGTTTCTTTGCATTTTGCATGTTTGCATGATCTCACAATGGCTAAAAAAACTTCAACACTTGAATGATTTTTCAATCACCTATTCAAATCTAATAAGAGCTGAAACCTACCTTGAAGGTCTCTTCATAGAATCGTAAGCAGTAATCCTCCTGGGTTAAACATCCTTTTGACATAAGACTGAGTACTTGTCTTCATCAATTCCTACAAAACATATCATGTGTATCGTTGCATTTACATTTCATATCATAATCACCTGTTGCATTACAATACATCCATGTGCATAATAATAAATCATACATACATCTTTTCATAATCAAAACACATTTGCATTACATCCATACATATGAAAGAAATCATTGCATTGCATATATCCATACATGCATTCTACACTACTCATAGCATAAGCATAACATGATATCATCATAACTTGAAAACATGACAAGTACAAATGAAGTCATAACCACAATATCAATCTCATATATATATCAAAATCTCAAACTATTTAGGGGTGCACTACTGGCACAGTGTACAAAAGAATACGCTCATGTGAGCTATCAAAGTTAGAACAATATATCAATGATAAAAAAGAGCACAGTGTATTAGAACATATCACAATAGATCAACTATTAGCCTGATCCTCTGCATTTGGTGGAGGTGGAGGTGGTTCATTCAGTACTGCCTTTTCTCTAGGTGCTCTAGCTCCCTCTGATGCCATAATGTACTGGGAGTACATAGGGACTCTCTATGCAACGGGAACAATAGTGTAATATGTGGACACATAGTAGGCTGCCCATGCGATTTGATGAATTAGCTCAGCCTGTAATATTTGCACCTCTACATGAAGCTCAGTGCCCTATCTATCAGCCTCTATGTATCTCTCCTCCCACCATGCACTATGAACCTTCAGGTCCCTGACTCATAATCTGAGCCATCTGATAGTCTCTTATGGAGTAATAGGAATTGTAGGATCAACATCGGCTACTGGCATCTCAATATCTGGGGCAGTCTTCTCTGTAGTCTCTACTCTTTGTGCCTTACAATGTCTAACCTCTGCACCCAGATAAAATCTTGTATCCTCCTCTATCAGATCCATACCACCACCCACAACTTGCTCTGCTACAAGTACCTCCTCAGCTAAACCAACACCCCCTAGAGTACCACCCTCTCCCCTAGTCTATCTATGAGAACCTATAGATCTACCTGCTGTGGAACTAGTGGGACAAGGGGGCCTCATCTGTCCTGATGGTCTCTATAGCGGAGCCATCGCTCTAGGTCTCAGAGATGTGGGATGCACAATAGGAACTTGTGTGGGTTTGGGACCTTGTCTCAATGGTGCTCTGATCACATCCATAGCCTCCTCCATGGAAGGTATAAGCTCTATAGGATCTAAGAACCTGTGGATAGGATGGTCAGCAAGCCATGCAATGAATCTATCTGTAACTCCAGCATCAAGTACCTCTGGTCGGTACTCCTAATCTCTGCCAATAATAGCACTGTACTCCTATGAACACAAAGCATAAGAGAGCCTCATGGTCCATCCAAGTCCTAGCTCCCTAGCTATCTGAGCTATCCTGCACTCGTCCATACCACCGCCACACCCTAGTGATGATGAATCTCTCTAAAGTGGAGGATGACCTCCCAATCAACAAATGTCCCAAACAATTTGACAATTCATGGGACAATATGTTACCATCAAAAAATGAGCTATAAGTTAACAAGTTCTAATTGTTGATGTAGGACAAACCATAGGCTACTTTAGATTAATCTTGAATTTAGCACATAAATCATCTAGATCTTTGTTCTTGAATTGTCCACCATTATCTGTGATTATGGAATGAGGTATCCCATATATACATATGATATAGTTCAATATGAACATAGATATTTGTTTTCCATTTTCTTGTGTCAAAGGGACTACTTCTACCCATTTTATAAAATAATCTGTAGCTGTGATTATATGGGTATGTCCATTAGAAGAATGAGGATGGATAGCTCCTATAAGATTAAAGGCCCATTGATGAAAAGACCATTGTGTAGTAAAGGGAATTAGATCTCTCCTTGGAGCATGAATTAAGTTGCCATGCACTTGGCACTTTTGACAGTTCTTAGCAAACTTGATAGACTCTTTCTCCATTTCAGGCCAATAGTACCCAACCCTAATAAGTTTTCGAGCTAGTGTTAAACCGTTCGAGTGTGACCCAAAAATACCATCATGGACTTCCTCTAATGCACATTGAGACTCTTCCCATTCTAAACATCTAAGTAGTGTACCATCTAGACCTCATTTATATAGATCATGACCAATGATGACATATCAGGAGGCATTATGGATAAGGTATCTCTTTTCATGGCGGTTGAAGGTATTGGGAATAATTTGGTCTTTGAGATAGGAGAATATGTTTTTGTATCTGGATGAATCATGACCAACAATAGTGTAGATCATGTGGGTTTCAGGAGAATCATATGAAGGACAAGATAGTGTTTCCACCAGGAACTCATAATGTAGCTCATGTTCATGCTACTATAATAAAGTAGATAGCATTGCCATTGCATCGACAACCTTATTCTCTATTCTAGGTATTTTCTCAAATGTGATAGCTATGAAATACTTCTTTAGATCATCTACCATTCTCTTGTATGGAATAAGCTTTACATCTTTAGACTGGTACACATCATTGACTTGATGGATAACAAGTTGAGAGTCTCCATGAATGTGTATCTTTGTTACTCTCCACTCAATTGCTAGTTTCATGCCATTAAGAAGGGCTTCATATTTTGCAATATTGTTTGTGCAAGGGAAATTTAATCTAAATGCTTTTGGTATGGAGTATCCTTGAGGAGTTATAAATAATATGCCTGCTCCTGATCCAGTCTGTGTATAGGAGCCATCAAAGAATAAATGTCATTCTCTAGAAGAAAGAGTCATGATAGAGGAATCTGGAAATTCCATTTGCATTGGTTTATTATCAACCATAGGTGCATCTGCTAATTGATCAACAATAACCTATCCTTTTATAGCTTTTCTTTCAACATATTCAATGTCAAATTTACTTAAGAGCATAACCCATTTAGCTAATCTACCTATGAGGGCAGCTTTGCTTAGTAGTTACTTTAGTGGATCAATCTTAGCTACCAAATGGGTGGTATGTGCCAACATGTAATGTCTCAACTACTATGATGCAAAGATCATAGCTAGACAAGCCTTCTCAATCATAGAATAATTCTTTTCATATGCTACCAATGTCCTACTGATATAGTATATAGCTCTTTCCTTTTTGTTCTCATCATGTTGTGCAAGCAATGCCCCCAGTGATGTATTTGTAGCGGAGACATATAAGATCAAAGGCTTCCCTGGAATGGGAGGCATTAAGATAGGAGGATTTGATAGATACTTCTTGATATGGTTAAAGTTTTTCTCAAATTCTTCATTCCATGCAAATGTCACACCTTTATGTAATGTTTTTGTAAAAGGCTGTGATATGTCTGCTAGCTGAGATGTGAAGCGTCTAATAGATTGAACTCTTCCTTGCAATGTCCTCATTTAACTGATGTTTTTGGGAGGTTGCATCTCCATGATAGCCTTTACTTTAGCTAGATCTATTAGGAATGAATGCTGAAGCCTTTGGCAGTCATTCTGTAGTAGTGGTTGTTGCATTCATGACTATGATTGTCATTGATGTCAACACAATGTTATTCTGGAGTTTTAGCAAAGTAGGCACAATTTTGTTTTGTACACATGTTATATTGTAGATTGAGTTATACGCAATTGATGGTATGTTCTTTTGTGTGTTATTAGCCTATGGCTAAGAGTGCAAAGAGAAATTCATTTATTCATGAAAGTTATAAGCATTTTGGTGGAAGCAGTATTTTGGCAATTTTCCTGTGTAGCAGTTTTTGGTAATCGGAGGATATCTCCTAATCGGGATGGAATCTGATTCTGCACAGTTAAAGGGAGGTTTGAGACTCATTGGTGGTGATGTGGTTCATAGCACAAACTTCTAGGTCACATGATTGGAAAGTTATTGTATCTGGAAGCTGACAGTTTTATATAATTTTGATGTAGTGTGTTGAAATTATTATTTTGTATTTGCATGCCGACTCATTTGTAATTATTTGAGTGTGGTATAAAGGAAGGAATTTTTTCCTTGTTATGTATGAGGATTTTAATAGTTGTGGTATGAAATTATGAAAGTTGTGATGCGAATGTATGCATGAAGTGAAGAAAAGAGCCAATTCAGTGATGAAGGAAGACTTGCAAAGTACAGAGATCTAAATTTGTGATCTTGTGTAGCAGAGAGTGCAGTTTTGGCATAGTGTGAAGGAGGTAACATATTTCATATTATTCTATTGAATAATCCTAAGATCTATTGGACAATGAGTTCAGAGATCTTGCCTTGAAGCTGTTTGGGCAGTGGGTCCTTCTATCTTCCATAACTCCTAACAGGGTTAGAATCTTTTAACAGGGATTCAAAATCTCCTAACAGAGATTCATATGTACTGAATGTATTTCATAAGACTCCTAACAGGGTCCATCCTCTAACAAGGAAATTTCATATTAGTGCATCATTTTGTGGGCATCATTCCCACCGGGGTTTACTCTTTGATCAAGAGGTTCCCTAGTTAACATATCTTGTGTTATTGTGTCATTGTATATGGTTGGTTACTACATTAATTATATGGTTTAAAGATATTGAAGTTGATATTGAGGTTAATAATGATAAATGGTTTAACTATCAGATAACTAATTCACCCGCCCCCCCCCCCCGCCTCTCAGTTATCTTGGTGGTCTTTCCTTTCTAACAATTGGTATCAGAGTGGTAGGTCCTTGAAAGAGAAGTTTAACAACTTAAGAAGGAGATCTATGGTGAATTTCAAGAAAGAAAGCCCTAAGTTTGATGGAGTAAATTTTGACAGCTGGAAAGAAAAGATGAAGACACATCTCTTGTGTTTAGGACCAGGTTATTGGTTGATCATAAATAATGAAAGGACTATAATTGAAGAAGACAATCTTGAGACAAGTTCTAAAGATGAGGTAGATTTATTTATGTGTAACATACTTGCAAGAGAAGCACTTTTATCAGCACTTCCAGAGAATGAATACAGTCAGGTAAAAGGTTTAACTAAATCTCATGATATTTGGAAAGCTTTACATTCTACTTTTCAAGGTGATGAACATGCAAAGAAAGCTAGGTTACATAATTGGATTTGTGCATTTGAAGACATAAGAATGATGGAAGATGAATCTGTTAGAGGCTATATTGGTAGGATGTCAAAAATTGTTGCAGGAATAAAGTCTTGTGGAGGTGAAAAGATAGAGAATGAAGTAATATGGAAGATTCTGAGAACATTGACACTGGTATTCAAGCAGACTACACAAATGATTGAACAAGTGATACCTTGTACACCAAACTTTTCAAGAGAGACTCTTCTTGGAAGATTGGAAGTAGTAGAGATGAATCTGAGATTATCAGGAGAACTGCCTAGAGTGGAGACAACATTCAGTGTTCTTAGCATCAAACCTACTTTGTCTAGAAGTACAAGTGTGAATGGAGATTATGCCAGCAATAGCAGATCCAAATCTGATGAAGACAAGAAGATTGAAGAAGGTATTGCCTTGCTTGTGAAAAGAGAACCAGATGGTAAGAAAATCTTTAAATGTTGGACATGTCAAGAATATGGTCATTTTGCATCTAAGTGTCCTAAGAGAGTTAAGAAGTATAGAAACAATTTTAAGCCTAGAAGATCTAAAGAATGTTATTATGCAAATGATGAAGAAATTGAAGTAGGAATTGAAAGACATTTGAGTGACAGTGATAATGATAACTTTGATGACATAGGATTTGTAGCAATTAAAAAAGAAAATTTTGAATATGATATTAAAGAAGAGAAAGCCTTAGTTTCCCAAGTTGAAAAGAAAGCTGATTGGATTATAGATAGTGGTTGTTCACATCATATGACTGGTGATAAAGGAAAATTCATAAAGTTTAACAATTATGATGGAGGAGTTGTTAGAGTTGGTAACAATGCACCTTGTTTGATTAAAGGTATAGGATCTATTGCTCTTGATGGAAAGACTAATACTGATGATGTTTAATTTGTTGATGGATTGAAACATAATCTTTGAAGTGTTGGACAGTTAGTGGATAAAGGATATCAAGTTTGGTTTACTAAGAAAAATTTTGTGATTAAGGATAAAGATGGAAATCTAATTGGAACTGGATCTAGAACCAGAGGTAATGTATTTCAATTGAACCCTACTAAGATGGCATTCTTGATGACTAAGATTGATGACAGTTGGTTATGGCATAGAAGGTTTTTTCATATAAACTTTTAAAATATTGTGAAAGTAAGTTCTAAACTTGTAGTAAGAGACTTACCTAAGATTATGAAGCCTACTAACATGATTTTCAAGGAATGTGTGATGGCTAAGTAGAAAAGGAGTTCATTTCCTAGAAAAAAGTTCACATCTACAGAGAAGTTGGAGATTGTTCATACAGACTTGAGCAGTCCTACTAGGACTAGAGGATTCTATGGAGAAAGGTATTTTATGATTCTTGTTGATGATTTTACAAGAATGATGTGGATTGCATTTTTGAAAGAAAAATATGAAGCATTTGATAAGTTTAAGGTCATGAAGAATAAAGTAGAGAATGAATCAGGAATGAGGACTAAATGTTTGAGATCCGATAGAGGTGGAGAATTTACATCTAAAGAGTTTAACACTTTTTGTGAAGCAAATGGTATTAAGAGACAGTTATCAACCCCTAGAACACCTAAACAAAATGGTATTGCAGAAAGAAGAAACAAATCAGTGACTGAAGCAGCTAGAGCTATGTTATTTGAAGGTGATTTGGCAAAGAAATTTTGGAGAGAAGCAATGAATACAATAGTATATACAATGAATAGAGTACAAATCAGAGCAGACACAGACAAGACACCTTATGAATTGTGGTTTGGACATGCACCCTCAGTTAAGTATTTTAGAATTTTTGGAAGCAAATGTTATATTAAGAGAGATGATGATATAGGAAAGTTTGATCCTAGAAGTGATGAAGGAATTTTTCTTGGATATTCTTTGAAAAGCAAAGCATATAGATGTTACAATAAGAGAACTAAAACTATTGTTGAAAGTGCAAATGTAAAAGTTGATGAGAAGTTTAAAATTCAGGAAAGAATGCTTGATTATGAATCTGATGAAGGAACTAACCCTCAACCTAACATTGAAACTACTGAACAATTTTATGAGACTGACAGTGAATTGTTGAATGAAAGTCATGCTGAAGAAAATAGAGAAGAATCTAGAGAAGAATCTATAGTTGAAGAAAGATCAGTGACTATGACACCTAACAGGTATATATCAAGACATCATCCTGTTGAGCAAGTTATTGGAAGTTTGGATAGAGGAGTTATGACTAGAAAGAAGGTACATTTATGTTTGATTTCTCAAATTGAACCTAAATCTACTAATGAAGCTTGTGAAGATGAACATTGGATTAAAGCTATGAAAGAAAAATTGGATTAGATTGAAAAGAACAAGACATGGGAATTGGTCCCTAGACCTAAAGACAAAAATGTGATTGGAACTAAATGGGTATACAGGAACAAGATGAATGAACAAAGAGAAGTAATTAGAAATAAAGAAAGATTAGTATGTAAGGGATACTCACAGTAAGAAGGAATTGAATATGAAGAGACTTTTTCTCCTGTGGCAAGACTTGAAGTGGTAAGAATATTTTTGGCTTATGCAGCATTTAAGAAATTCAAAGTGTATCAGATGGATGTGAACTCGGCATTTCTAAATGGTGAATTAGAAGAAGAAGTCTACATTGAGCAGCCTGAAGGTTTTCCTTTGACTCAAGAAGGAGACATGGTATGTAAACTAAAGAAAGCATTGTATGGACTAAAGCAAGCACCCAGAACTTGGTATGCTAGATTAGATAAGTATTTGTTAAAATTGGGATTTACAAAAGGAATAGCTGATAGTAACTTATACACAAAAGAAATTGAGAATGGATTGTTAATTTTGGTTATTTTTGTTGATGACATTATTTTTGGAGGAGAAGATGAAGCTAGTGACAAGTTTGCTAATGAAATGAAGATAGAATTTGAAATGAGTATGATTGGAGAAATGAAATACTTTTTGGGATTACAAATAACACAAAACAAAGATGGTATCTTTATAAGTCAGACTAAGTACTTGAATGATTTGTTGAAAAGATTCGGTATGGAGAATTGCAAACCAGTTGGAACACCTATGGTTACAGGACATAAACTATCTAGTAAAGATGAACCACCAGAAGTTGAGCAAAAGAAATATAGATCTATGATTGGTGGATTGCAGTACTTGACACACACTAGACTAGATATACAACATTTAGTTGGGATGGTAGCAAGATTTCAAGCCGAACCTAGAGAGTCACATTATGCAGCAGTAAAAAGGATATTGAGATATCTTAGAGGAAAAATGGACTATGGACTGTGGTATGAAAATTTTGATGATTTTACCCTATGTGCATATACTGATGCTAATTGGGGAGGCAGCGTTGATGACAAGAAAAGCACTAGTGGTGGAGCCTTTTTTCATGGAGGAAGATTAGTTTCTTGGTTGAACAAAAAGTAGACTTGTATCTCACAGAGTACAGCAGAAGCAGAATATGTTGCAGCAGCAAATAATTGTAATCAGATAATTTGGATGAAGCAGATGTTGATGGACATTGGAATCAAGTTTGATGAGCCTATTGTCATATATTGTGACAATACAAGTACAGTTAGTATGTCTAAGAATCTAGTTTTACATTCTAAAACAAAGCATATAGAGATCAAGTATCATGTTGTAAGAGAGAAAGTTGCAGAAAAAGAAGTCAGACTGGAGTACATAAGCATAAAGGAGCAGATAGCAGATATATTTACTAAGCCCTTGCCTAAGGATACATTTGAGTATCTAAGAGGTATGCTTGGGGTTATGTCCCAACCTACTTTTGAGTAATGATGTAGTTGGTTGCATCCATCCAATGGTTTATGGCCCTATCTATTTTCTAGATTGGATGTTGGTACTTCCTCTATGGGGGAGTATGTGTATCTGAGCTGAGTCATTGAGGACTCTTGTGAATGTATTTTCTGAATAGTGTCTTTTGACATTGAGCTATTGTTTGACATAGTGATAGAATTTCTATCATTGATGTCAATGGGGGAGAGAATCATGAAAAACATTGAGGAACTACATTTGTTGAGAGATTGAATAGGATAACAAAGCAAGCTTTGATTGATGATGAGTAGCAGTGTAGTTGAGTAGCAGTGGTTGGATTTTTTGGAACATTGGATGTTTTTCATCTATGTTGCCATCAATGCCAATGGGGGAGATTATTAGGAATGAATGCTGAAGCCTTTGGAAGTTATTCTATAGCAGTGGTTGTGGCATTCATGACTATGATTGTCATTAATGTCAACACAGTGTTATTCTGGAGTTTTAGCAAAGAAGCAGGCATAGTTTTGTTTTGCGCATATGTTATATTGTAGATTGAGTTATGCATAGTTGATGGTATGTTCTTTGGTGTGTTATTAGCCTATGGTTAAGAGTGCAAAGAGAAATTCATTTATTCATGAAAGTTATAAGCATTTTGGTGGAAGCAGTATTCTGGCAGTTTTCCTGTGTAGCAGTTTTTGGTAATCGGAGGATATCTCCTAATCGGGATGGAATCTAATTCTGCATAGTTAAAGGGAAGTTTGAGACTCATTGGTGGTGATGTGGTTCATAGCACAAACTTTTAGGTCACATGATTGGAAAGTTATTGTATCTGGAAGCTGACAATTTTATGTAATTTTGATGTAGCATGTTGAAATTATTATTTTGTATTTGCATGCCGACTAATTTGTAATTATTTGAGTGTGGTATAAAGGAAGGAATGTTTTCCTTATTATGTATGAGGATTTTAATAGTTGTGATATGAAATTATGAAATTTTTGATGCGAATGTATGCATGAAGTGAAGAAAAGAGCTAATTTAGTGATGAAGGAAGACTTGCGAAGTACAGAGATCTGAATTTGTGATCTTGTGTAGCAGAGAGTGTGGTTTTGGCATAGTGTGAAGGAGGTAACATATTTCATATTATTCTATTAAATAATCCTAAGATCTGTTGGACAGTGAGTTTAGAGATCTTGCCTTGAAGCTGTTTGGGCAGTGGGTCCTTCTGTCTTCCATAACTCCTAACAGGGTTAGAATCTTTTAACAGGGATTCAAAATCTCCTAACAGAGATTCATATGTACTGAATGTATTTCATAAGACTCCTAACAGGGTCCATCCTCTAACAAGGAACTTTCATATTAGTGCATCATTTTGTGGGCATCATTCCCACCGGGGTTTACTCTTTGATCAAGAGGTTCCCTAGTTAACATATCTTGTGTTATTGTGTCATTGTATATGGTTATCTGTCTATGGTTGGTTACTACATTAATTATATGGTTTAAAGATATTGAAGTTGATATTGAGGTTAATAATGATAAATGGTATAACTATCAGATAACTGATTCACCCCCCCCCCCCCCTCTAAGTTATCTTGGTGGTCTTTGCTTTATGTAATGTTTTTGTAAAAGGCTGTGATATGTCTGCAAGCTAAGATATGAAGCATCTGATAGATTGAACTCTTCCTTGCAATGTCCTCATTTTAATGATGTTTTGGGAGGTTGCATCTCCATGATAGCCTTTAATTTAGCTAGATCAACTTCAATGCCCTTCTTTGAAACTATGTATCCTAAGAGCTTTCCAGAAGTGACACCAAAAGCACACTTCTTAGGATTTAGTCTGAGACTAAATTTTTCCATTCTGTCTAGTATCTTGCTCAAGTCATTTAGATGTTCAGTTCTAATCATAGATTTTGCTAAAGTATCATCAACATAATCCTCCATCGTCCTATGCATCATGTCATGAAAAATAGATGTCATGGCTCTTTGATATGTAGGACCAGCATTCTTAAGCCCAACTGGAATGACATTCCAGCAGAAGGTGCCCCATGCACATGTGAAAGTAGTTTTCTCTTGATCCTCTAGAGCAATTTTTATTTGATTATATCCAAAAAACCATACATTAAAGAATACATCTCAAAGCCCGCAGTCATGTCCACTATCATATCAATGTTAGGTAATGGAAAATCATCCTTAGGGCATGCTCTATTTACATCTCTAAAGTCTGTGCACACTCTGATTGATTTATCTAGTTTTGAAATAGGTACAATATTGGAGATCCATTCTACATAATCAATAACTTGGATGAATCCAGCTTTTAGGAGCTTCTCTAATTCATCTTTTACCAAGAGTGCAACATGAGGATGCATCTTTCTTAATTTTTGTTTAACTGGTTTTACTCCAGGAGCTATAGATAAATGGTGAATTATAAGATCAGGATCCAACCCTGGCATATCTGAATATTTCCATGCAAAGTTGATCTTCTTCTCTGTTAGGAATGTTGTAAATTTTTTATTTTCTTCCTCTTATAAAGATTGTGCTACATGGATCAACTATGGTTCTTCTACTATTCCCAAATTGATAGATTGAGTGGGCTCAATGAGAACTGGAGATCTATCCTATAAATGACTTGGAAGGAAATCAAATATCTCATCCTTAGGTGCCTCAGAGAGGTTTTCACCTTTGGATACATCTTTTATTTTTACTTTTGTAGGTTCTGAGACTGCCACAAATTGGTTTTCACCCTCAGAACTCCTTTTCTTTTTATTCTTATTCTTATTTTTCTAACTAAGATACTTGATGTCCGACTCTGTCATGCTAACGCTCGGTTCACTTATGGAAGTCCTCATAGCTCAACTGCATTTAGGTAGCAAGTAAGGGCATAGTCATTTGGGAAGGTATAAATACCATGGCTCAGATTTGTGGATGTTTGATCAAGAAGTTGAGGATGTTGGATAGTCAAAGTGGTGAAAGATTGGGTAAGAGTGTTTACGAATATGGATCTATCATCATTCGTCCTAACCAAACACTCAAGTTCAAAGGTGATATTACAACTTAAGACATTCAATTTGTGAATAGGCTCAATATCATTGTGATAGTCCACTTCAGCCATCGGTGGATCAGACTTGATAAGTTCATCATTTCACTCTAGACTTACGTTGGTTTTAGGTGCATATTGATGAATAACATCAACATGTTTCTCTATAATAAGCTCATCTTCTTCTAGAATGGCTCCCCATTCATAGTCATTAGATTCCTCATCTATGCCTCTAGGAAATCTAAGAACATGAGTAAAGTTAGGATGAATACCCCAAGAATGGTTACCCTCAGATTTTGATTTGAATTCATACTCATGGGAATCTGTCTTAGAATAGCTACCACCTTCCTCTTTGTTTGTTTGATTGTCTTCGAGATTAGCTAGTTCTTGTGTTGCAACTATCTCTTGCTCTATAGTAGGTTCTTGTGTTTCTACTACATTAATTCTTTTGATTGGATCATCTTCAGCATCAAGGAGGTCTTTGATTTCTTTAGGACAATGCTCATAAGGAATTTTCTCATCAATGGTGTCAGAATCATCACTATTAGATTTTTTAGTTATTTCCTTCTTTACTTGATTTGCTATGGAAGGCTCAATTTGTTCTAGAACATGTGGGGAGTTCTTTCTAAGATAGAAAGGCTTCTTTGTGTATCCTAAACCTGTTGTATTTTTGTTGGCTCAACCACGATGTTCAAGAGGTGACAGAAGACCTTTACCCTATAGTCCTAGAGGTCCTTTTCCTTTATATCCCATCTTAGCTATGAGTTTATCCCCTGGGCCATATGACTTAGAAGGAACCTTTGATACTTTAGAGTCACTAGGTGGAACAACTTGGGATTCAAGTTCATCCTTGTAAAGCCATGCAAGCATAGCTTCATCTTCTTCAAATTCTTTCTGAGGTACTTTCTTTGCAACAAATTTTCCTTTATATGCCTCAAGAGGTTCCTTAGATTCTAGTTTGATTTATTTTTGAGCTTGCCCATAAGACTTAGAAGAGATAGGGAGAGATGTCAAAGACAAATCTGGCTCTATAGTATATTCTCCCATACCATTTTCTTTGATATTGGCCTCTTTTGAAATGTCTTCCATCTTAGATGTGGATGCTACATCTATTTTCTTAGTGGAAGATTCTCTATTATTAGGAACATGTTTATCCACATTTTCCTTCAATGCATTGCAAGTTGTTGACACATCAGCTGGAATGGTTACGTCTACTCCGTCACAAGGAAATTTCAAGCACTGATGGTATGTGGAAGGAATAGCTCTCATCTCATGTATCTAGGGTCTTCCTAGAAGGATGTTGTAAGCCAAAGGTATATCAAGAACTTGACATATAGTATCTCTGATGATAGGACCTTTTCTGATAGGCAAGACAATTCTTCCCTTGGAGGATCTTTTCTCTTTATCATATGCTTTGATAGTTATTTTCTTTCTAGGATCAATGGCTATTTCTAAAAATCCCAATTGTGTGATCAAGCTGTAAGAACAAATATTTAGACCAACGCCTCCATCTATCAACACATGTTTGACACGTTGGTTTTGGATCAAGACTTCAATATACAAGGGCTAGTTATGTGGATGACTCAAGGAGTTATCATCATCCTCTGAAAAGGAGATATATTGTGGAGACGTAAGATGACCAACCATAGCCTAGAATCTATCTAAATCAATGTTATTAGGAACATTGGATATGAGAAAAGCTTTGTCTAGAATGGCTCTATGAGTTAGAGATATCCAAAGCAACTCAAACATGGAGATTTTAGCATTAGTATGTTGGAGTTGTTGAATGATACTGTATGAAGTAGGCCTCGTGTCCTTAGGATTTGAAGATTTAGATGTTGCCCTCTATTTAAAGGCAAAAGATGGATTGAAAGGCACCTTAGGGACATTTGATTGATCTAGGATTTGTCCTTGTAGGTGTGTCTGAGCTTGTGATTGAGTAACTATGTTAGCTGATTGATTTTCTCTATCTCTTCTTACAATTGTGATGACATTGCAACGCTCAGATAGGCTTGGTTCAACCATATTGATAATAGTATTATTTCTAGAATAGGCATAATTGACCTTAGCACCCACATTAGGCTGAGAAGATGAATCTCCTTGGCTATTCTTTGCAAATGGTTTGGTGAATGCTATGTGATCATTATTGCTTTTAGGATTATCAATCATGATTTCTCCACTATCAATCTTGTCTTGAATGGTATGCTTCAACCACAAGTAGTTATTAGTTTTGTGAACTTTACCTCAATGGAAATCATAGAATTCATTCTCTCTCCACCATTTTGGCTTAGGATCAGGATCAGATTGTTAGATCTTAGGCAAAGAGATGATGTTATTATCTAGTAGAGTTCTCATAGCTGATTCCAAAGATTCTCCAAGAGGAGTGAACTTTCATTTATTATCAACAGACCAAGATTTGTATTCTGGCTTCTTTTGAGATGATTCAAATACCTTTTGTTTTGAAGCTTTGATGGCTTGAGTACCAATGGTTAGATTGAAAGTAGGTGCCTTAGATGGGGCATGGAGATTATCAATAATGCCATTTGTGATGATGCCATTATTATTGTTCCAATTTTTGTTCTTATCCTTAAAAATAGATTCATACTTATCCTTTTGAAGTGTGACGTCTCCTTTTTTCACAAGTACTTTTTCAATTTTGATTGCATTATCTACCATCTTGTCAAAAGATGTATGATTTTGCATTTGTAAAGGGTAGTTGATTTCTAGAACAAGATTGTTGATGAAGATTTCCAACTTCTCAGTTTCTGGAATAGGCCTAGCATATAGAGAGAATTTCTTTCTCCATCTTTTGAGAAATGTCAGGAATGGTTCTCCTAGATATTGCTTGATATTGTAGATATCAATCATGGTGACTGGATGTTGTATGTTGTAGGAGTATTGCTGATAGAACAATTTGATCAACTCCTCAAAGGTTTTGATTGTAGGAGGCATCCTAGAGAACCAATGAATGGTTTCTCCTCCCAGAGATCAAGGGAAAAGATGCATTAGATAGGTTGGTTCATGCATGAACTCCATAGATTGAGTACAATATTCTCTGACATGATCTTGAGGATTAGAGTTTCCATCATACTTATCATATTTCAGCATTTCCACCCTTTTAGGGAATGGTGGCATATACAAGTCTTTATCAAATGGAAAAGGACGTAGGGCCTCCATGGAGAACTCCTTAGGTTCTTTTTCTTTTTCCATTTTGTTAAGTTTTACTTGCATGGTGTGCATTTGTTTCATCATAGCTGAAATAGGTGTTTCTTCCTCATGTGTAATGATATCTTCCACATTAAAATTGGGAGGAAGTTTAGCTCCTTGATGAGATAATTGTAAAAAGTATGTTTCTCTATGTTCTTTTAAGAAATGCTTCATCATTCTTTTGAAGTCATCATCATTTTGATACCGAGCAATTTCTTCAGGTGTGGGTTCCTGATCTGCACCATGTTGAGATTGAGCTCTTTGAGAGCCATGGTTTGTCCCCACTTGAGACATGGTAGGAGTTCTCCCTAGGATAGATCGAGGAGGAGTTTGTTGATTACCTCCATGAGTTGATGGAGGGGATATGTATCTAGTTTTTAATTGAAAGTTTCCAAGACCGTGGTCTTCGTAAAGACCAGAATTGTAGAGTTGCTCAAGAGTTGGACCCTTGATAGTGGTTATAGGTAAGGTATGGGATGCTTCTCCATATTGCTTGTGAGAGGGAGCTCTAGTTTCCACCATTAACCTTGGGTGAAACAAAAGAATATGATGAAGACAACTGAAGAAAGTTATGATTCAAGAAGATCAAATGACGCAACCTTGTCAAGGTTTGATTGATTGAAGCTTAGATTAGACATAAATGAAGGATACTGTGCCCTAGATGTATGGGTAGATTCCCAAAAGATAGTGAACACAAGTTCACAACACTTAGCTATTTTGAAGATGGATTGAAGATTAATAGTTATGACAAGGTTTTGACACAAGATGAAAAAGACTCAAATTGATTAACAGAAGGCTAAATCAGATTCAAAAGGAACCTTTAGGAAAATGATTGGATTCTCAGTAGTTTCTGATCTGTTCCTGACATAGTGATTTTCTTGACAGACTCTGGAAATAGGCTAGAAAAGCTGGGTCTCTGACAGTTCTGACAACTTTCTGGCAATTTTTCAAAATTTCTCAAATGACTTTCTGCAGGTCTGTACGACAGTGGGTAGGCTATGAAATGACAATTGAAAAACTCATATGACAGTTGCAAAACTCACATGACAGTTGATAGCAGGGTTTTTGACTTTTTGAATTGACTGGCAGCAAAATTTATACGATAATATACCAGCTACGATACGACAATCTGGGGGTAATGAAACAACACTTTCCAAAAGTCGTACAACTTTTTGACTTTACAAGAGGACTTTTGACTCTAGAAAGGTGTTTGACATCAGATTTTGCAATTTTTTAGATTTTTAGTTTCATATTGTTCACAAAATTGTCTGTCCAGATTTGAAGATTGTATCGGATTGATTCATTCTTAGTAACCAGATAGATAAATAGGCACACAAAAAAACAAGCAAGTGATTTCAAGCATGTCTGAAAACAATGAACAAGGGACAAAGCAATCCTATGCATGAACAAGCAAGTGACTAAATGTGGTAACCCCTAGGAGTGCTAACAGTGTATGTTCCAAAAAGTTTTGCAATAATGCACATATTCCTAGAAAATGAAAATTTGGCCTCACTAGGGTTTTTAGTAATGGTCTAACTCTGCAACTTTTGTGATCTCAAGAGGGTGAACTCCAATCCAGGTGCATCAAGGTTTTGACATAGTTTGAGAAATTAATCAATCAGGAGATGCTAGGGAGATCTGACAGCCCAACAAGAGACAACACCTGTGAAGATTTCCTCCACAAGGACATTTATATAGTGGTTGTTGCTACCATGACTAAAATGGCTATTATCGCTTGAGGTTCTATCAACATGGTTGACCCAATTAAGGGAATGTCCACTATGGTTAACCCTCTCTAAAGGTGACTCACAAAAGATACCACATGGAGACTGGTTCCAGATTCAAGGTTTTGAGTTTCTGATACTACCCAAAAAGGGAGTAGAGCATAGTCCTCTAGCCTTTTCACTTTTAACCCAAACAAAGAAGACAAATTAATTCAACATGCTAAGACCAAGATTATCTCACAAAGATCTATGATGTCAACTACTTATGATCTATCAACCTATACAGAGAGAGAATGTATCAATCAGAAGTTGAAGACACACAAATCTAGTAGAACGTGAGATGCTCTCAGTAACCTCCCTACCTACAAGGGTTCCTTCATTGAGAAGATTTTTGCTGGAAACGCACTCTCTCAAGAACCACGAATAGTCTTCATAGGGCCTATTTACTATGTGTAAAAAAGATGCTAGAAAGCAAATCTATGTTCGTTTTTATAGCCCAAAATGAAATCTATGATATGAAAGTAATAAAGGTCACACAAGCTTGACACACAAGAGTTCTTTTTAATCCAAATGGAAATGTTATTAGCTAAGGTGATTACCTGAATTCCTTGCAACATGCTTAGTAGATTCTTACCTATTTTTAGCAATTCTCATGCTTTTTTCTAATTAAAATCAGTAGAAATCAATCAGAAACAACAAATTTCAAATGTTAATGTTAGCTATCAGTCCAAACTAGGAAAAAAAATCTGGAAAACTGCCTGAAAAAGTGAAACGACAATTGAGACCTGGCACTGAAACTTGTACGATAGTGGGTCACCTACTAGACAACAATCCAAAAACTCGTACGATAATGGGTATTAGATCATATGACAAAAGAGCTTCCAAATGACACTATGTTTTTGATGGTATGATCCTCGATCAAATAAACTAGCGTATGATAGTGGGTACCTCCTGATACAAGTTTCTGACAAAACTCGTACAAAAATTGTACGGACAGAAATTAAAGATCGCAGCTTGGAATAGAAAATGACAAGAAGATGATAGAAATTGATAGAAATTGAATGGAAACCCATTTCAGTGCCCCATGGTGGGCACCAAAAATGTGTGTGTGAATTTTTTACCTAGTTGTAGACACAACACTTCAATAAAACATTGGAGGTTAGTAGAAATCAAAATCGTGCAGTGAAATGGAAACTAATCTAACCAGGCGATTTATTGCCTTCTAGTAGATGCGAGTATGTATTCTCAGAGTGGACCAAGATCAGTGACCTTGACGAAACCTAAACGAAGGATTTGAATGCAGAATCTAGATATGAGATGAATGCAAATTAATCTTTTTTTTTTTTTGGATTTTCTATGCAATAAGATGAAACAAATTGATATGAATCTATTCTATATGAGAAACTGATATAACATGCAATTAATCTAACAATGATATGCTATATGATATGAATGCTTAAAACAATGAAAATCTCACAACAACTTTGATTCGCAAAGATTGATTCTTCGATCACCAATTCGCTAGCGTGACGGTGCAATTCATGGATGGATCCAAAATGAAGAGCTGAGGCCTTAATTTATAGAAATCCAAGGCTTTGGAGGTGCATGGAAGAAGCCATAAATCACTCTTGATAAACTTAGGTTGATTTTTGAGTTATCAAGAATTAAGAGATAAATTAACTCACAAAATCATGTAAATCAGCTTGTTGATTTAAATCAGAAGTTGAGAACAGCTTTCAACTCAAAAGAGAGTTGAGTTTATTTTTAAAACAACTTGAATTGATTTTCTAATTTAAATTTTAATTTTTTTTTGGATGTGCATAATTAATATGAATTAATTTAATAAATAAAATGATTTATCCTCAACTTAACTAATTAAAAAATTAAAACAATTGATTTATGGGTTAATGAATTAATAAATCAAACTTTTATTCAAAAACTATATTATTAAATTTGACAATTGACATTAATTAATTAAATAAGATTTTAATCAATTAGTCATAGGATATTTGATTTATTGTCAAAATAAAATAATACAATTTAGGAATAAATATAATTAAATCCAATTAAGTGGCAGTATTAAATCTAGTTAATTAAATATTCAAAATATTCAATTAATCAAACTTTAGGATAAATCAGATTTATCGCCAAATAATCATTAAATTAAAGATAATTATGATAAATAGGAATAAGGAATATTCTTCGATGCAGAATTTAGGATAATCAATTAAGATTTGATAATGTGCCGATGTGCCTTAGGTTAGGACTTCGATGTCGATTTCATTCGAATTGTCGATGTAGGAGGTTAATGAACTTATAGCCCATTTTTGGGGTATTACATTTTTCCCCTCTTTGAATTACTGTGTGAAGTGCAGTGGTTCAAAGACAGTCTGTGTATGATGTTGAAACTGATGTTTGAAATTGAAATTGATATGAAACAGAAATTGATTGAAGTTGATATGAAGATAATAGTCCTGAATGACCAAAGATAATGTTAACTATAACAACAAATGAAAAGAAAAGGAGTTCTGAGGGTGAAAACCACTTTGTGGCAATCTCAGAACCTACAAAAGTAAAAATAAATATTGTGGCACAAATGGGCTATAAGTTAACAAGCTCGGGAGCTAGGACTCGGAGAACAAGTTCGAATTGTCGATGTAGGACCTTAAATCTCCAACAATCTCCCCCTTTGGCATTGATGGTAACATATGGAATGAAAAACACCACCAACCCAAATGAATAATTATTTTATAACATTCTCCATTTCCTCATCAAAAAAATCCCCCAAGGATGCATCCTCCATCTGCTACAATATTCTTCAATATTATTCATTTCCTTAACTAAACTACTTTCATAACTGAATATTACTCCCCCTTAAGTTTTTTTTTCATAGCTTTATACTACTCCCCCTTTGACATCAATGGAAAAGGGTGCCAATCAATTTAAGCACTAGTACTACTCTTTAAGTAGAGTAGTCAACCATCCATCAGTCCCTAAAGACTGATGCTCTTTCTTCTTTCTTATAAGAAGAATCAGGGAAGGGAATTACTCCCAACTTCTCCCTGAGATACTCAAAAGTATCCTTTGGCAAGGGCTTTGTGAATATGTCTGCTAACTGATCTTTAGTACTCACATAGTCCAACTTGAATTCTTTCTCTACCACTTTTTCTCTTAGGAAGTGATACTTAATATCAATGTTCTTTGTCTTTGCATGCATCATAGGGTTCTTAGACATGTTGATAGTGCTAGTGTTATCACAGTGAATAACAATAGGATAATCAATCTGGATTCCAAAATCCTTTATCATTTGCTTGATCTAAACAATTGTAGAACAATTCAGGGCTGCTGCAACATACTCCACTTCTTCTTTTGACTGAGAGATACAATTTTGCTTCTTGCTTGTCCAAGTGACAAGTCTATCACCAAGAAATACTGCTCCACCTGATGCATTCTTTCTATCATCAATACATCCTGTCCAATCAGCATTAGTATACACATGAAGCTCAACATTTTCTAAATTAGGATACCATAGACCATAATCTATAGTGCCTTGCAAATATCTGAATATTCTTTTTACTACCATAAGGTGACTTTGTTTAGGCTCTACTGCAAATCTCCCAACTATGCCAACTGCATTGGAAATATTAGGCCTAGTTTGAGTAAGATATATGAGTTTACCAATCATAGATTTGTACAATGTTGTATCTACTACTAGAGAATCATCTTCTTTTGTAAGTTTGCATCATGTTATCATAGGTGTGCTCACTGGCTTGCAATCATCCATCTTGAATTTCTTCAATATCTCTTTCACATATTTGGACTAATTAATGAAGATTCCTTTCTCTGTTTGCTACACATTTAATCCCAAAAAGTACTTGATAAGACCTACCATTCTCATCTCAAATTCACTCTGCATTTCTTTAGCAAATTCTACACTTAGTTTGTCATTACCCCCAAAGATAATGTCATCAAAAAATATAGCCACTAGTAGTAGTCCTTCAGATGTCTCTCTAATGAATAGATTACAATATATTGCTCCTTTCTTGAATCCAATCTTTGTTAGATATCCATCAAGTCTCTCATACCATGCTCTAGGGGATTGCTTGAGTCCATAAAGGGCTTTCTTCAATCTGCATACCATATCAAGTTTGTCTGATAGGGTGAATCCTTCAGGCTACTCAATGTACACTTCTTCTTTTAGCTCTCCATTCAAGAATTCTGACTTAACATCCATCTGATAAACTTTGAAGTTTTTGAATGTTGCAAAGGCTAAAAAATAACTTAATAGCCTCTAACCTTCTTACTAGTGCAAATGTGTTTGAATAATCAATACCTTCCCTTTTCACATATCCCTTGTATACCAACCTTACTTTATTCCTTACTACTGTACCATCTTCATTCATCTTGTTTCTGAATATCCACTTTGTTCCAATCACATTCTTATCACTAGGTCTTGAGACTAGATCCCAAGTATTATTTTTGATAATCTGATCTAGTTTTTCTTTCATAGCATCATGACAATATGAATTATTGCATGCATCTTCAACACTAAAGGGTTCAATATGATATAGTAAACAAACTACCTCATTTCTTGTTGAACTCTTAGCTTTTGATCTTGTTGTGACTTTGTCGCTCTGATCTCCAATGATGTCATCCTTAGAGTGATATCTAGATGTATACTTTGAAACTTTAAGTGATGTTGACTCATCTTCCTTCTGAGTTTCTTCTTCACTTGTTTCAGGTTCATTGAATAATACATCAATATTGTCAAACATTTCTTCAACAATTGTCTCACTAGTGGATGGTCTGGGTTCTTCTTCAATCATGGGTGAGTAATCATGATATCTTTCTTGAACCATTAACTTTTCATCAATCTTAACATGAGCTCTTTTAATGATTTTCTTTAATCTTAAGTTGAAACATCAATAAGCTTTACTTTTAGTAGAGTAACCAAGAAAAATACCTTCATCACTCCTTGCATCAAACTTGCCTATTTATTCATCTCTCTTGATGTAGCACTTGCTTCCAAAAATTTTGAAGTATTTCACTGTGGGAACATTACCAAACCATAGCTCATAAGGTGTCTTTTCCCCGCTAGGTCTCAATTGAATTCTATTGATAGTATAGATTGTTGTATTTACTGCATCTCTCCAATAGGTATGTGAAACTTTTCCTTCAATCATGATGGTGTGTGCTGTATCAAGGATGATTCTATTCCTTCTCTCTACAATCCCATTCTCCTGAGGGGTTCTAGGTGCACTCAATTGTCTTTTTATGCCATGTTCTTTGTAGTACTCATAGAATCTTTCAGATGTGAATTTTCCTCCTCTATCCGATCTTAGACATTTTATCTTTAGTCTAGATTCATTCTCAACCTTAGCTTTAAATATTTTGAATTTATCAAATGCTTCCGACTTATCTTTTAAGAACACAACCCACATCATTCTATAATAATCATCTACAAACAAAATGAAGTACCTTTCACCATAGTATGATCTTGTTTGAGTTGGTCCACATAAGTTTGTATGAATCAGATCCTACTTGTTCTTTACTGAGTTATACTTGCTTCCAAATGAATTCCTCACATGTTTTCCCATAACACATTCCCTGCAGATAGTATCAACTGGTTTTGCAATGCTAGGTAGATCTCTTACTGCCTTAACATTACTGATCTTTACTATGTTATCAAAATTGGTATGACATAGCCTTTTGTGCCATAACCAACTATCATCTACTTTAGCAATAAAAAAACTTGTTTATGGAATAAGTTGAAAAAAATTACCTTTAGTTTTTTTATCCTGATGCAATTATTTCTCCTTCTTGGTTGTTAATGATACACTTATTTCCATTGAATTCAAATCTGTAACCTTTGTCAAGTAACTACCCAACACTTAGTAGGTTATGTTTTAAACCATCAACATAAAGAACATCCTCAGTGCTATTCTTTCCATCCAGGGTGATGCCTCCTCTTCCAATAATGGGCTTAGGAGTGTTATCTCCAAATCTAACCATGCCTCCTTGGTACTTTTCCAAATGAAAAAATCTATCTTTATCACCGGTCATGTGATGTGAACAACCACTATCAATGATCCAATTTATCCTGATGTCAGCTTGTGAAATTAGTGCAAATTCTTGTGGATTCTTTTCATCTTCAAGAGAAACAAATCCAATTTATTCCTTTGCTAATTCTTCATCACATAATCCATCTTCAACATAGTAACATTCCTTTGTGTACTTAGGCTTGTAGTTATTATTGTGCTTTTTAACTCTTGTAGGACACTTAGATGCAAAGTGACCAATCTTGTTACATGAAAAGCATTTGAATGGTAATTGACCTTCATATTTTCCCTTTCCTTTCCTTTCTCTCTTAGCAATCATAGCAATAAAATCATCTAGAGTTTTCTCTTCATCATTATCATCAAAATTACTAGAAGTGTTTGCATATTTCTTACCATGGATTGAAGCTTTGAAAGCAGTCTCACTTTTTAGCTCTATCTTCAAGCTTGATATCTCAAATGCAGTGATCTTGCTGATTAAGGTTTCTCTTTTGAAGTTTTCTAAAAATTGCATGGTCTCATCAAGGATATTTATCTTGTTCTCATATTCTGGTGTCAATGTAGTCATCAGTTTGTCCATGATGTCTTCTTATGAAATTTCTCCACCATTATTCCTAATTCTGGCAACTACTTCATTGATCCTTTGATTGTAGGCTCTTATGTTTTCCTCATGTAGCATCTCCAAAGTGTTGTACTTTTTCTTCCATGTTTTTCTGCACACATTTTTTTCTTGTTTATCTCCTTCAAACATGTCTTCTAGGTGCTTCCATATTTTGTAGGCTGTATCTACTTTCTTTATTTTTGAAAATTCACTATCAGATAATGCACAGATAAGGGCTTCTTTTTCTATTGCATTATGATGGAACAAATCCTTTTGTTTGCTAGTAGCATCATCCTTTGCAAGATCTTCTAGAGAGGAGATTTGAACTTCTTTTATAGCCACTTCAAAAACTTCAAAGGCAATGCACTATAAATGTGTCATCATCTTGTTCTTCCAATCAAGATAATTCTCTCCATCAAACTTAGGACTATCTTTTCTAAAGAATGCCATCTGATCAACCTCAAGTTGTTAAACTTTCTCTTTGAGGCACTTGGCTCTGATACCAATTGTTAGGAATAGTCCAAGAGATAACTGAGAGGAGGGGGGGGGAGGGTGAATCAATTATCTACTAGTTTCAATTCTTTATCCAATTAAGTATACTTAAACATGAGAATAAACACAATGAAAGAACACTTGAATACAACACCAATATTTTGGTTATGGGGAAACCCAAATAGGTAAAAACCCTGGTGGGAATTGACACCCACTAATATTCTGCACTAGAGTATTATGATCCTTGTTAGAAGATCCTTAACCCTGTTAGGAGTTTCTTTACAATAAATTTAGTATAGTAGACCTTGTCAAGGATCAGAACCTATTAGGAATCTTTTACAATAGTCCCTATTAGGGGAGAGGATGCACTATCCGAGAGCACACTTCTCAAAGGGGTGAAGACTACAACCTTCTATTTAATAGATACACACTATATGTGGATCTTGGTGAGATGTGCTTTGACCTACTATCTGGATCAGTTCCAATGTATAGAAAAAATACTTTACTTGGTCACATAGACCTTCTTTTGATGGTTCAACACTTCACACACTCTACTCTGCTCTTCAGAATCAACCATGAACCACACTTCAGTAATTACAAATGACTGCTTATAAATATCTTTCCTCTAAATGATATAATCAAGTCAGCCTATTAGAACCACCTTGAAATCATATAAGAGAAGTCATAACAAACCCCAATAATAATTCAGTCAGCTCTACTAAGCATGCAACACATTCTGGGATCTGTTTAATGAGATAATTGTAGACACACACTACACACTATTGGCTCTACCAAAATTACTAGATCTTTCTTCTCAAGCTGAATTACTTTATGCACTCTTAACCAAACATTACTAACTCTTCTCCAAGCTCTAATCCAAGGGCACATACCAAAATGATAGGCTCAACTCTAGAACCAATATGATCTCTGTCAGCTCTTCTGAATAAACACAGGAAACTCCTACTGGTGAATAACGATTGCATAACCTAACTTCTACTAATCATCAGACTCTATGTCCATGAATGTAACATCACTGACATGTCTCCATCACATATACAAAGGTGCAAGGCTCCATGAAAACTATACAGATAATCATACACATAACATTGTCTGTTAATCTATCAGGAACACTAGTGGCACAAGCTGCTATATAACTATTTGTACTAATAGTTAACCTCTACCTCCATGATATCATGTTGATAAAATGTTCATGTTGCATATACTCAAAGCTTAGTGCATAAGTCTTCCATGCATTCTACTTACCATATGTTGTCATCAATGACAAACATACAGTCAGCATTGGCTTGCTGGGAAATCTCCAACAGTTTCTTCATAGGTACCAAACCTAGGAGTACTTTCTTCAATTAGGTCGAATAGTAACTCATTTTCATGAAGTGATTCAATATCACCATCAATCTTAGATCCCATTAGTAAAGCCTAAGAGGTTCTTGGTTGTACTGCCCACATCAAACATGTGTATGTGCTTACAATGAAACATATGTCTTCTTTATACTTTTCCACTATATTGGTTGGGATCCTTTCCCTCTCATGCATTTATTTCTAAAAGTATTTGAAATAACCCCACAAAGCACTACTAAAGTTATTTACTATTATTCTTAAACATTCCTTAATCTTCACTACTATCAACTTATTGGTTGACCACTAAACATTATTGATACCAAGGAAATGATTTTGCAGGTAGAAAAACATACATACCAGCAATGAACTATAATTTAAATCTTTCTTTTTTTCCTTATCTATCCTCTCTATGTTCACAAAGAATTGAATTCTCATGACCTCACATAGGTCATATTGTTCATCCTCCTTCACCATCTGATATGCAACATGTATGCCTCCATCACGCATGCTATTCAATTTTCTCAGCTCGTATACCTATAACTGATCACCATTGAAGAAAAAGTGACCTCAATATCTTTAATATCATTAATCATCATCACCTGTTGATCTTATCTTGACTTGGTCAAATGTGTGACCTCTTCTAATGTTATCCTTCTTAGAACAGGTAAGCCACCACTTGAGAACAATCCAGCTACTGCATGAATTAATTCCTTGGTAATCTTGTGTGGCCTATCCAACAAGATAAACTGATCATGAACTCAACTCAGTGCATATATGATCCACTCAGTTTCAAAAACATCTAGTAGGTCAATAATATAGGTGAAACACTTGTCAATAAAATGTTTATGCACATCCTTTAATCCTGATTTATTACATAGTGTGATATAAGCCTTAAATATAGCATTTGAACCAAGATCTTAACCTTGCAATGGATAAAATATATTATGTCTTCAGTTAACAATATGCCATGAGGAATTGAATACAAAGTTCCTATCAGGTCATTATCTTTGAAATTCATAGGATGCAATTTGAACACTGGCCTTGTTTCCTCAGTAATTTCAATCAACACTAGAGTATCCATAATGCTAGCAGTGATTTTATTCACAAAACATTGAATATAACCTTTGCAATATAGAGAAATACCTCTTTTGTCATTGATTGGGGTTCTTCAATCACTGCTTCAATCTCGGCACAAGATCACAACCATCGATCACAATCGCTCAATTCTCCTTATACTCACTAGTTAGTGCTCAACTCAATTTTTTAAATGAAAAGTCACACATGACTTTCAATTTTCAACTTTTATAATGTTACATGTACAAGCATTAAATACAATAGTTAAAAAGTGCCTTTTACTGCTTGCAACTAGTTAGAACATCAAATAGTCACTTAACCATAAATATCATTATATGGTTATATAGGATCATGTGAATATATAAAATCCTTCATTTAAATTCATAAAAAACATAAATAGGCATCTAATCATGCTAATAAATCTTATGGTGTAGACAACTTAGGGGAATTGGTTATATATCTTACTTTTTTTTCTCCCCCTAAGACAATATCTTTGACTTAGTCTTATGATGAATTCTCCACATTACCTGATGGTGTGGAACTCTCTGTCAATTCAAAATAATTGAGTACATTTTTATTAACCCATGTTTGTTTCATCTAATTTCTAATTCCTCCATCATCTGCAATATTCTTGCCATTATCATTGCCAATCCTATTCATCGATTGACCTTCACCATCTTTCTTCTTAGCTCTACAAGATCTAGCAAGATGTCCAATCTCTTTGTACTATTAAAACACCATGCCTAATTGCCTCCATGATTCAAAATTTCCTCTACTATTTATCATTTTTAAATTCACTATTATATGTCCATAATTGTGACAAATTGGATAGCTAGCAACCAATTTGTTTCCTTGTTGATTAGGCCTCAACTGCTTGGGGTCATGTGTTAGGAATGAATGCTGAATATATCCTATGGGGGAGTATTAGTAGCCATTCTGTAGTAGTTATTGTTGCATTCATGACTATGATTGTCATTGATGTCAACACAGTGATCTATGAGATCATGGTTAAGAGAGCAGATGAAAATTCATTTATTTATGGAAGTTATGAGCATTTCAGTAGAAGCAGTATTCAGGCAGTGTTCTTGAGTAGCAGTTTGTGGAAATTGGGTGATATCTCCTAATTGGGATTGAATCTAGTTATGTGTAGTTGGATAGCAGTTGAAGACATGTTGATAGTGATGTGGATGTTAGTGCAAGATCCGAGGTCGCACAAGTGAAGAATTATCTTAATTGGAAGTTGACAGTTTTGTGTAATTTTGATGTAACATGTGGAAGATTTTATTTTGTAATTTGTATGCTGACTCATTTGTAATTACTTGAGTGTGGTAGAAAGGAAGTAATATATTCCTTGTTGTAACATGAAGTTGGAATTGTGTATGTATGGAATGGTAATTGTGAAAGTGAATTTGTGAAGAGGATATGCGAAGTACAGAGATCTATTGTAGCAGTGGTGCGGTTTGGCACAATCAGAGGAGTATTGGATTGTTGAGGTCAGTAATCTTTTGGTATTATTCTATTGAGTAATACAAAGATCAGTTGGACAGTGAGTTCAGTGATCTTAACTTGAAGCTATTTGGGCAGTGGGTCCTTTTGTCTCCTATAACTCCTAACAAAGTTAGAATCTTTTAGCAGGGATTCAAAATCTCCTAATAGGGATTTATATGTACTGAATGTATTTCATAAGACTCCTAATAGAGTCCATCCTTTCACAAGGATTATTTATATTAGTGCATCTTTTGTGGGATCATTCCCACTGGGGTTTACTCTTTGATCAAGAGGTTCCCTAGTCAACATATCTTGTGTTATTGTGTCATTGTGTATGTATATCTTTCTATGGTTGTTGATTACATTGCTTACATGGTTGAAATCTATTGAAGTTGATAAATGTTGTAGTTATCAAATAATTGATTAAGTCCCCCCCTCTCAGTTATCTTGGTGGAATTTAATTTCTAACAATTGGTATCAGAGCAGCAGATCCTTGAAGGAAAAGTTTAACAACTTAAGGAGATCCATGGCATATTTCAAGAAAGAAAGCCCTAAGTTTGATGGAGTAAATTTTGATAGCTGGAAAGAAAAGATGAAGACACATTTACTATGTTTAGGACCAAGTTATTAGTTGATCACAAAGAATGAGAAGACTATCATTGATGAGGATAACATTGAAACATGTACTAATGATGAAAGAGATCTATTCATGTGTAACATACTTGCGAGAGAAGCACTTTTGTCAGACCTTCTGAAAAATGAGTACAGTCAGGTAAAATATTTGAAAATATCTCATGAAATTTGGTTAGCTTTACACTCTACTTTTGAAGGTGATGAACATGCAAAGAAAATTAGATTACATAATTGGATATGTGCATTTGAAGATATAAGAATGATGGAAGATCAATATGTTAGAAGATATATTGGTAGAATGTTAGAAATTGTTGCAGGTATAAAATCTTGTGGAGGAATCAAGATAGAGAATGAAGTGATATGGAAAATTCTGAGGACATTGACTCCTGCATTCAAGCAGACAACTTAGATAATTGAACAAGTTATTCCTTGCACTACAAACTTTACTAGAGAGAGTGTTCTTGGAAGATTAGAAGTAGCAGAAATGAACCTGAGACTATTAGGAGACTTACCTAGAATGGAGATAGCATTCAACGCACTTAGTGTTTGTCCTACTTTTTCAAGAAGCATCAGTGTAAGCGGAGATTATGCTAGCAGTAGCAAATCTAGAAATGAAGAAGATAGGAAGATTGAAGAAAGTATTGCCTTGTGAAAAGAGAACCAGATGGTAAGAAATTTTTTAAGTGTTGGACTTGTCAAGAATTTGGTCATTTTGCATCCAAATGTCCTAAGAGAGTTAATAAGTATAGGAAGAACCTTAATCCTAGAAGATCTAAAGAATGTTACTATGCAAATGATGAAGAACTTGAAGCTAGTTTGGAAATTTTTTTGAGTGAAAGTGAAAATGAGAATGATGATATAGGATTTGTAGCAATTAAAGAATAAAATCCTGAAACAGGAATTAAGGAAGAAAAAGCTTTAGTTTCTCAAGTAGAAAAGAAAACTGATGGGATTATAGACAATGGTTGTTCACATCATATGACTGGAGACATGAAGAAATTCATAAAGTTTAACAATTATGATGGAGGAATTATTAGAATTGGAAACAATGCACCTTGCTTGATTAAAGGTATAGGATCTATTACTCTTGATTGAAAGACTAATACTGATGATGTTTATTTTGTGGATAGTTTGAAGCATAATCTTTTGAGTGTTGGTCAGCTAGTTGATAAAGGATATCAAGTTTGGTTTACTGAGAAAACTTGTGTAATTAAAGACAAGAATGGTAATTTTATTGGTACTGGATCAAGAACCAGAGGTAATGTATTTCAGTTGAATCCCACTGAGATGACATGTTTGATTACTAAGATTGATGACAGTTGGTTATGGCATAGAAGATTTTGACATATAAACTTTGATAATATTGTGAAAGTGAGTACTACACTTGTATTAAGATATTTGCCTAGAATTATGAAGCCTACTAGCATGATTTGCAAAGAATGTGTGATGGCTAAGAAGAAAAGAAGCTCATTTCCCAGCAAGAAGTTCACAACAACAAAAAAGTTGGAGATTGTTCATACAAATTTGAGCGGTCCCACAAGGACTAGAGGATTCTATGGAGAAAGGTATTTTATGATTCTTGTTGATGATTTTACAAGAATGATGAGGATTGCATTTCTTAGAGAAAAGTCTGAAGCATTTGATATTTTTAAGATTATTAAGAATAAAGTTGAGAATGAATCTAGAATGAAGATTAAATGTTTGAGATCAGATAGAGGTGGAGAATTTACTTCAAAAGAATTTAACATTTTTTGTGAAGTGAATGGAATTAAGAGATAGTTTTCAGCCCCTAGGACACCTTAACAAAATGGTATTGCATAAAGAAGAAATAGGTCAGTGACTAAAGCAACAAGAGCTATGTTATTTGAGAATGACTTAACGAAGATATTCTGGAGAGAAGTAGTGAACACAACATTATATATAATGAATAGAGTATAAATCAGAGCAGACACAAATAAGACACCCTATGAACTATGGTTTGGACATGCACCATCAGTTAAGTATTTTAGAATTTTTGGAAGAAAATTTTATATTAAGAGAGATGATGACATTGGAAAGTTTTATCTTAGAAGTGATGAAGGTATATTTCTTGGATATTCATTGAAGAGAAAAGCGTATAGATGTTACAATAAAAGAACTAAGACTATTGTTGAAAGTGCAAATGTGAAAGTTGATGAAAAGTTCAAAATTTAGGAAAGAATGCTTGATTATGAATCAAAGGAAGAAACTCATCCTAGACCTAACCTTGAGACTACTAAATTATTTTATGAAACTGACAGTGATTTGTTGAATGAAAGCCATAGTGAGATCATTGAAGAACCAACACCTGAAGTGAGATCTGAGACAGTGACACCTAATAGGAATTTATTAAGGAATCATCCTATTGAGAAGATTATTAGAAGCATAGACAGAGGAGTTCTGACATGAAATAAGGTACAAGAATAGTTGTGTTCAATTTCTCAAATTGAACCTAAATCTACTAGTGAAGCTTGTGAAGATGAACATTGGATTAAAGCTATGAAAGAAGAACTAGATCAAATTGAAAAGAACAAGACATGGGAATTGGTCCCTAGACCTAAAGATAAGAATGTTATTGGAACAAAATGGGTATTCAGAAACAAGATGAATGAACAAGGAGAAGTTGTAAGGAACAAAGAAATATTGGTGTGTAAAGGATACTCGCAGCAAGAAGGAATTGACTATGAAGAAACTTTTGCACCAGTAGTAAGAATTGAAGTAGTAAGAATGTTTTTGGCTTATGTGGCTGTTATACACTAAGTTTTCACCTTTGTTTCAAGCTCTCATAGTCTTGATAACCTAGTATAACATGGGAATCATCTCCAAGTGTGGGACCTATGTTAACTGAGATGAGACCTCCAGGTTCTAGGCTGGTTCCTCTTGGATAATCACCTTAATTTGCTTCTAGACATGAAAGTAAAACTTTTGAGGGAAAGGGATAGAAGGAATGCTTGGAAAGGGAAATGACTGAAAGAAAACTACCTACTAGGTGATACACCAAAATTAAGGTTTGGATCTCAGTATAGAGGATGAAAATAATGAACAACTCAGGTCTAGGAGATCACAACTCACTAAATAGGCTTGCATAAGTATTTCATAGAAGGGTCTACAATAGAAAGAGGCTATTTAGGGAAAGAAAGGATTTCACAAACAATAGCATTCCTAATGGATTTAGACACAATTTATGACTTGCAAACAAACATTCACCTCTACAACTCGGTATAGGAATGAGACAGATAGTTAGGGGGTTGAGGTATACCCACAAGAGCATTCAAATCAAATCACCCACAATAATACACAAAATTGTAGAAAGTGAGAGGGATCAAGAACCCTAAGATATCATTGAAAACATCATATACTTTGATTCAATAAGAGATAATTTAGACAAGGAAGCATAGATACAGAAAATATGTCACAAAATACCTTTGCAATATCTGAATCATCAATGAAAGATTACAGAATGTAGAAAACTAGAGGGCAGAAAAATGCCACAGATAGCCTTCTAAGAAAGAGACTTTCTTCTTTTACAAAATGTGAACTTTGAGCTCAAAAGCTCCAAAAATACAATATATACATCTCCTCTTTTTGCACATAGGTAGGAGCTAAAACCTAACTAGGGTTTACAAAAAATCTACAATAATAACTAACCCTAACTCAACCAAGTCTGATCATGAATATATCTCTGCAACATTATGGTCGATCATACCTCAAGTTTGCGTGCCCATCCCTGTACTACATCAACCTGTAGAAAAGTGACCTAGATTCATCCACTTTCCTGCATAAAGTCTTGCCATGAATGCATAACTGGTACATTTCTGAGATAAGAAATGACCCATGATGGCCACCCAAACCTCCTCATCATCCTCCTTTAACTGAAAATGTCCTGGAGACATAAATTCTCTGAACTACCTCACCGCTTGCGGCCTGCAAATCAAATACTGGCAAAAAGAAAAACCCTCTTAGAACTATTTGAATTTGAAATTTAACAGCTAGCTGGTCATTTTAAAATATGACCGTCGATATCCTTTTATTTCTCGACAAATGAATGGCCATGATACGCTAAGAAAACAACTTTAAAACCCTTTTGACAAGTCAAAACCATCGTGGAAGTCAGCGGCCAATGAGAAATGAGCAAATCGACATGTCAGCATATTTGGACCCATCTTGAGCCCTTCTTCCTTTGAGTCATTCGAAGACCACGTGACTGAAGACTTGTCTCATTCATGAAATCCTTTCAAGCTTGGGCCCATTTATACCACTTGGCATTCTTTTATTTTCTCCGGCCACTCCGTCAGCAAACACCTCGGCAAGCTCTAACAACGGACCCACTCAAACTAAGATTCCAATCTAATGGCAGGCACATGATCTCATGACCACTGAATATTCCTTCAGATCATATGCCCACCATAGATCTTCATTAAGCCATGACCCCACTGATATATCGGTCCACCTGGAAGTCTTCATCAGCACGTGGCAACCAATCAACTTTGAGCAAGTTAGCATACCTGGCAACACGGTCCCATAGATTTTCTCTTTACTTTGACCAATCAAAAGACACATGTCATCCTAACCTGGCATTGGATCCACTGACAGGACCTGAACACTTGGAAAATTTGATGGTCGGCACATGATCTTATATGTCAGAAAACCTCCTTGCGAAGATACGCCAGCCGTCGATCTTCATCCTTCTAACATCCCTGCAGAAACTCTGACATGGCCCCACTGACAAATCTTAGTCATCGCTATGTGGACCAATGAGAATCAAGCACATTAGCAAACAAGGACCCACCCACAAGGCTCTGACAACAAAGTGAGATCGATGGTCGGTGCATGATCTCATGGCTCTAACACAACCCATGAGATTATGCGCCAGCCGTAGGATTAAAAGGAACACAGTCTTCTGGGCCTGCTCTGACAAGGTTACACATCACAACCTTCAGCCAATTAGGAGCTTCCACATAGGATGATGTGGCATCAGACCCACTGACACACTATAGTGCTTCATTGAAAGGGAATCGATGGTCGGCGCATGATCTGATGCTCTAATGCAAACCCTTCAAATCAACAGACAGCTGTTAGATCTTTTAATGGGGACCCCACATAAAAATACTACCGGACCTCTTAGCGAACACAAGACTGAAGGGAAGTTAACCACTCACTGAGTCACTAGCTATTTAGTTGTCACCGTGAAACATTAAGCGACTGAGAGAATGACTACAGTCGCCAAATCACCGAATGGAAAAGGTAACCATCGGGGAAATAAGAGAATAGGTGACCAACCAATGAGAAATTAGCTTACACGGGTATTTGAAACTTAAGTGGCTAATAAAGTAACAAGGAATTAGAATGAAGGCTTAGGGTTTGCATGGTTTTGGCCTATAACAACTAGTTTTATGAATTTTTTTAGGACTTTCCACCTAGCTAGGGGCCTAAAAATAGTTGCAAAGACTAGGGGGAAATAGATAAAGCCATGAAATTTTTTGGAGCTTCTCATAGGACTGAGGAGATGAAGGTCTGACATAAAAACCAAGGCCAAATTTGAATGGAAGGAAAATTTGGGCAACAATAGATTTTAAGAAATTCAAAGAATATCAGATGGATGTGAAGTCAACATTTCTGAATGGAGAATTAGAAGAAGAAGTTTACATTGGGTAGCCTGAAGGTTTTCCTTTGACTCAAGGAGATATGGTATGTAAATCTAATAAAGCCTTATATGGACTAAAGCAAGCACCTAGAACTTGGTATGCAAGATTGGATAAGTATTTGGTAAAATTGGGATTTACTAAAGGAACAATAGACAACAACTTGTACACAAAAGAAATTGAAAATGGTTTGTTGGTTGTAGTTATTTCTGTTGATGATATTATCTTTGGAGGAGAAGATGAAGCCAGTGATAAATTTGTAGATAAAATGAAGACTGAATTTGAAATGAGTATGATTGGTGAGATGAAATACTTTTTGGTGAGATAAAACATAATAGTGATGGTATCTTTGTAAGTCAGACAAAGTACTTAAATGACTTATTGAAGAGATTTAGAATGGAGAATTGTAAACCAGTTGGAACACCCATGGTAACTCGACATAAGTTATCTAGCATAGATGAGACTCCTATAGTGGAACATAAGTACAGATCTATGATTGGAGGATTGCAATATTTGACTCATACAAGACCTGATATAACACATGCAGTTGGAATTGTAGCAAGATTTCAAGTTGAACCCAGAGAATCACATTATGCATTAGTAAAAAAAATACTGAGATATTTAAGAGGTAACATTGAGCATGGATTATGGTATGAAAAATCTAATGATTTTACCCTATGTGCATATATAGATGCTGATTGGGGAGGTAGTGTTGATGATAAAAAGAGCACCAGCGGTGGAACATTTTTCCTTGGAGGAAGATTGGTTTCTTGGCTAAGCAAGAAGAAGAATTGTATTTCACAGAGCACAATGAAAGCATAATATGTAGTAGTAGCAAACAATTACAATCAGATAATTTGGATGAAGCAGATGCTAAAGGATATTGGAATAAAATTTGTTGAGCCTATTGTTATACATTGTGATAACACCAGCACAGTTAGTATGTCTAAGAATCCTGTACTACATTCAAAGACAAAGCATATAGAGATAAAGTATCATGTGGTAAGAGAGAAAGTAGTAGAGAAAGAAGTGAGACTTGAGTACATAAGCACAAATGAGCAGATATTAGATATATTCACAAAACCTTTGCCAAAGGATACATTTGAGTATCTGAGAGGTATGCTTGGGGTTATGCCCCAACCTACTTTAGAGAAGTGATGTAGATTGTTTCATCTATCCAATGGTATATGAGCCTTATCTTTCTTTTGGACTGGATGTTGGTACTTCCTCTATTGGGGAGTATGTGTATCTGAGATGAGTCATGAAGGACTCTGGTGAATGCATTTTATAAATAGTGTCTTTTGACATTGCAATTGTTGACATAGTGATGGAACATCTATCATTGATGTCAGTGGGGGAGAAGTGTACATGAAAAACCATTTGTACCATCTATTTGAGAATCTTAATGGGATAATGAAGCAAGCTTTGATTGATGAAGAGTATTTGAAATTTTTTTCAGTGTAGCAATATTGCAGAGTTGGATTCATGGAACATTGGATATTTTTCATCTATGTTGCCATCAATGCCAATGGGGGAGATTGTTAAGAATTAATGTTGAATATATCCTATGGGGGAGTATTAGCAGCCATTCTGTAGCATTTTTTGTTGAATTCATGACCATGATTGTCATTGATGTCAACACAGTGATCTACTAAAGATTAGCAGAGAAGTAGACAGTGTTTGAGTTTGCACACTTGGGATATTGAAGATGAAGCTACGTGGAGTTGAGGATTTAATCTATGATGTTCTATGAGATCATGGTTAAGAGCATAGATGTAAATTCATTTATTCATGGAAGTTATGAGCATTTCAGAAGAAGTAGTATTCAGGCAGTGTTCCTAAGTAGCGGTTTGTGGAAATTGGGTGATATCTCGTAATTGGGATTGAATCTAGTTATGTGCAGTTGGATAGAATTTGAAGACATGTTGATAGTGACATAGATGTTAGTGCAAGATCTGAGGTCACATGAGTGAAGAATTATCTTAATTGGAAGCTGACAGTTTTGTGTAATTTTCATGTAATGGTTGGAAGATTTTATTTTGTAATTTGTATCCTGACTCATTTGTAATTACTTGAGTGTGGTATAAAGGAAGGAATGTATTCCTTGTTGTAATATGAAGTTTGAATTTTGTATGTATGGAATGGTAATTGTGAAAGAGAATTTGTGAAGAGGATATGCGAAGTACAAAGATCTGGTATTGAGATCTGTTGTAGCAATGGTGCGATTTGGCATAGTCAGAGAAGGAGTATTGGATTTTTGAGGTCAGTAATCTTTTGGTATTATTTTGTTGAGTAATACAAAGATTAGTTGGATAGTGAGTTCAGTGATCTTCACCTGAAGCTATTTGGTCAGTGGGTCCTTCTATCTTCTATAACTCCTAACAGAGTTAGAATCTTTTAGCAGGGTTTCAAAATCTCCTAACATGGATTTATATGTACTGAATGTATTTCATAAGACTCCTAATAGAGTCCATCCTTTTACAAGGAATATTTATATTAGTACATCTTTTGTGGGCATCATTCCCACCGGGGTTTACTCTTTGATCAAGAGGTTCCCTAGTCAACATATCTTGTGTTATTGTGTCATTGTGTATGTATATCTTTCTATGGTTGTTGATTACATTTCTTACATGGTTGAAATCTATTGAAGTCGATAAATGTTGTAGTTATTAGATAACTGATTCACCCCCCCTCTCAGTTATCTTGGTGGACTTTACTTTCTAACAATATAGAATTTTATTGTTGATTCTAGTCCTACACTCATTATCCTTATGACCATATTTGTTTCAATGATATAAATTATCATGAAAAACATCAGATCTATCATTGTAGTTCCTTCAGATCTACTATAGGATTTTCTAGATCTAGAAATAGGTGCATTAGGTCTATTAGGTCCAAAGGGTTTATACCTACATACATTAGTAATATGACCTTCCTTGTAACATTTGAAACATACTGGTCTATAGTTACTCTTACTAGATTTGTTTTTGATCACCTTAGGTGTTGACTTGTCTTCTTTTGCATCGATCTTCTTAGTACCAGATGATTCACTGACTTCAAAATTTGAAACCCCTAAAATTTGTTTTTCATTTTTTCTCCTTTGATTTGAGAGTTCTTCATCATGTTTAGTAGTACTCCTATTGAATTTATCTAGAAATTTATTGGCTTCTTTCAGTTCTCCTTTCAACCTTTCATTTTTATTCCTCAAATCCTCATTCTTCCTTAGGATATTGGTATTTTCTAAACTTTTATCATTTAGATGTTCATTCAAAAGAGTAACTTCTTGTCCAGATATGAATAGTTCTTACATCTTTTCCTTTAAGGTGAAATATTTATCTTTGAGAGCATCTTCTGCAATTCTCTTTTCTTTAGCTGCAACATTCTTTGCATCTATCTCTTGACCTATTTTCACTGACAAGCTTTCCAACTCCCTCTTTGTGTTCTTCTTCTCTTTCTTCAGTTTGTTTATCTCCTTATGTATATCCTTTTTTTCCTTAACTAGCTCCCCATTTTATTGAGTCAGGGCTTCTAGGGAAGCTTCAAACTCCTCAGGTCCACTTTGTTCAAATAGGTGTTTAATTAAGTCTTGACTATTATTTAGTTGTTGAATTAGTTCCTATCTTTTTGTCCTATATTTATTCAATTGATCTTTTAGTTTCTCAATCATGTCATCAGCCTCTACAAGTTGAATTCTATAGGATTCCATGTCTTCCTCAAGGATCTCTCCCAAGTTGTTTGATATCTTCAAAGTTTCTTTTACCTAGTCCACATGAATTATAAGTTTTACTTTATCTAATGCAGTGGTCTCCATTAACTTATTAGTTATCTTCTTCTCATAATTCATTTGAGCTCTATTCTCAGCAACCTCCTCCAAACTACTAACCTCATCAAAGGTAGCATTGATCAAACTATCTATCTACTCAATTGGTGTAGCATCAGGATCATAATTAACTTTAGATACAAGATCTACAAGAATGTCTCTCACAAAAAAGGTACTTGTTCTTTCTTCTTTTCAGTTCTAAGTTTGTCCCTCTTTTCTTTCAACTTCAGTATCTCTGACATTTTCATCAACTCACTTGGAAACATCTTAGTAACATTAATAGGTCCTTAAATAACCTCATCTCCAAGACTAGTTGCAAGTTCTTCCTCAATAATATACAAATCCTTTCCTTTCTTCTTGAAACTTGAACTTCCACTAAGATCCAATTTCCTTTTTACAGATCGCACTGCAACACTAGCTTCTTGAACTTCAACTTTCTTTGCAATTTCAACATCGGTTGTAGAAACTGTAACAACTTCATCTTTCTTCTATGCAACTATAGTAGTTACAATATGTATCTCAACATCTATTGACTGATCCTTTTGAGTATCTTCAACTTCAACTATAGGAACTTGTTGTGGAGTCTCAATAGGTATGTTATTGATAACATCTTCAATTAATTATTTAGCAAAAACAAATTCATCTATTGTTACCTCTTGAATATTAGGCTCTTTTGTGTCTTGCCCTTGAATATCATCTATCATTTCATATTCTATGTTCAATTAATTCTTCATCATGCCAAGAGTCTCATCATGAACTACCTGAGATTGTCTAATTAGTATCTGGCATACTCTACTCCTTGTCCTAAATTTTAACCTCATAGCTTCAATATTGAATTTCACTTCTTCCATAGTCAATTTAGGCTTCAGTTCAATTAAAGCGTGTTCTAACATTTCTGAATCATTTTTTAGAGCATACCTCCATCTAGCATAAACATTCTTGTATAATGGTTCAAGTATCATCTTGTGTAGCTCACTAGGTCCTCTGAAAAACTTATGAAAATTGTATATGAAAAAATCTTCAATCTTTTTCTTTCGTTCATCATCATACATTTCATAGAATTAGTTGACATATGTCATTCTTCCATATTACCTTATGCCTTCATTTATGTTGTCTACAGTTTGAGTTCTTCTATTGTTGGGTTTGACTAATTTCTCAGTAATCATGCCAATGTCATTTGGCTTCTTACCACTAGCCCTCAATTTAGATTGTTCTCTATCTGATTATATTTTTTCTTCTTCCTCCTCTATTGAATCTTTCTTACCACTCTTTCCTTTTGCCTCTTTCTATGCTTGAGTTATTTTCTTCTTTCTCTTATAAGTCATCTTCTCAGTTATAGGTGATTTTAACTTTTCCTTTTCCTTAATCATTGATGCTTTAGGTTGTGATGCTATTTTAGTCTTTCAATATGTTCTAGTAACAGGAGAATGAACCTCCCTTTTCACTATTGAACTTCTAGTTTGTCTCCCTATTTCCTTACCATTTGTCTAAGATACAACCTCTACCTCTACTTTTTCATCAACAACACTAGAAGAACCAACTTCATCACTTACAAACTTCTACTTGATCTTTTCCATCATCTCATTAGTAATTCAACTCCTCTTGGCTTGGTCATCAAATTTTTTCCTCACTCTTCTTACTATTATTGGTTCCATCAACTGTGAACAAATTTTTAGAAATTTTTCTTCATAGGTACCAAAAATAGGAGTACTTTCTTCAATCAGGTCGAATAGTAACTCATTCGCATGAAGTGATACAATATCACCATCAACCATTGGTAAAGCGCAAGAGGTTCTTGGTTGTACCACCTAATTGTTGGAAATATAGATGTAGTAACTGAGAGGGGGGTGAATCAGTTAACCACAAATTTTCTTTCCACAAATCCCTTAGATGTTTTATTAAATCATTTGCTGCTGTTGTTCGGCAAACATACAGAGAAATGCTGAAACTCGGTTATTACAGTGAGTATTAATTATAACTATTCTTAAGCATTCATTAGTGATTAACATACATGAATAAAGAAAATAACATGAACACAAGAGACACCAGATTTAATGTGGAAACCCAATATGGGAAAAACCACCAATGTAACTAGTTACTATTTTTCACTCTTCTGAAGTGATGCCCTGTTAGGAGCCAACCTAGTAAAAGGTTACAAAACACACTGTTAGGTGTGACCTTGTTAGAGGATTTAATCACCCTATTAGGAGTGGCCTTGTAAGAGGTCTTGAAACAATTCAATAGAACTGTCACCTTGTTAGAGGATTTATAAAATGGCTGTTAAACCAACTCGGTTAGGAGATTTTGAAATCACTGCTACAATGGTAAGAAAGTAACAATGAAATGACCTGAATAATGATGCAACTAAATTGTTGATTACAGATCTCTGTTCTGCTTCACTAGATCCTTCCTGATCAAAATATATCTCTGTTGCTCCTCAAGGATATCTAATCATCCTTCAAAATTCGCTCACACTTTTCTTCTTTTTCACTTCCACACTTTTAATTCACAACTTGACCTTCTATATATACCATTCGGATTGTCCATTCAGATTGTCAAGTCGGCACTAATAACATTACTAATCATTACAACAGTCAACTGGAATAATCAAACTTTATTTCTCAAATTAACAAAATCCTTTACTGGGCTGACCTTGCTCGGTAAACACTAATCTGAAAAGATTTCCTTTGGTGACCGAGAGAACTCGGTAAGCACTGTGAATTCTGCAACATCCTTTGGAGACTGAGTGAACTTGGTAAACACTAACTTTCCTTCGTTAACCATGCAAGCTTGGTTAACACTATTTTTTGCCATACTTTTCTTTGACACCCGAGATATCTCGGTAGACACTAAAAATTGCCTGCTGACTGACTGAGCTCGGTAAATACTGGGAACTACCTGGCTGACCGACTGAGCTTGACAAATAATATGACATTTGTGTGACATCAAAGATAACACATAATTAATCCAACAATCTCCCTCTTTGGCATTGATGGCAACACAATATGTCATAGCACAATGAAATTTCATAGAAAACATAGACTAAGGAACATATCCTTAGCTTCATTCAGATTCTCATCTATGAGAACTCCCTCTGTCAGAAAACTTCACTTTCTGAGTGAAAAACTCTCCCTCTTAGAAATCTAAAGAAATTTCTTGAAATATGACAACAAACTCTCCCTCTTTGACAACACATGCCAAAGACAACACATACCAGGTGAATAGCAATGTACCTTGAGTACTAAATCATATGCAATGATTCCTTGACTAAGCTGCATCAATTGACTAATCTTTAATATGCTCTGGTTGATGCATTACTAAAACTTCATTTAGTGAGCCTCGGATAGGGGAATGACCCCTAACTTACCTCTTAGCTACAAGAATGCATCCTTAGGTAGTGGCTTGGTGAATATATCTACAATTTGTTCTTTTGTATGAATATATTCCAATCTAATTTCCTTGTCATGCACTAATTCTTTGACAAAGTGATATTTTATAGCAATGTGTTTGGTTTTGGAATGCATTATTGGATTCTTTGAAATATGTATTGCACTTGTATTATCACAAAATATAACAACTAGTTCTTTGATCTCAACCTTCATGCCTTCCAATAACTATTTGAACCAAACAATATTAGAGCAGTTTAATACTGTAGCAACATATTCTGCTTCTGTTGTGGATTGGGATGTGCAATTTTTCTTTTTACTGGTCCAAGATACCAACCTCTTGCCAAGAAAGAATGCTCCACCACTTGTACTTTTTCTGTCATCAATGTTTCCTACCCAATCAGCATCAGTAAACACTTTTAAGTCCAGATTGCGTCCAAATTTATACCACAAGCCATAATCTTCAGTTCCTTTCAAGTATCTCAAGATTCTTTTGATTGCCATCATATGATTTTCTCTTGGTTTTTCTGAGAATCTTGCTACTATACCAACTACTAAGACAATATCAGGCCTTGTATGAACTACATACTGTAATTTTCCAATCATTGATCTGTATAAGGTCTGATCTACTTCTTTTGAATCATCATTTTTGGTAAGCTTCAGTCCAGTACACATGGGGGTACCAACTAGTTTTGCATCTTCCATACCAAACTTCTGAAGTATTTCCTTGATGTATTTAGACTGAGTAATGTAGATACCATTCTTGCTCTGCTGAATTTGAAGACCAACAAATTTTTTTATCTGACCAAACATAGACATTTCAAATTCTTTGTTCATTTTCTCTAAAAATTCTTTGCACTAATCATCATTACCTATAAACACAGTATCATCCACAAATATTTCTGCCAAAACAATTCTATTATCTAGTCCTTCCTTGATGTACAGACTACTATTATCATTAGCTCTTTTGAAACCAATCTGAATAAGATAGTTATGTAATCTTTCATACCATGCTCTAGGGGCTTGTTTCAGACCATACAATGCTTTGTGTAACTTGCAGACCATATCCTTTTTGTCTGGATCAACAAAACCTTCAAGTTGCTCAATGTAGACTTCTTCATCAAGGATACCATTGAGAAATGTAGATTTTACATCCATTTGATATACCTTAAATCCTTTATGTGCTGCATATGCAAGTAGAGTTCTTACACCTTCTAATCTTGCAACAGGAGCAAAAGTCTCTACATAATCTATACCTTCTTCTTGAGAATACCCTTTACACACTAATCTAGCTTTGTTTCTAGATACTTGACCATCTTCATTCAGCTTGTTCCTGAATACCCATTTTGTTCCAATTACATTTTTATCTTTAGGCATAGGTACAAGAGTCCATGTCTTGTTTTTCTCTATTTGTTCTATTTCTTCATTCATAGCCTCAATCCAACTTTCATTTTCCAATGCATTTTTAACATTTTTAGGTTCAAAGTCAGCAAGTAAACATGTACCTTTCAGTTTACTTCTTGTCATAGTACCATCTATTTTTTTTCCAATAATTTGATCTAGTGTATGATGCTTCCTGACATACTTGGCCAATACAGGTTCCTTGCTTCTTGAATGATTTACATTGTCATGTTCTTGAATTTCATCTTCAGGTTTAGTTTGCTCGGGCTCGGTAGATATTCGCTTGGTAGCTTCAGGCTGAGACTCTGTTTCTTATGACTCGGTTTGAATTTCTTCTTGTGACTCAGTTACTATACTGGGCTCGGTAGATGCAGTTTCCTTATTGACAGATGTGTCTGGCAATGTATCAGGTTCAATGTAAACAAATCTTTTGTAATCCTCTGGTTCCTTTTTGCTTTTTTCTTCAGTCTTTTCTGCAAACTCATCAACTTTCACATGTGCACTTTCTATGATTTTGTGAGTAGACAAATTTAGACATCTATATGCTTTACTTTTGCAAGAATATCCCAAAAATATTCCTTCATCACTTTTTACATCAAATTTTCCTTTTCTAGATTCTTTTAAGATGTAACATTTACTACCAAATACTTTCAGGTAACTTACATTGGGTTTATAGCCATACCATAACTCATAAGGAGTTTTGAATGTGTCTTTCCTCAACTATACTCGGTTCAAGGTATGAACTACAGTGCTAATAGCTTCCTTCTAGTATTTCATAGCAATGTTCTTTTCAATCATTAGAGTCCTTGCACAATCCATGATAGATCTGTTCCTCCTTTCAGCTATTCCATTCTGCTCAGGAGTTCTTGGGGCTGATACCTATCTTTTGATTCCTCTTTCAATGTAGAAATTATTGAATTCATGGGAGATGAATTCACCACCTCTGTCTGATCTCAAGCACTTCATTCTTTTTCCTGTTTCCTTTTCTACTCTTGCCAGATACCATTTGAATTTCTCAAATGCCTCTGATTTTTCTCTTAAATACATAATAGCCATCATTCTAGAGTAATCATCAACAAAGAGAATAAATAATTTTTCTCCAGTATAGCTTTCAACTTCAATAGGTCCACATAAATCAGTATGCACAATATCCAAAATATCTTCAGACTGATAGTTTTTACTTTTAAAGCTAGTCTTTCCCATTTTACCAATCTGACAATTCTTGCATAGACCAACATCAAGTTTCTTCAAAGTAGGAATACCTCTTACTTTCTTGAATTTTCTTATTTTCACCATATTATCAAAATTTACATGACATAACCTTTTGTGCCATAACCAACTTTCTTCAATTTGAGCAATAAAACATGAGCATTCACCAAGATCAAGATAAAATAGGTTACCTTTGGTTTGTTTCCTGAACCAATCAGTTTTCCTTTGTCATCCAGCAGTCTTGCTTTGCCATTCATGAATTCAACCTTGAATCCAATGTTGATTAGCCGTGCTACACTTAGAAGATTATGCTTTAGTCCTTCAACCCAATATGCATTATCACATACAAGTTCTTTGGTTAATGAAATTCATCCTCTTCCTTTTATACAACAAGGTTCATTGTTTCCAAACCTCACATTACCACCATCATAGTCTTCAAGGTGTTCAAACTTTGTTCTGTCACCAGTCATATGATGTGAGCATCCACTATCTATAATCCATGTATCATTTTTTCTTATATGGAAGATAAGTGCCATCTCATCTTCATCATCATCAGATTCATCTTTTACAGCACTGAAGACAATTTCTTCTTCACTATCATCAGAATCCTTAGCCAAAAAACATGTTTTCTTACCTTTATCCTTGAATGAATTGAAATTCTTCTTGCCATAGTACTTGTGACCTTTCTTCTCATCCTTGCTTTTCTTGTTTGGGCACCTAGCTATAATATGACCAATTTCTTCACATGAGAAACAAATTAAAGGAGTTTTACCTTTGTATTTACCTCTACCTCTAGTATATTTCTTTGCAAGTAATGCTTCAATAACTTCAAGGTCACTATCTGAACTTTCCTCTGATTCTTCTTCACTTTCTAACTGGATTTTCTTGGCCTTCTTAAGTAAAAGTTTTGCCTCAAATGCTGATTCAATATTTTTAGAAGTTGGAACATAGTTGTCATAGTTATCCAATTCAAAAGTTGTCAATCTTCCAACTAAGGCATCCAAAGTTATATTGTGATTTTTTTCACATCTTCTTTCTTGAATAGCAGATACTCTTATTGCATAGATAGGAAGCAATGTTCTAAGAACCTTACTTATAATAGTTTCATCATCAATTTTTCCTCCAGAAGCTCTGATTGCACTAACACTCACCTTGATTCTTTCAACATATTTTGCAATGTTTTCATCTTCTTTCATCTTCATCTGATCAAATTTTCCTCTTAGGCTTTCTGCTTTGGCTCTCTTCACATTGTCATCACCACCATAAATTTTCTTTAGCTTGTTCCACATTTCATAAGCAGTTGTGTAGTCTTTGATCTCATCAAATTATTCATAGCTAAGAGCTGATGCAATGTCTATCGTCATGGTGTTATGGTTCTTTTTCTCTGCAATGTCTTCAACAATTAATGTGCCAGTAGGAACCGTATATTCTTGATCAATATATTTGCATCCTAAGTCACCAATGGAAGCTAGATGAAGTCTTATGAGACCTTGCCATGCTGAAAAGTTATCTTTATTAAGCCTTGGAATTTCTCTCTTGTAAGACATTTGATCTTTAGCTTAGGTCCTTGAAACCCTTCCTGCAAGCACCAAAAGCTCTGATACCAATTGTTGGAAATATAGATATAGTAACTGAGAGGGGGGGTGAATCAGTTATCCATAAATTTTCTTTCCACAAATCCCTTAGATGTTTTATTAAATCATTTGCTGTTGTTGTTCGAAAAACATACAGAGAAATGCTAAAACTTGGTTATTGTAGTGAGTATTAATTATAACTGTTCTTAAGCATTCGTTAGTGATTAACATACATGAATAAAGAAAATAACATGAACATAAGAGACACCAGATTTAACGTGGAAACCCAATATGGGAAAAACTACCAATGTAACTAGTTACTATTTTTCACTCTTCTGAAGTGATGCCCTGTTAGGAGCCAACTCGGTAAAAGGTTACAAAACACACTATTAGGTGTGACCTTGTTAGAGGATTTAATCACCCTGTTAGGAGTGGCCTTGTAAGAGGTCTTGAAACAATTCAATAGAATTGTCACCTTGTTAGAGGATTTATAAAATGGCTGTTAAACCAACTCAGTTAGGAGATTTTGAAATCACTGCTACAATGGTAAGAAAGTAACAATGAAATGACCTGAATAATGATGCAACTGAATTGCTGATTACAGATCTCTATTTTGCTTCACTAGATCCTTCCTGATCAAAATATATCTCTGTTTCTCCTCAAGGATATCTAATCATCCTTCAAAATTCACTCACACTTTTCTTCTTTTTCACTTCCACACTTTTAATTCACAACTTGACCTTCTATATATACCATTTGGATTGTCCATTTAGATTGTCAAGTCGGCACTAATAAAATTACTAATCATTACAACAGTCAGCTGGAATAATCAAACTTTATTTCTCAAATTAACAAAATCCTTTACTGGGCCGACGTTGCTCAGTAAACACTAATCTGAAAAGATTTCCTTTGGTGACCGAGAGAACTCGGTAAGCACTGTGAATTCTACAACATGCTTTGGAGACTGAGTGAACTCAATAAACACTAACTTTCCTTCGTTAACCGTGGAAGCTCGGTTAACACTATTTTTTTCCATACTTTTCTTTGACACTCGAGATATCTCGGTAGACACTGAAAACCACCTAGTGACCAACGGAGCTTGGTAAATACTGGGAACTACTTTGCTGACCGACTGAGCTTGATAAATAATATGACATTTGTGTGACATCAAAGACAACACACAATTAATCCAACACATCAAACATGTGTATGTGCTTACAATGAAACATATGTCTTCTTTATACTTTTCCACTATATTGGTTGGGATCCTTTCCCTCCCATGCATTTTTTTTTGAAAGTGTTTGAAAAAACCCCACAAAGCACTACTAAAGTTATTTCCTAACATTTTTAAACATTCCTTAATCTTCACTACTATCGGTTTATCAGTTGACCACTAAACATTACTAATACTAGGTAAATGATTTTTTAGGTAGAAAAAACATATATACTAGAAATGAACTGTACTTGAAATCTTTCTTTTTATCCGTCTTTATCCTCTCCACATTCACAAATAATTGACTCCTCATGACCTCACATAGGTTGTATTGTTCATCCTCCTTCACCATATGATATGTAGCATGTATGCTACCATAAGGCATGCTATTCAATTTTCTTAGCTGGTATACCTATAATCGATCACCATTGAAGAAAAATTGACCTCATTATCTTCAATATCATTAATCATCATCACCCGTTGATCTTATCTTGAATTTTTCAAATGTGTGACCTCATATGATGTTATCATCCTTAAAACAGATAAGCCACCAGTTGAGCACAATTCAGTTACTTTATGAATTAACTCCTTGGTAATCTTGTATGGCCTATCCAACTAGATAAACTGATCATGTGAACTCAACTCAGTGCATATCTGATCCAGTCAGGTTCAAAAACATCAAGTAGGTCAATAATATAGGTGAAACATTTGTCAATAAAATGTTTATGCTCATCCTTCAATCATGATTTATTACATAGTTTGGTATAAGCCTCAAAGATAGCATTCAAACCAAGATCTTCAACCTTGCAATGGATAAAAGATATTATGTCTTCAGTCAACAATATGCCATGGGGAATTGAATACAAGTTTCTTTTAGATCATTATCTTTGACATTCATAGGATGCAATTTGAACACAGGCCTTGGTTCCTGAGTAATTTCAATCAGGAATGGAGTATCCATAATGCCAACATTGATTTTCTTCACAAAATACTGAATAGAACCTTTCTAACACAAAGAAATACCTCTTTTTGTCACCAATTGGGGTTCTTCAATCACCGCTTCAATCTTGGCACAAGATCAAAACTATCGATTACAATCGCTCAATTCTCCTTATACTCATTGGTCAGTGGTCAACTCAACTTTGTAAATGCAAAGTGACAAATTGTGAGGTCCTACCCCAACTCATCTTAGCTCAACAGTTGATTTGATACTTGGACTATCTAGATGATACCTTGTTTTGAGATGCTAGACCTATTTTGATTATGACTTCATATCATTAGATATCATGTTATGATTTTACTTGATTATATTGATGATGATGTTAGACGTACCTCTACATGCTTATGTTAGATTCATACTGATTATATGTTTTGGAAAGATGAATGAATGCTGAATTTTGCATTTTGTTACATCATCATAAGGAATGGTAATAGGTGATAGATGTGATGTGAATACATATGGTAATGGTTCTACAATTGACTTAGGGTTACTTATTTATGTGAAATTGAACTTACATTTTGATGTTTATAGAATTAGGGTACAATGTGGATTATGTTTATGATGAAATCATGAAATGCAGTTTCTCTATGTATTGAATTTAGATGTTATTATAGATCCTATTTCACTTTCGATATGATAATATATGCATTGATTTCATGTGATACTGACATATGAATTGTGAGGCCTCACCCTATGACATCATTTCATAGAAGATTATTTTCCATCTTTGGACTCATGTTGACACTTTATTTTATCATGTTGGACTATTTGGATAGAGACATTATATTATGATACTATGTGATGACTTATGATTATGCGATGATGATATATGACTTTTAATTTCATGCTATTTATTAGGTCATAAGCATAGTAATTGAGAAATCTTTGATTTATGTATGATACTTTGATGATACATTCATGTTAGGGAAATTTGTGAGAAATGATCATAAATATGTTAGGTGAATTAATATGTATCATTTTATTCTTGACTTTATATGCTTTAGAAATGCTATGTTGGAAATGATGAGAATTATTATGGAATGCAGTTAGAAATTTATGATGTTAAGAATGTGATTTTTGTTTAGATGTATTCTGATTACACACACACACACACACACACACACACACACACACACACACACATATATATATATATATGTTATTTGACATTTCATGAGCTACTGATATTTTGTCAAGTATGCAGGTAAGACCATGGATATATCAGGGGAAATCAAAGATGGATAATTATTAAAATCATGTTAAGCCAAGGTTATCCCCAAGGGGAGAAATAAACCTTGCTGTAATGTGTAATTGTTGTAAAGTGATGCATGAATGTATTTATTGATTATGTATATTTTTATTCTATTATTTTAGTCTACTTGACATGCCATGTGTATTGTGTTGAAATGTGATTTATTTGTGGTGTCAATTGACACATGTCATGTGAGTTGGCATGCCCAAGTGCTTTATGTGTGTGAGTGGTCTCCTTTTTTAGGAGCCTTGAGTGGGAATCTCTTTCATTTTCGGATGCAATCTTTAAGTGGTCTTTTGGAAGGCATTTAGTGACCCTTTAAGGTAGTGGAGGTTAAAAATAGGCTATCCCATAGTGGTGCCATGTGTTGGTGGTCAAAGTTTGACCAATATGATGTATTTTGGCTATTTTTGCCCTTCCAAAAGATGCTCTTTTGAAAAGTGACAAAAATTGGAATTTGCATGCCTAACCCACTCCTCTTTTTGAATTTTGAATTTGGATTTCTCCCTCTTGTTTGAAAGGATTAGGGTTTGTATTCTTAAGGAGATGGAGGGAAAATTTTAAGGTAATTGCCCACTCTCCAACTTTTGGAGACTTGAGAGATTGTGAGATTTTTTGTCTTGATTGATTTTGGAGGATTTTGGTTGTTGCATAGCAAAGTAGGAGACTAGTTAGAGAAAGCTCATCTCAACCCTCATTTCCATTAGCTTGAATTGAGGTTGGATCTTGAAAACTCTTTGTCTTAATATTATGTACATGATTTACTTTCTTGTGTTATGTGAATGCTTAGTGTTGTAAGTAATTGTTTGGCATTTTGGCTTATGCATGCTTGTGGTGTCTTCCTTTCTTTGTTGCATTGTTTTATTTGGGGTGTGCAAGGCCAAAATCACCCTTGGGAGGGAAGAGAGCCTTGATGGGTGAAGGGAAAAAGTTGGGATTACTCATCTAGTGTAGAGTCCTTCCTCTAGGAGGAAGGGGATAAGGCATGGATGTATGGGAATCCATGTTGCCATCCTTGTGTATACTATTTTGGGGGCATAAGGGTGTTGTTTTGGTGTGGATTTGTGAAGGGTTGATGGTAGTATCATTGGCCTTGTGAAGGAAATTTGAGCATATTTTAAAGCCTTGTTGAAGGCTGGTTAATTCTTGTATTTTGGCATTCTCCTAGTTGGGTAGCTTCCACCTTCACCCCTACTATGGGTACAAGGTGACTCATTTTGTGCTAGCCTTGGGAATGGAATTTGATGTTCATGTTTTGTTGCTGGTTTGGTTGATCATGTGCTTGATGTATGCATGTTAAACCCCTATCCATCTTTATTTCCCCTAGCTCAGGGGAGGCCATGAAATGGCCTAGGTTGGGAGGTGAGCCTCCATGGTCTATTTGATTTTTTGCAGATTTACTCAAGACTTAGCTTGTTGGTTTCAAGGAGTTAAAGAGAATTTGTATATTTAAATATTCTTCAAGATTATTTGAGTTTGTTGGCCTTGAGATTTTGTGTAAATTGTTTAAACAAGGCTATGTTGAAAAGCCTAGCATCCGAAATGCTTGTAAAATATAGTAGATTAATGTATTTTCTCCCATCTATTGAACTAAAATGTTTATGAGAAATATACTTGACTTTTCCTTATATTGAAATGATATATAAGTAATGATGTATAGAGATTGATGAAATAAATGTAAATTCTATGTTGATGCATTTTGATACTTGCAAAGGAAGAAAATATACCTTTAATTCTATGATTATGTTTTCAAAAGTATTATTTATGTATTTCGTTTAAGCTTTCCCCTTAAAAAGAAAAGGTTTATTTTCATTATTGAAAGTTTCAAATAAAATGTATGCACCTTAATATTGATACTTAGAAAAAAAAAAGAGGGAAAATTATTACTCTTGGTCCATAAATACAAATATTATTATTATTATAAATATATCATGTTAGATATATATAATAATAATATACTTGTAACCTCAAAATCTAGAATAACATTTCTTTTGATACTGCTCTTATGTTTCAAATTAGTTGTGACCTTCATATTTATTATTATTATGTATATATATATAAACCATTGTATATATATATATATATATATATATATATATATATATATATATATATATATATATATATATATATATATATATATATATATATATATATATATATATATATATATATATATATATATATATTTTCACTGTATGACTAACAAACTTATTTATGCATCAAATGTATTTCAAACTTTAACATAATATATATTTTTATATATATTATTATATATACACATATCAAGGCATGTATGTGCATATATAATAATATATATGATACTGTGTAAAAATCTTAGTAAATGTCAAACCGAACCTTACCGTATTATGAAATTTGTGCATAAAGAAACTTTCCCAAAATCGTGTGATTTATCAAATGAAACCAAGAGTTTCATATGAAACCAGACTATAACAAAAGGATGCTTTTCTTTCCATCGCTAATCCCTATTTAATGTAGAATGTTTTGAGACTTAATGTATTTACCCTATCTGTAATGTTTGATGCACTGTAATAATATCTTTCTTAGTTGTGTTCATGCTTCAAACCCTAGCTCGACAAGATAGACACAGTGGATGCCACTATCATCACGATCAAAGCTGTGACGCTAGTGGTCACACCACTGCTGCCATAGCTGAGGCTATGATGGTCAGTGATGTAGCCACTACTGCTAGCGGCCAAAGCCGTGATGGTCAGTGGCTAGCCACTGTCATCAACGGTTGGGAAATCCTCGGGTTGAGCAGTGGCCGCGGAACATTAATTTTTTTCCCTTGTTTGTTACACATTTGTTATTCTGTCTAAGCATGGTTTGGGATTTCATGCATGAACAATCCATTTTCTTTTATATTCTAACTTACAGAATATCTAATCATACAAAGATAGAAATAATAATTTCCCAATCAAAAGAAAATGGGTTTTACCCTTAGTATGGTGCATTTCAAATATAAGATAAATAAGAGAGCTCCTTCCCTTTGATTTTCTTAAAGCGTAATCCACCAGGCCATTTATGTATCCTTTCTGCATGATATTTATGCCAGGCATAGAGTATTTGTAATACCCTCTCCTATGGTGATACTTAGACTTCCTGATTTGGATATTCTATTATGATGGTTAGAACTATACATTTACATTTATATTTGTGGATGATGATATGTTTATCAGATGATTGATATGGTCATTTATGGTTATCATTTTTATGTTCATGAAATTAGAAAACCATATATCTTTACATGTTTTATGGAGCTAACCCAAGGATTTGAATCTAACCATTATCATGATGTTTTATGTTTCATGGATATGTGTTTGATGTGTTTTCATGACTCAAGATGAAGTCATAGTTACTCACTTAGTTGAGGCCCACATGATGTACCGATCCTAGTTGTACACTCAAAATGTGCACTTCTCTAAGTCTTTAGTTCCAAGAGCATCCATGAATTGGAAGCCTTGAGAAAGTGACTTAGAGCTCCCTAGGCATGGAGTGCAAGGGTGTTTAGAGGGCTCTCAGCTAGAGCTAATAAGCATGAAACCTTGCTAGTAAACTATGCAATGGGAGATTCAAAAAGATAAGGGTAAGAATGCCAATATCCTCAAGAATCACAATGAAAGATGTAATGCAAACTATGCAAGAATGCAACTATGCTATAAAAATGAGAGTATTACAAGCCTTTACTAATTAATCTATGTGAATTAAGCTAGAACATGAAAGGAACTAAGCTAAGAATGCCATGAAAACTAACCTATAAAGCATGTATGAAGACTAAAATGCAACAAGCTCTCCAAAGCTCCAAAGTCACCAAGAAAACTTGAAGCACAACATTAGCATCAAGAGTGGGATCCTTTGAATGAGAAAAGAGCTCTCCTTTTAAAGATAAATGGACCATGGAGATTAAGAGGCAAAAGATTTGATCAAGGGTGGAGTTTGAAAGTGGGATCAATCCTTGTGCACAAATCTCCTCCAATGAGCAAGAAGTGTTGACTTTTATGCCCCATGTGAGACAAAAAGATCTTTTCTTCTTTTTTATAAAATAAGAATAATGCTTTATTTGTGCAACTTAGGATAAGAGGTAAGTGGGGGCTTTTTATTTAATAAAAGGGGAGGGAATTCCTTTTAATTAAATAAAGACTTAGGATAAAATGGTTAATCCATAGAATATAATTGAATAAATGATAGAATTAGGATTTGATCAAGGAAATTGATTTAATTTGAAAATATTGCAAAGCATTGATTGAGGAAATTGATAAATTGGTGAATGGGGGCCCAAAGTCTAGGTGACCATTTTAGGGTGCATACATTTTTCCCCTCTTTGACTAATGTGAGATTGATTTGGGATCAAATGTAGTCAAAGAATGAAATTGAAATGTGAGATCGATTTGGGATCACAAAACAACCTAGACGTGTGTTTGATAGATGGGAACACATCAAAAAAAAGATAAGCTGATTGAAAAAGACATGACCAATACCCCTCTAAATAGGTAATTGTCAAGTCTCAAGCAAGGTTTGATTGATAGGTTTGATAAAGCTGAATCAAGGATTGAAGTTTGATAGGTACTACCCCCTCATGATCAAAATTGAAATGAGATGGAGGAGAAATAGTAAATTGATAAATTTGATCAAATGGAACTAAAGATAAGGTTCTTGATGTAAGATGAAAGATATAAGGATCATTGAACCAAGGTAGATCATTAAGCATGAAAGGTTATGCCCCAAGGTTGAATTAGAAGAAAATAAGTAGGGTGAAAGAGAATGGAAGATAGAAGTTTGGAAGAGGTGGAAATAAATGAAGAGAAGAAAGAGAATTTGCCTCAAGAAAGAGAATGCCTCAAAATCAATCAACTATTTAACATAGGAAATTTTGATTGAGATCACGAAAGAAGATAAGGAAATAAAGATCAAAATGTGATCACGGTTGATTAAAAGTCCAAAAGAAAGATGAAGGAAAACCCTCTCCATATGCAAGATGCAAAACTAAACTAACATGAACTTAAGAATGCAAGATACTATGAAAAGTGGTTTACTTACAAGGTCACAAAGCCATTAGAATCTAATAATCATCATCAAGCTTTATTGGTAGCATCGCAAGATCATACAATACACATTAGTATAACTATGTGTATCTGAATATGATCTATATCAAATAGGGATCTAGGAATCCCACCTAAGCATCAAAGACATGAAGGTCAAGATGAATAGTGCAGTGAGGTTCCCTAAGTTTGGTATAGCAAGATTATACTCACATCGAGACACAAGAAAGTCAAGATGACTACAAGCATGCATTTGCAAAAAATAGTCAAGGATAATACATTGTAGATCCTAGTGTCAAGTGGAACAAGCATAAATGCTCATGATAGTTAAGATCAACAAAATATATCCATAGGCAGAAAATAAATAAAACATGTCCTCGTGCCCCTAGTCTTCTAGCCATGCATCATCAAAAAATATTAGGGAGAGAACACTCATTAAAGAAATCATCATAGACAACACACAAAGAAAAAAGTCAAGCAAGTCTTAGTGAGTCAAGTGTTTAAGTGTGTGTGTGTGTAGGTCATAGAGTCAAACTTTGAGTATTGCATTTTCTAGTGAGCAATATCGTATCATTCTTGACTATGGCTAGGATATCTGATAAGTGTTAAGAAACACTTGAGGCTAGGAAAGTGTTGAAAAAAATAGTTGGGGAGGTGTTGAGAAACACCATTTGTGAGGTGTCCTAAAGACTAACGCATCTAAGAGACCAAAACTAACATAGTTATGCCCCCTAGACAAAGACAAAGACCAATTCCAAACCAAGGAAACAAGGGCAAGGCATGATGGAGAAAGGCTAAGTGTCAAGGACACATTCTAAGAAACAGGGGTGCAAAGGCTTCAAGCAGCGCCCGTTTCCAAGTTTTCACCACTTGGCAGATTTTATTGCAATTTTTTATTTTTTTATATATATATATTTTTGTATTTTTGGAATATATAATTTTTTTTGAGATACATCAAAGCGCCTATTGCTAGGTTTTTAGTAAGATGATCATTTTTTCAGGACATTTTCTAATTTTTGGAGTTTTTGACAAAATATCATTTTTTTGGATTTTTTCAGGATCAATAAGTATGTACAAAGGATGTGTTGGAGATTTGCCAGTAGGCCAGTACTGACTATATGTTTGTCATTGATGACAACAGATGGAAAGTAGTATGCGTGGAAGTCTTATGCAGTAAACCTTTTGTATATGTTGCATGGACATGATATCAGGATGATATCATGGGCACAGAGGTTGAATGTGAGTATAGACAGTTATACAACAGCTTGTGCCAGCAGTGTTCCTGACAGAGTTACAGGCAGTGTTCTATGTATGGTTGTCTGTACAATTGTCTTATGGGCATGTTCCCTAGGATATATGTTGTAGACATGTTAGTGATTTTAAGTTGATGGACACATAGTCTAATGATGAACGCAAGTGAAGTTATGTAGTCTCTATTCACCAGTAGCAGTATCCTGTGTTTGTTTAGCAGAGCTGACAGAGATTTTATTGTTTCTTGAGTTGCACCTATCTTGAGGATATGTGCCCTTGAAGTTAATCTTGGAGAAGTTTTATTGATGTTCAATTAAGAGTGCATAAGTTAATTCAGCTTACAGAGAAAGTTCCAGTTGTTTTGGTAGAGACGACAGTGTGTGGCATGCGTCTACAATTATATTTTATGAACAGGTCCCAGAATGTGTTGTGCCCATAGTAGAGTTGATAGAATGTTTGTTGGAGTTTATTATGGTTTCTCTAATATGATTTCAAGGTGGTTCTAATAGGCTTACTTGATTATATCATTTGGAGGAAAGATATTTATAGGCAGTCATTTGTGATTGCTGAAGTCTTGTTCATGGTTGATTAAGCAGAGCAGAGCAGAGTGTGTGAAGTGTTGAACCATCAGAAGAAGGTCTATGTGACCAAGTAGAATATGTGTACTATTCTTTGGAACTGATCTAGATAGTAGGTCAAAGCGCAGTTCACCAAGATCCAGATATAGTGTGTATCTGTCATTCAAAAGGTTGTAGCCTTTGCCCATTTGAGCAATGAGCTCTCGGAAAGTGTGTCCTCTCCCCTAATAGGGAAAATTGTAAAAGACTCCTAACAGGGCCTGACCCTTAACTAGGTCTACTGTACTTCATATATTGTAAAGCTACTCCTAATAGGGTAAAGGATCTTCTAACAAGGATCATTATACACTAGTACAGAATATTAGTGGGTATCAAGTCCCACTAGGGTTTTTACATATTTGGGTTTCCCCATAACCAAAATATTGGTGTTTTGTTCATGTTTTATGTTTAATTATACTTAATTGGATAAAAAATTGAAACTTGTAGAAAACTGGTTCACCTCCCCCTCTCAATTATCTCTTGGGAATATTCCTAACAATTGGTATCAGAGCCAAGTACCTCGGAGAGAAGTTTAATAGCTTGAGGTTGATCAGATGGCATACTTCAGGAAATAGAGTCCTAAGTTTGATGGAGAAAATTAGCTTGATTGGAAGAACAAGATGATGACCCATTTGCAGTGTATTGCTTATGAAGTTTTCAATGTAACTATCAAAGAAACTAAGATTCCTACTTTAGAAGACCTTGAATAGGATGATTCTATTGACACTCAAAAGGAATTGTTTCATCATAATGCTATAGCTAAAGAAGCCCTTATCAATGCACTATCTGATAGTGAGTTTTTAGAGATAAAGAAGGTAAACACCACCCACAAGATATGGAAGTACCTTGCAGACATATTTGAAGGAGACAAGCAAGCAAAGGATGCGCATAGAAAAACATGGAAGAAAAGATTCAATGCATTAGAGATGCTACCTAAAGAAAACATCAGAGCTTATAATCAAAGGGTCAATGAAGTAGTTGCTAGAATCAGGAACAATGGTGGAGAGATCTCAGAAGAAGATATTATGGACAAATTGATGACTACTCTCATGCCAAAATATGAGAGCAAGATCAACATCCTTGATGAGACCATGCAACTTACATCTAATTTAAAGAGAGAGACCTTGATCAGCAAAATCTCAGCTTTTGAGATTTCAAGATTGAAGACAGAACCTAAGAGTGAGACAGCTTTCAAAGCAACAGTTCATGGTAACAAATCTACAAACACTTCTGGTAATTTTGATGATGATGATGAAGATAAAACACTAGATGATTTTATTGCTATGATTTCCAAAAGAGAAAAGAAAGGAAAAGGAAAATATGAAGGTCAATTACCTTTCAAGTTCTTTTCATGTAATAAGATAGGTCACTTTGCATCTAAGTGTCCTACTAGAGTTAGAAAGTTCAAAAAGGATTACAAAGCCTAAGTACTCTAAGGAATGTTACTTTGCTGGAGATGGAGTTTTAAATGATGAATTAGGTGAAGAAGAAATTGTATTCATTGCTATTGTAGACAAAAAAAATATTAAGTCAGTTCCTAAAAATGAGAAAGTGAATCAAGAGCTAGCATTGATTTCCCAAGAACACATAAGAACAGATTGGATTATAGACAGTGGTTGTTCACATCACATGATAGGTGATAAAGGAAGATTTTTTCATCTAGACAAATACAATGGTGGTATGGTTAGATTTGGAGATAACACTCCTAAACCAATAGTTGGTAGAGGAGCCATCACTCTGGATGGAAAGAACAGTACTGATGATGTTCTTTATGTTGATGGTTTGAAACATAACCTTCTCAGTGTTGGATAGTTACTTGGTAAAGGTTATCAGTTGGAGTTCAAAGATGACCAATGCATCATTAACAAAAAATATGGTGTTATGATTGCATCAGGCACAAAGACAAGAGGTAATGTTTTTCAACTCAATTCAGAAGCAAGTTGTTTTGTTGCTAAAATTGATGAAAGTTGGTTATGGCACAAAAGACTATGTCATATCAATTTTGATAACATAGTAAAGATAAGAAATGTCAAACTAGTAAGAGATCTACCTAGCATAGAAAAGCTAGTTGATACTATATGCAAGGAATGTGTGATGGGGAAGCATGTGAGGAATTCATTCAGGAGAAAGCACAATTCAATAGAAAACAAGTTGGATCTGATCCATACAGACCTATGTGGACCAACTCAAACAAGATCATACTATGGTGAAAGGTATTTTATTTTATTTATTGATGATTATACTAGGATGATGTGGGTTGCGTTCTTAAAAGATAAGTCAGAAGATCTTGATAAGTTCAAAATATTCAAAGCTAAAATTGAGAATGAATCTAGATTAAAGATAAAATGTTTGAGATTGGATAGAGGAGGAGAATTCACCTCTGACAGATTCTGTGAGTACTACGAAGAACATGGCATAAAGAGATAGTTAAGTGCACCTAGAACAACTTAGCATAATGGAATTATAGAGAGAAGTAATATGATCATTCTTGATACAACACACACCATTATGATAGAAGGAAAAGTTGCACACACCTATTGGAGAGATGCGGTCAATACAACAGTCTATACAATCAATAGAATTTAGTTAAGGCCTGGCATTGACAAAACATCTTATGAGCTATGGTTTGGTAATGTTCCCATGGTAAAATACTTCAGAATCTTTGGAAACAAGCGCTACATCAAGAGGGATGAAGCAATAGGCAAGTTTGATGCAAGAAGTGATGAAGGTATTTTCCTTGGTTACTCTACTAAAAGTAAAGCTTATAGATGTTTCAATTTATGATTGAAAAAGATCACTGAAAGTGCTCATGTAAAGATTAATGAAAATTTTATGATTCAAGAAAGATATCATGATTACTCACCCATGATTGAAGAAGAACCTAGACTCTTTACTAGTGAGACAGTGATTGAAGAAATGTTTGATAGCATTGATGTGTTATTCAATGACCCTAAGACAAGTGAGGAAGAAACTCCTAAGACTGATGAGTCATCAACAACTAAAGCTCCAAATTTTACATCTAGAAATCATTTAAAGAAAGACATCATTGGAGATCAGATCAGAAAAGTCTTGACAAGATCACAAGCAAAGAACTTAACTAGCAGTGATGCTGTATGTTTATTATCTCATATTGAACCTTTAAGTGTTGAAGATGATTGTAAGGATTTAGATTGGCATGATGCTATGAAAGAAGAACTTGATCAGATCATTAAGAATGACACTTGGGAACTAGTCCCAAGACCTAGTGATAAGAATGTGATTGGAACAAAGTGGATATTCAGAAACAAGATGAATGAAGATAGTAAAGTAGTAAGAAACAAAGCAAGATTAGTATGTAAAGGTTATGCACAAAGAGAAGACATTGATTATTCAGACACATTTTCACCTGTGAGTAGATTAGAAGCTATTAAGTTGATTCTAGCTTATGCTATAGTCAAAAACTTCAAAGTGTATCAAATGGGTGTCAAGTCAGCATTCTTGAATGGAGATCTAAAAGAAGAAGTATACATTGATCAACCTAAAGGATTCACCTTATCAGACGGACTTGATATGGTATGCAAATTGAAGAAGGCCCTCTATGGACTTAAGCAAGCCCCTAGAGCATGGTATGAGAGACTAGATGGATACTTAACAAAGATTGGATTCAAGGAAGGAGCAGCAGATTGTAATCTTTTCATTAGAGAGACATCTGAAGGTTTATTACTTGTAGCTATATTTTTTGATGACATTATCTTTGGAGGTAATGACAAACTTAGTGCTGAATATGCTAAGGAGATGCAAAATGAATTTGAAATGAGTATGATTGGTCCTATCAAGTACTTTTTGGGATTAAATGTGTAGCAGACAGAAAAAGGGATTTTCATTAATCAATCAAAGTATGTGAAAGAGATACTAAAGAAATTCAAGATGGATGATTGCAAGCCAGTAGGAACCCCTATGATTACTAGATGCAAGCTTACTAAGGAAGATGACTCACCAGAAATTGATATAACATTGTATAAGTCTATGATTGGTAAACTCATTTATCTTACTCAGACTAGACCTGACATTTGTTAGAAATAGGAAATACTAAGAGGGGGGGGTGAATCAGTATTTCACAAACTTTTACTTTTGCCCACTTATGGATATAATAGATTACTTTAGTGCATACAAAGATTATCAAGCTGATTAACAAACATAGTAGTAAATAGAAAGAACTCATAACACATGATATGTTCTCGAGGAAACCCTGGCCAAGGGAAAACCCTGGTGGGGATGGTACCCACGAAGATCACTAATCAAAAGTATCTTGTTAGGCATATTGGACCCTGTTAAGAGTCAGTTTACAATATATAGTAGATCTATCCTGGTTAAAGGACTTTAGCCCTTGTTAGAAGCCTTAACCCTGTTAGGAGTTAGATTACAAAACCTAATCACCAGCTGAGCTCACTACCCAAACAGGTAATACAAAATGTTTCTGACTATAATATGGTACTGCTTAAAACTTCACATCAATAGCCTTTGCTGCTATCACAATATACAACTTTCACAAGTTATCATTTTCTTTCTTTTCACACAACACATCATTATCATTACATTTCAAGTATGCCTCATATATGAGTTATTAGAGCTAATAACTTTATATGGTCAGATTCCAAAATCTTTATCCAAGGGTAAACATCTAGGATGTTGTCCCTTCATAATGTTAAGTCATTATTTTGACAAGCAAAAATAATCCCTTAACTCTTTCGCTAATACTGTCTCCAAAACTGTTCTGTCTGCAAAACTATCTTCGGTAAACTTTGAATAACTTCATCCGTACTGATCCAAAATTTATGCGCACTGAGATGGGGTATCCTCATACTTTGTAGAAGCTTTAGTTAACTAAGAAAACAAAAATATTGCTCCAGTGGATGTCGCCAACTAAATCTTCATCGGGTGCTCTGTCAGGATCACTGTATCCATACTTAGAAAATTTCTTCCTTCAACTTGCTATACTTGCATTCCAAATTCTACACTCTTAGTAGAGATCATATGTTTCCATAATGACAACATCTATGCATCCATATTAGCCAAATTGCTAACAATCTCCCCCTTTGTCATTGGTGGCAACATATGGGAAAATTGGCTAAGTGTGCAAACAAAACTTCAAAACACTTACACAAAATTGTGGCCAAATGTTATACAACACATATACAATATTGTACTCCATAGAATAGCTCCCCCTATGAGTATCCTTCCTCAACATATTATCAATTTTCTACTATCTCTCCCCCTTTGACAACAATGACAAAGATAGGGTGTACAAAAATTTCAATAAAAACTTGATACCTTGTTATCATCTATTGCAAAGCCGGTAGGCTTGCAACACAATCACAAAACTCTGACTTCCATTATTCAAAATATTTCTCCCATATCTTCCTGATGGATTCAGCAACATTGAGTATAGTACTCAATCCGTATGCTGCTGTCTAACAAGCTTGCAGGGAATTAAAGATAAACTTCTGAAAAGATGTCTTTGCTGAAAGACACTTCAACAATTAAGGTCTTGATTGAGACATGCTCTCTCAAGATGTTAATCTTGATCATATTTTTGTTCTTCTCCTTTGCTAACATTCTGATTTCATTATTTAACTTCCTTATGTTCTTCTCCACAGAACTTATCTTTACATTTGGGCTTGTCAAGGTGTTTGTTACAACTGTAATTGCATCTATCTTCTCTCTGATCTTCTTATCTTCTTCAGCTGTTAGGATTTTTTATTTTGTGCATTGTATATACAAACTCTTTCCAGTCTCAAAATGTTTCCTCAAATTCTTTATGCATACATCCAAATTACCAATATCATTTCAAATATTTACACTTAAATTTTGTTGCATTTTTGCTTCATAGGTTTCCTAAACTTTTATTCTAGCAATATCCTTTAAGTTAGAAAATTCAGAGTCAAAAGATTTTATTACCATTTTAGCTTTCTCAAGTGGATCTGATTCAAATACCTTAGTGTTGATCATACTCTCAAGTTTCTTTGTCAAAACTCTAACTTTGCCTTCAATGTCCTTCACCTTCTTATTCTTTCCAATAATTTTACTAAGAGATGTGATGAACTCAAGCTGATCATCATCTTCAACCTCTTTTCCAAGGTCTTCAAAAATTGAACCAATTTGTCTCTTCTTATTGTCAGGTGCACTAGGGGTAGTGACCTTTGTCAAAATTGTTTACCTTTAACTGTCTGCTCTGCTGGAACTGATTTTGATGCAGCTGGTGCTTCCACTGCCTCTGTATCCTTTTCTGATTCTGTAACCTTCTCTTTCTCTTCTAAAGCCAAATTGTCAACAGTGTTTCCTAGATCATGAAATAATGCATCATCTGACTCTAGTGTCACTTTGGTTCCTTCAATGTCCATTGATTCTTTTCCAATATTGATATGTGAAGAAGATGGGACTTCTTCAATACAAACTTCCTCTGCATGTTGTTCCTCCGATTGCTTCTGCTGAGGATCTGATTCAACATGCTTTCCTGCAACTATATCTGCAAGAACTTGCATTACTTCTTGCTTAGTCTCTTTCTGTACTTCCTCCTTTTTGCCTCCCATTATAAGAATTGTTCTTCTCTTAGTTCTCAATAAAGTTCCAAGAGGCTTCAAGATTCTCTTCAAATGATCTTCATCCTCAACTTCACAGAACTGTCTGATTACATGTTCTCTCATCTTTATGTCCTCTTCTTGTGCTCTCTGTTTTCTATTCATAAGTCTGTTATACAAATCTTCTGGGATCTTACCATGAATAGTGCTAAGTTTCTTATCTATCAACATCATATGTGTAATCATTGCATTTTCAAAATTCAATATGTCAAATGATCCATATAGATCATAGAATTTATTTATCTTAGTGAAGTCTCCATGCTACAATATATCTTCATTAACTCTTTCAATTCTTGGTTTCCAAGCTTTCTTCTTGATTGAAACTTCATCATCATCTTTAATTACTACTACTTTTCTAGGTACAGGTGGTACAATCACTTTCTGTCTCTTGCCAGGTCTTGTTGCACTCACTTTTACTCTTTTTCTAGGAATAGGAGAAAAGGATTTTTCTCCTTCATCTTTTTTAGGTACTTCAACTTTTACCTTTACTGCAATAGGATCAACAGGGTCTGCACTAGATGCCACAGGTGGAACTACAATATTTTCACTTTGCTTCAAGGCTTCTACAGTCTTTTAGCTATGTCAAACTCATGACTTGACATACCTGATCTTTCAGTATTTTCTTCATAGTAGATTCAACTCTCCTACTAGATTGCTTCTTTTCTTTCAAACTTATTACAGAGTTGAAATTCTCTTCATAGGTTCCAAACCTATTTGCATGACCATCCAACTCACACTTTAAGAGTCTATTCACATATCCTACTATTTCTACTTCAGATACTTCATAGCCAAGAGGGTCTATGAATTCCATTCTAGGCTCAAATACTTCAATGTAGGTGAAATAAATGTCTACCATAAAACAAATGTCATCTTTATGCTTTTCAACTAAGGATTGAGGAATCCTTGATCTATTCTTAACAATATTATGAAAAGTCTTCAATACAAGCTTCACAATGTCATTGACTTTATCAATTAGGTGCTTCATGTAGAATGAGTTTATTCTTTCCATTGTCTTCACATTGTCACTCCAGTCAACTGTGTAAGGAAATCTTCACAAAATATGGAAAAACATATAGGTTATCATAGATGAAAACCTAAACTGTGTGTACTTAGCCTTCTTAATCTTTTCTAAATTCTCAAATAACTGAATTTTCAAAATTTCACATAGGTCTACTTGTTTCTTCTCAATACACATAAGATAAGCTACATGAACCATTCCTGTAGCCATGTCATCTTCCCTTGAACTACCATAGAATTTAGTTTTTAGGATCTTGCAAAGATACCTAACATCATCTTGCTTAATCTTACTTATCACAATTCCTCTACCATTATAACTAGATCCAGTGTTGTCTAAGACAATCTTTCTCATGTTCTTTTCATTCAGTGGAATCTCTCCAACTTTTGATAATCTAGTAACATCATGAATTAGGTCGGCAATTATATCAATAACTCTATCCTCCATCCAGAATTTCCCATTGTGGATTCTACTTAAAATGATCTTGGTACATTCCTCATCATTAAATTCATACTTCATGGAATAATTGATAATTTCATTGTTCTCTAGGTGCCCATAAGCTGGTTTAACTGACATGTCTTGATTATACAATTTCTTTTAATCATCACTAAAATCTGCATCTCCCAAGGTTTCAAACTTGCAACCTAAATATCCTTTAACATTCTCAATGTGTAATACTCCATCTGGTATGGATGATAGTGCTAGTCTTTCATCAATTTCAGCTAGTTCTACTGGTTCTTTCTTAATCTTAGGTCTATTCTTATCCTTAACATTATGAACCATAGAAATATCCATCTTATCAACTGATTAAAGATCAAAAATACCTCAACTTTGCAAATCTAGGGTTTCGGTATGATCGGCACTGCAAACTGCTTCCAAACTTCTTCAAATCATCCTCAACTCACTTTTTCTTCTTTCAAATCTCTTTTCAATCACTTTGTAATCATGATAATTTCAATTTTGACCTTATAACACTTCACATTAACTCGATCTGACATCGCATTCATTCATTTTGCCACTAAAACCTCAAAAAGCTGGTTCTGCAAACCTGCAACCATAAAACCTTTTTACGACCTTGCAAAACACAATATTTTCTTTTGCACACTTAACCATAGCATTAGTACAACATAAAAAACCTATATCTAACTATGCAAAACTTAACTCATTCAAATTCCTAATCTACACTAATCCTAAGTCCTAAACTATAGAAACTTACATAATTTAAGTACTTAAAGAAGGGTCAGGTAAAGATTCATCCTTACCATCAGTTACATTACCTTCCTAACTACTTTCAGTGCTGAATATACCTCCTTGATCTATGCCTTTATCAAATTTTACTTCATCTTTATTGCTACAGCAACCTTTCTCTTTGTTTCCTACATTTTCATTCCTTCTTGCATTATTCCTAGGGTTAGGGTTACGATGATAACCTCCATTATTCATTCTACAAACTCTTTCTGAGTGTCCAAACTTGTTGCATATCTAACAAATGATTCCATTGTTTCCAAATCTTTGTCCTTGCTGGTTAATCTCTGACCTGCAATTTCTAGCAATATGTCCTACTTTGTTGCATCTAAAACATACTACCACTTTTCTTTTATTCATTTCTTCAATAGATCTCTTATATGCATTGTTAGTATTCCCAATAATTCTATTATCATAATTATTCAAAATTACTTTAGGTCTTCTACATTCATTAGCTCTATGTCCAAAACCATGACAATTATAACAATGTCCATTAAGAGGTTTAAATTGCTTACCTATGCAATCTCTCTTCATGTGCCCAATAGTATTACAAGCAAAACATCTACCTTTGAATTCTCTTTGCATACCTTTAGATGATTCTTCCTGTTTTGATTCTTCTTGCTTTGATTCTTCTTTCTCTCTAGGTGGTTCTTCTTTAGGTGGATCTTCCAATGTGTTCTCATCTAGCTTCATTTCCTCCATACTTTCAGATGTCTTTAGATCTGGCTTCTTACTTTCATGATTTGTTCTAAACATACTAAATCCAAATCCAATCTTATCAAAGAATGGTTCTCCAAAAGAAATTTGTTTTTCAGTCCTATCACTATTTGAATATATCCTTTCAAGTTGTTGTTTAGATTGAGTTAATTCACCTTTCAGAATTTTATTATACTTCTCAAGTTCCACATACTACACTTTTACTTTTTCAGATTTGGATGTTACCTTTTCAAGTCTTGATCTCAGATCTTCATTCTCAATTTTCAATTTTTCATTATTAGATCTCAAATTTCCATCTTTCATACTAAGCTTCAGATTTACTATCTTTAGCTCATGCATAAGGATCTAATTTTCTTTTTCTAATTCATCACAATCTTCAACAAGAATATCAGATTTCTTTTTAGATTTCAGATCTTCAATCTTACCTTTTAATTTGTCAATAACATTCTTTGCATCTTCATACTTTCTTCTTAAGGAGTTTCTTTCATCAGTAAGCATATCAATCTGTTCAAGAGCTTCTTCAATATTCTTCTGAAGTTGATCCATATTCATAGAGATCTTACTCAATTTGCTAAGCTTTCCTTGAATGTTCCTTCTCCGAGTAACTGTGCTTTGATACCAATTGTTAGAAATAGGAAATACTGAGAGGGGGGGGGAGGTGAATTAGTATTTCACAAACTTTTACTTTTGCCCACTTATGGATATAACATATTACTTTAGTGCATACAAAGATTATCAAGCTGATTAACAAACATAGTAGTAAATAGAAAGAACTCATAACACATGATATGTTCTCGAGGAAACCCTAGCCAAGGGAAAACCCCGGTGGGGATGGTACCCACAAAGATCACTAATCAAAAGTATCCTGTTAGGGATATTGGACCCTGTTAAGAGTTAGTTTACAATATATAGTAGATCTGTCTTGGTTAAAGGACTTTAGGCCTTGTTAGAAGCCTTAACCCTGTTAGGAGTTAGATTACAAAACTTGATCACCAGCTGAGCTCACTACCCAAATAGGTAATACAAAATGTTTCTGACTATAATATGGTACTACTTACAACTTCACATCAATAGCCTTTGCCGCTATCACAATATACAACTTTCGCAAGTTATCCTTTTCTTTCTTTTCACACAACACATCATTATCATTACATTTCAAGTATGCCTCATATATGAGTTATTAGAGCTAATAACTTTATATGGTCGGCTTCCAAAATCTTTATCCAAGGGTAAACATCTAGGATGTCATCCCTTCATAATGATAAGTCATTATTTTGACAAGCAAAAATAATCCCTTAACTCTTTCGCTAATACTGTCTCCAAAACTCTTCTGTCTGCAAAACTGTCTTCGGTAAACTTTGAATAACTTTGTCCGTACTGATCCAAATGTAACACCTCAACAAACTTAAATCTAAAAGATAAAACCAATGAAGAATCAACCATAAACAAAACCACATGGAACCATAGTAATAATAATTTTTTTTTTTTTAAATTACAAATTGGAACATATAAACATAATAACTGCTTCTAAGAGCTTTGTAGTTTTCAACTGAATTACATCAGAGTAATAAGAATACTCTTTATTCAAAGACTTAGTTTCAAAAACAAAATTTCCTTTTTAGCCTATCCTTTACATTCTATGAAAAGTTCTGATAACTAATAACCAAGAAATGATCTGTTTCCCATAAATCTTAACAACTGCTATCCACTGTCCCATACTCATTGATTTATCCATCTAAAACCTGAAAATCAAGAATAAACACAAGCACAATTGCAAACAGGGCTCAGTCACATTAATTAAGATAATGAATCATCTCCAAAATTTTGCAACCATAAAAGTTAGTATAACATAACAATTATGCAGATTAAATACAGATGTTATTGAAACCTAATAACATAATTCCATTCTTGTAACACCAAAATCAGCAAGCACTATATCTCTTTCTAATAGAAATAAACTCACAAAGAAAATGACAAGGTAATGATCCAATGGTTCATGGGTGTCCACATAAGGACCTACGCTATGTATCCGTAAGGAAACCTCGTAGTAATCCATTATGTCTGATGAAACCATAATGTTTTATCTTGTTAATTGAAACCCATATCCCTTGAATTTATAATTATCACTTAATTAAACAACTGACAGAAATTCTTTCCCATAAGGATAAAGACTAGTGTCAGTCACAACTGACAGAAATTCTATCACCACAAGGTACTAGACTAGTGTCAGCCCCCCAATCTAAGGATCACACTTGCATTATCTCAAAACACTTGATCTAGCAATTAATGATTGAAATGAAATAAACTACATTACACAATTTCACTAACACTCCATTTCTATTGCATCAATTATAAAATTGAAATAGCAATCGGAAATCCATTTAGATCCATGTTTCCATTTTCCATAACATACATACTTCAACATGATGTTTCCCAAAAAAAGAAAAGATCACAATACTTTCTCCATCACAAACCCAATCAAATAATAACCTCCACATTAACTTAGCATTATATCTGAAACTGTACAATAAAAATGTCCATATTGAAATCACGATTCCATTGAATAGAAAAGAACTAAAATAATCATATATCAACTGAATCAACACAACACCCATTGCATTTAACAAACATACAAGCTTGCCATAAACCAATTAATTATAAACCAATTTGCTATACATCCTGCTCTGTTAATTATAAGTTCATACTTTTATATACATGTCAGCGTATGTACATGTATACACCACGACTTGTGTATACATATACATATTCCAGTAGGTATATATATAATTATATAGACTTGTAAATAATAGTTCAGAATGATTAACAAAACATTCATAATTATTTACTAAACAGAGGTTCAAAACAAAATTCTAATTCTAAATCATAACTCATCATTTGAAAAAATTCAAGTCCATAAATACACATTGGAAAACCATACTAGTCATCTTAGTCCTATCAAAAACACATCTACTTTATAATACTATTGAATCTGCCGATTACATAAAAGGAATAACAGAATAATAAGAACTGTCATCTACATAAAAAAAAAATATCAAAGTGGACTTCCTTACTGACTGAAAAAGATATTAATTGACTTTCCTATATATTCCTTGCATTTCCTAATGTCAAAACAAAACTATATTTCACACTTGTAATTATTTCTGAAAAATCATCTAGCTCACAGTCAAGATTTGGTACAACAAAATATCTACATTTTCACTATTGACTGAACCAAAACAGTTACAAACACCCAATAGACATAACACATATTCAGATAACTAAAAGAGTAAACTCAAGAATACCTTAAATGACACCTATGATGCGAGAGTATAAGTACACAATACAACAGGTTTCAGGTAAAACTATGAGCTACCGCTAATCTCTACTCTACGATACAGATCTATAAAACATCGATACCAGATTTGTATTAAAACAGTGGTAAGAATACCTGATTTCACCTTATGACCAATGAATCTTACATGTTGTAAACATTTTATTGCTACAATGTTCCTAACAATAGGAATCAGTACGAGAATACCTTCAAAGAAACTTTTTTTTTTTACAAAACTCATCTTGGGTTTCAAACTGAATTATAAGCCGATACTCATCCCCGAATATCCCCTTAATACTAAACATAAAAAGGTAAACATCGACACAAAAAGCACTATGGTATAACCATATTCATAGCAACAAACTATATTCCCCATAGTTTGGCACAAGCTTAAAGAAAACACTGTCAACTTCATACTCAGAATCAAAGAAAACCCATCAAGACAATATGCTCGAAAATAGCATAATAAGAACATATATTTAATACCACACAAAACCAATCTCCTACTTCCTCAACTTAAAAAAAAACATCAAGAGTGAAACAGTCGTTTGTTTCAAATTCCTCTGCTAATCATAACATCTATTAACTTTAATAAGCTTCTTAATCCATCCAAGAAGAAACCGGTTCATGACCGAGCTCACAGAGAATACAATCACAAAGACCTTACATTCATCAACTATCTAACAGTGGCATTTAAACATTCTAATATTTCATTTGCAGAAAATAATGGAAATAGAGGATAAGGTGAGAGAATGCCCCTACCTGGTATTTGTGCGGGGAGGTATCCAAAAACTGAAGTATGCCAATGCTAGCTCCTGCCTGGTGAGCTTCATAGTCAAACCCTTATCTCAACCATGAAGATCTCTTTCCACTAACTGACCAAGTGTCATGCAAAAGAGCCCACAATGCAAATACAGAGATGATAGTATATGAAACACAAAACTTCCCAAATGACCACGAATAGAAGGGTAAAACTTGTCGTGAAAACCCCTTTCCATCCCAAGCATCTTATCATATAAAATATAATAGGAAAAAAAGTCCATTACTAACTGTTTACCCAAATTGTCGCAGAAATGCATGGTGAAAGATGGAGTCATTGTTCAACTGCAAATTCTTCACCAGAGCTAATGGCGGACATCAAAACACAAAGATGAATTACATCAATGAGTTCATTCAATTCGAGCTTATCTCTTTTAGCAAACCCAATAAATTCCTTGCCATATGTCCATCAACGTACAATCCCATAACCTGAAAATAGCTTAAACCCCACTAACCCCACTATGCGATGAATGTGCAATTAAACCCTGCCATGTGATAAGTCATGTCTTCGAGCTAGGTCATAAATAGGAAGGCTTAGGGATAGATTAAATATATCTATGTTAGATAACATTTGTCGATCTTAGGTTAAAAAAACTAGCTTAAGCATCATTGATAACAGCACATTAACAATTCCAAACTACTAATACTAACCAAACTAACCTCCTTCTAACATACAAAATAGGGTATGCTAACTTAGATAATTCTTTTAGTTTTAGCAAAAGAAATACCACATAATTTCTAAAACAATCACTCATTAAAATATGTATATATATACATTTTTTTATTTTGAACTCAAAATTTGATTAAAATTAAGTAACAACAATCTCTATTTACTGTCTGCAACATCAAGATACATTTATCCATAATAATAAATCCAATTCTAATTATGTTTAGCATATTATTTAGAATTCCAAAAAAATGAACCAATTATAAGACAATTGACTAACCGTTTTAGTTGTACTTATTTCCACAATTATGCCAATACTTGAATCTCTAACTGAACTATCCAATACCATTAATTCAAAAGTCAGTCTATACCAATTCTTACATAAGAAAATCTCATTAAGCTATAGAATAGACATAATTTTCTGAGTGTCTGGCAGAACCAAAATACCTATTACAGAGATAAACATATTTATTCCAAACAACAAGGTTCAAATGAACGAAGTCAGAGTTCAAACTCATAGAAGTCTAACAGAAATATTGTTCCAGATAAAACGATGCTAATCAAACCAGAAATCCAACCATAACATAACATTGAAAAGTAAAGCCTAAGACTGTCAGAGGCATGACACCAAACTTTATGCGCACTGAGATGGGGTATCCTCATACTCTGTAGAAGCTTTAGTTAACTGCGCAAACAAAAATATTTCTCCAGTGGACGTCACCAACTAAATCTTCATCGGGTGCTCTGTCAGGATCACTGTATCCATACTTAGACAATTTCTTCCTTCAACTTGCCATACTTGCATTCCAGATTCTGCGCTCTTAGTAGAGATCATATGTTGCCATAATGACAACATCTATGCATCCATATTAGCCAAATTGTCAACAATTTCCAATGCAGTTGGTACAGTTGGAAGATTTGTAGCAGAGCCTAAATAAAGTCACCTCATGGCAGTAAAGAGAATATTCAGATACTTGCAGGGCACTATAGATTATGGTCTATGGTATCCTAATTCAGAAAATGTTGAGCTTCATGTGTACATGGAAGCAGATTGGGCAGGATGTGTTGATGATAGAAAAAGTTCTTCAGGTGGAGCATTGTTTCTTGGTGATAGACTTGTCACTTGGACAGGAAAGAAACAAAATTGTATTTCTCAGTCAACAACAGAAGTGGAGTATGTTGCAGCAGCCTTGAATTGTTCTACAATTGTGTGGATCAAGTAGATGATAAAATATTTTGGAATTCAGATTGATTAACCTATTTTTATTCACTATGATAACACTAGCACTATTAATATGTCAAAGAACCTTGTGATGCATGCAAAGACAAAACACATTGAAATCAAGTATCACTTCCTAAGAGAGAAAGTGGCAGAGAAAGAAGTTAAGTTGGATTATGTGAGTACTAAAGAACAGTTGGTAGATATATTCACAAATCCCTTGCCTAAGGATACTTTTGAGAATCTCAGGGGGAAGTTGGGAGTAATTCCCTTCCTTGATTCTGCTTGGAAGGAAGCAGGAATGGCATTAGTCCTCAAGGATTGATGAAAGGTTGACTACTCTACTTTTGGATTAGTACCAGTGCTTAAAATGAGTGGCACCCTTTGCCATTTATGTCAAAGGGGGAGTAGTATATAGAGCCATGAAAAATAGGAGTAATGTACTTAGGGGGAGTAGTATTCAGTTGTGACAACAGTTTAGTTGAGGAAATGGAGAATGTTGGAATTTATTGCAGCAGATGGAGGTTTCATCTTTGGGGGAGTTTTGAAGAGGAAATGGAGAATGTTATGAAAGAATTATTCATTTGGGTTGATGGTGGTTTTTCATTCCACATGTTGCTATCAATGCCAATGGGGGAGATTGTTGGAGATTTGCCAGTAGGCCAGTACTGACTGTATGTTTGTCATTGATGATAACATATGGAAAGTAGTATACATGGAAGTCTTATGTAGTAAGCTTTCTGTATATGTTTCATGGAATTGATATCAACATGATATCATGGGCACAGAGGTTGAATGTGAGTACAGATAATTATAGAATAGCTTGTGTCAGCAGTGTTCCTGACAGAGTTACAGGAAGTGTTTTGTGTATGGTTGTTTGTATAGTTTTCTTATGGGCATGCACCCTAGGATATATGTTATAGACATGTTAGTGATGTTAATTTTATGGATGCATAGTCTAATGATGAACGCAAGTGAAGTTATGCAGTCGCTATTCACCAGTAGCAGTTTCCTATGTTTGTTCAGTAGAGCCGACAGAGATTTTATTTTTTCTTGAGTTGCGCCTATCTTGAGGATATGCACCCTTGGAGTTAAGCTTGGAGAAGTGTTATTGATGTTCGGTTAAGAGCACATAATTTAATTCAGCTTACAGAGAAAGTTCTAGTTGTTTTGGTAGAGCTGATAGTGTGTGGCATGCGTCTACAATTATATTATATTAAAAAGTCCCAGAATGTGTTGCGTCCATAGTAGAGCTGACAGAATATTTTTTGGATATTATTATGGTTTCTCTAATATGATTTCAAGGTGGTTCTAGTAGGCCAACTTGATTATATCATTTGGAGGAAAGATATTTATAGGTAGTCATTTGTGATTGCTAAAGTGTGGTTCATGGTCGATTAAGCAGAGCAGAGCAGAGTGTGCAAAGTGTTGAACCATCAGAAGAAGGTCTATGTGACCAAGTAGAATATGTGTGCAATTCATTGGAACTAATCTAGATAGTAGGTCAAAGTGTAGTTCACCAAGATCTAGATATAGTGTGTATCTGCTATTCAGAAGGTTGTAGCCTTCACCCATTTGAGAAGTGAGCTCTCAGATAGTGCGTCCTCTCCCCTAATAGGGAAAATTATAAAAGACTCCTAACAAGGTCTGACCCTTAACCAGGTCTACTATACTTCATATATTGTAAAGCTACTCCTAATAGGGTAAAAGATCTTCTAACAAGGATCATTATACACTAGTACAAAATATTAGTGGGTATCAAGTCCCATCGGGGTTTTTACCTATTTGGGTTTCCTCATAACCAAAATATTGGTGTTGTGTTCATGTTTTATGTTTAAGTATACTTAATTGGATAAAGAATTGAAACTTGTAGATAACTAATTCACCCCCCCCTCTTAGTTATCTCTTGGGACTATTCCTAATAGGATGCTGCCAGATAGAATGGGCATCAAACTCCCAAGCAAGATCACATTGTGTAGTCCCAACGTCTAGCAAGGTGGAGAACAAGAGGGATTAGCAAGCTGGTGGAAGAGATGCAAGAGAAGAGAATGAAGGAGAATGAAGGGAAGAAACCCTCAAGGGAAATCTCCTCAAGAGCACCTAAGCTAGGGAAAAATTTTCATGTAAAGCACATTTGGACAAGCAATAAAAGGCCAGCATAGGATAAGTCACAAAAGCATAATGAAAAAGAAGGAAAGGATGTAGTCCAAAGGAGTAGACATGTCAAGAGGCTTCATAGAATCGTGTTTTAATCTTTTTTATTAGATCAAGACCAAAGGGGAAAAGGATAGAGAAAGACTAGAATGAATGGAGGAAAATAAATATGAAGCTAAACATGAATGGAATGAAAGAAAGATCATCATAAGATAGCTCACAAGATAGCCAAATGTTTGTGTATAGGTCAACATTGTCAAGATCAAAGAGAGAAGACAGAATGGATGAAATATGTAGAAGAACTACGCATGATGCTTGATTGCCAGGTTTTCATCACGGTACTTATCCAAGGTGCCACAAGGGAGTGGTTTTCACTATAGGATAAATTTATTTCTCTTTACTTTTGCTACCAAGGCACCTATTTCTAGGTTTCCACCAAGGCACATTTTCAATTTTTTCATTTTAAAATTTTTTTTTTCTATTTTTTTCATTATTTTTTTCTTGGAAGAAGGCAAGCCTTTTAGATAATACTCCTTGAAAGGATAAACCATGATATGCCAAGGATTCAAGAAGATGGAAGAGAAAAATGGAGGATAAGGTTTTATGTAAAGCGAGTGAGGTTGGAGGATAGGAGGAATAGGCAAATGAGGAAAAAGGATAGAAGGTAGAAGGATAATAAATGGAAGGATTGTGAAAGGGTAGATGGAAAGGAAGGAAAGATCAACATCAACACACACCTTGAAGGGTGGCGAGAGGATGGAGGAAATATGAATGAAGGAATACATGAAGAAATATGGTGAATGAATAGCAGAGGTTGCAGTTTAGGCGCATGGAATGGAAGAATGTTTTGGGAAGAAGATGGAGTGGAAGCCTTTGGAAGATTGAATGTCAACTTCACTTGTTGCTTAACATCAGACACTCTCAAGAGAGACTTTGGAATCCATATAGTCGTAGGCTTTTCATTTATTTTTGATGATTTAGAGAGAATATCTTCAATGATGGATTTTGGAACCCATACTTGTCTTGTAGTTTTCTTCTTAGATATCTCTTTTGACTTTATGCATCCATGTCGATTAGAGGAGACATGGAGATCTCCTTTTTTTGATGGATTCTTGTATTGCTTGTTTTTCTTGTATTGAACATTCAAGTTACTTCCAAAAGACTTGGGACTTGTGGAAGAAGGAGGATATGACTGGTTTAGATGGGTGGGTGGACAAAAAGGATTCAAGGGCATGCATCTATGTTGATATTGAGGAAAGATACGAGATGGAGAGATGTAAGGACCCAAGATGGATGACAAATTAGGAGATTTAGGAGGGGAAAGTTAAGGGACATAAGGGCCCAAGATGGAAGGAATATGTGAAGCCCTTAGTATTGGTGGAGGAGGTCCAAGGATGGACATGGAAGATACAAAAGGATAATCAATAAGTTTATCAACATCTATATGACAACCAAGGACATCGGCATCTTTAGAGTGAGAATTAGGATTTGCAATAGGATCATGAAAATATTGAATAGGAACAACTTCTTTGATAGGATTTTTCAGAGCTTGAAAAGACTTAGGAAGAGTAGAAAGTGTTAGGAATTAATTCAAAGTGTTTTGGCAGTCATTCTGTAGCAGTTGTTGTTGCATTCATGACTTAGATTGTCATTGATGTCAACACAGTGATATTCTGGATATTAGCGGGAAAGCAGGTACAGTTTTGTTTTGCACACATGTTGTATTGTAGATTGGATTTTTCATAGTTGATGGTATGTTCTTTGGTGTGTTATTAACCTATGGTTAATAGCGCAAAAATAAATTCATTCATTTGTAAGAGTTATGAGCATTTTGGTGAAAGTAGTGTTTAGACAGTGTTTCTGTGTAGCGATGTTCAAAAATCAAAGGATATCTCTTAGCTGGGATGGAATTTGATTTTTCATAGTTAAAGGGACATTGGAGACTCATTAATGATGATGTGGTTCATAGTGAAAACTTTGAGGATATGTTTGGAGAAAGTTACAGTAACTGGAAGCTGATAGTTTTATGTGAATTCTGTGTGTAGCGTGTAGAATTTATTATTTTGTAATTGAGGACGGACTCATTTGTAATTATTTGAGTTTGGTATATAAGAAGGAATATTTTCCTTATTGTAATGTGTACTATGATTATTGTAATGTGAATATATGCATGAAGTGAAGAAAAGACCTAATTCAGTGATGAAGGAAGACTTGTGATTATAGAGATCTGGAATTGTGATCTTGTGTAGCAGAGAGTGCAATTTTGGAATAGTGTGAAGGAGGTAATATATTTCATATTATTCTATTGAATAATTCTAAGATCTTTTGGACAGTGGGTTCAGAGATCTTGCCTTGAAGCTATTTGGGTAGTGGGTCCTTCTGTCTTCCATAAACTCTTAACCGGGTTAGAATCTTTTAATAGGGATTCAAAATCTACTAACAGGGATTTATATGTATTGAATGTATTTCATAAGACTCCTAACAGGGTCCATCCTCTAACAAGGAACTTTCATATTAGTGCATCATTTTGTGGGCATCATTCCCACTGGGGTTTACTCTTTTCAAGAGGTTCCCTAGTTAACATATCTTGTGTTATTGTGCAATTGTGTATGGTTATCTTTCTATGGTTGATCAGTACATTGATTATATTGTTTAAAGTTGTTGAATGGATAAATTATCTGATAACTAATTCACCCCCCCTCTTAGTTATCTTGGGGATCTTTACTTTCTAACAATTGGTATCAGAGCAGCAGGTCCTTGAAAGAAAAGTTTAATAACTTAAGGAGATCCATGGTGAATTTCAGAAAAGAAAGCCCTAAGTTTGATGGAGTAAATTTTGATAGCTGGAAAGAAGAGATGAAGACACATCTATTTTTTTTTAGGACTAAGTTATTGGTTGATTACAAAGAATGAGAAGACTATCATTGAGGAAGACAATCTAGAGGTGGGAACTAAAGATGAACTAGATTTATTCATGTGTAACATACTTGCAAGAGAAGCACTTTTGTCAGCACTACCAGAGAATGAATATAGTCAGGTAAGATGTTTGAAAACATCTCATGCAATTTGGAAAGCTTTACATTCTACTTTTGAAGGTGATGAACATCCAAAGAAGGCTAGATTACATAATTGGATTTATGCATTTGAATATATCAGAATGATGGAAGATGAATCTATTAGAAGTTATATTGGTAGGATGTCTGAGATTGTGACAGGAATAAAGTCTTGTGGAGGTGATAAGACAGAGAATGAAGTGATATGGAAAATTCTGAGAACTTTACACCAGTATTCAAGCAGACAACGCAGATGATTGAATAAGTGATACCTTGTACATCAAACTTTTCAAGAGAGACTCTTCTTGGAAGATTAGAAACAACAAAGATGAACTTGAGATTATCAGGAGAGCTACCTAGAATGGAAACAACATTCAGTGCTCTTAGCATTAGACCTACAAGAAGTACTAGTGTGAATGGAGATTATGCCAGCAGTAGCAGATCTGAGGAAGATAAGAAGATTTAAGAAGGTATTGCATTACTTGTAAAAAGAGAACCAAATGGTAAGAAAATCTTTAAATGTTGGACTTGTCAAGAATATGGTCATTTTGCATCTAAATGTCCTAAAAGAGTTAAGAAGTATAGAAGCAACTTTAAACCTAGGAGATCTAAAGAATGTTATTATGGAAATGATGAAGATTTTGTAGCAGGAATTGAAAAACATTTAAGTGACAGTGATAATGATAACTTTGAGGAAATAGGATTTGTAGCAATTAAAGAAGAAAGTTCTAAATCTAATAAAAGGGAAGAAAAAGCATTAGTTTCACAAGTTGAAAAGAAATCTGATTGGATTATAGACAGTGGTTGTTCACATCATATGACTGGAGATAAAAGAAAGTTTGTTAAGTTAGATAATTATGATGGAGGAATTGTTAGGGTTGGTAACAATGCAGCTTGTTTGATTAAGGGTATAGGATCTATTACTCTTGATGGAAAGACTAACACTGATGATGTTTACTTTGTTGATGGACTAAGACATAATCTACTAAGCATTGGACAATTGGCTGATAAGGGTTATCAAGTTTGGTTTTCTGAGAAAACTTGTGTGACAAAAGATAAAGATGGAAATTTGATTGGAAAAGGATCCAGAACCAGAGGTAATGTATTTCAGTTGAATCCTACTGAGATGACATGTTTGATAACTAGGATTGATGACAGTTGGTTATGGCATAAAAGGTTTTGTCATATAAACTTTGATAATATTGTCAAGGTGAGCACTACACATGCGGTAAGAGATTTACCTAGAATTATGAAACCTACTAACATGATTTGAAAAGAATGTATGATGGCAAAGCAGAAAAAGAGTTCATTTCCCAATAAGAAGTTCACATTGGCAGAGAAGTTGGAGATTGTTCATATAGACTTGAGTGGTCCTACTAGGACTAGAGGATTCTATGGTGAAAGGTATTTTATGATTCTTGTTGATGATTTTACAAGAATGATGTGGATTGCATTTTTGAAAGAAAAATCTGAAGCATTTGATAAGTTTAAGATCATGAAAAGCAAAATTGAGAATGAATCTAGAATGAAGATTAAGTGTCTAAGATCTGATAGAGGTGGTGAATTTACATCTAGAGAGTTTAACACTTTTTGTGAAATGAATGGCATTAAGAGACAACTTTCAGCCCCTAGAACACTAGAACAAAATGGTATTGTAGAAAGAAGGAACAGGTCAATAACTGAAGCAGCAAGAGCTATGTTGTTTGAAAATGATTTGGCTAAAAATTTTTGGAGAGAACCAGTGAACACAACAGTATACACTATGAATAGAGTACAAATCAGAGTAGATACAAATAAGACACCTTATGAATTATGGTTTGGACATACACCCTCATTTAAGTATTTTAGAATTTTTGGAAGTAAATGTTATATTAAGAGAGATGATGATATAGGAAAGTTTGATCCTAGATGTGATGAAGGAATATTTCTTGGATATTCTTTAAAAAGAAAAGCATATAGATGTTATAACAAAAGAACTAAGACTATTGTTGAAAGTGCAAATGTAAAAGTTGATGAGAAGTTTAAAATTTAGGAAAGAATGCTTGATTATGAATCTGATGAAGAAGCACAACCTCAGCCTAACATTGAAAATACAGAATTATTTTTTGAAACTAACAGTGATTTTCTGAATGAAATTCATACTGAAGAAGATAGAGAAGAAGATAGAGAAGAAAATAGAGTAGAAAATAGAGAAGAAAGCAGAGAAGAATCTACAATTGGAACAAGATCAGTAACTATGACACCTAATAGGTATACTTCAAGACATCACCCTATCGAGCAAGTTATTGGAAGTTTAGATAGAGGAGTTTTGACTCGAAATAAGGTACATTTATGTTTGATTTCTCAAATTGAACCTAAGACTACTAATGAAGCTTGTGAAGATGAACATTAGATCAATGCTATGAAAGAAGAACTAGAGCAGATTGAAAAAAACAAGACATGGGAATTGGTCCCTAGACCTGAAGACAAGAATGTGATTGGAACAAAGTGGGTATGTAAAGGATATTCACAACAAGAAGGAATTGACTATGAAGAAACTTTTGCACCTGTGGCTAGATTTGAAGCAATGAGAATGTTTCTAACAATATGCAACTTACAAGAAATTCAGAGTGTATCAGATGGATGTGAAGTCAACATTTTTGAATGGTGAATTGGAAGAAGAAGTCTACATTGAGTAGCTTGAAGGTTTTCCTTTGACACAAGAAGGAGATATGGTATGTAAGTTAAAAAAAGCTTTATATGCATTAAAATAAGCACCTAGAACTTGGTATGCAAGATTGGATAAGTATTTATTGAAATTGGGATTTATAAAAGGAACAACAGATAGTAACTTATACACAAAAGAAATTGAGAATGGTTTGTTGGTTATAGTTATATTTTTCAATGATATTATCTTTGGAGGAGAAGATGAAGCTAGTGCCAAATTTGCAGATGAAATGAAGACTAAATTTGAGATGAGCATGATTGGAGAAATGAAATATTTTTTGGGATTATAGATAATACAAAGCAAGGAAGGTATATTTGTAAGTCAGACTAAGTATTTAAATGAATTATTGAAAAGATTTGAAATGGAAGATTCTAAACCTGTTGGAACACCTATGGTAACCAGACATAAGTTATCTAGCAAAGATGAGACACTAGCAGTTCATCAGAAAAAGTACAGATCTATGATTGGAGGATTACAGTACTTGACACATACAAGACCTAATATAGCACATTCAGTGGGGATTGTAGCAAGATTTCAAGTAGAACTAGAGAATCACATTATGCAGCAGTAAAGAGGATACTGAGATATCTGAAAGGAACAATGGATTATGGATTATGGTATGAGAATTTTGATGATTTTACCTTATGTGCCTATACTGATGCAGATTGGGGAGGCAACGTTGATGACAAGAAAAGCACCAATGGTGGAGCCTTTTTTCTTGGAGGTAAATTGGTCTCTTGGCTAAGTAAGAAGTAGAATTGTACTTCACAAAGCACAGCAGAAGCAAAATATGTTGCAGTAGCAAATAATTGTAATCAGATTATTTGGATGAAGCAGATGTTGAAAGATATTGGAATAAAGTTTGATGAGCCTATTGTTATACATTGTGATAACACCAGTACAGTGAGTATGTCAAAAAATCCTATTTTACATTCTAAGACTAAACATATTGAGATCAAGTATCATGTTGTAAGAGAGAAAGTTGCAAAAAAAGAAGTAAGATTGGAGTACATAAGTACAAAGGAGCAGATAGCAGATATATTTATAAAGCCTTTACCTAAGGATACATTTGTGTATCTAAGAGGTATGCTTGGGGTTATGCCCCAACCTATTTTTGAGAATTGATGCAGATGATTGCATCCCTCCAGTGGTATATGAGCCTTATCTTTCTTCTGGATTGGATGTTGGAACTTCCTCTATGGGGGAGTTTATGAGCTGAGTCATGAGGACTCTTGTTATTGTATTTTTCTGAAAAGCGTCTTTTGACATTAATTTGTTGTTGACTTAATGATGGAATTTCTCTCATTGATGTCAATGGGGGAGAGATATACATGAAAAACATTGTGGATTGTATGAGAGAGCTAAATAGGAAAACGAAGCAAGATTTGACTTGATATTTTGGAGTGATGTTGCAGTATTGGATTCTTGGAACATTGGATGTTTTTCATCTATGTTGCCATCAATGCCAATGGGGGATATTGTTAGGAATGAATGAAAAGTGTTTTGGGAGTCATTTTGTAGCAGTTGTTGTTGCATTCATGACTTGGATTGGCATTGATGTCAACACAGTGATATTCTAGATATTAGCAGGAAAGTAGTACAGTTTTGTTTTGCACACATGTTGTATTGCAGATTGGATTTTGCATAGTTGATGGTATGTTCTTTGGTGTTTTATTAACCTATGGTTAATAGAACAAAAATAAATTCATTCATTTGTAAGAGTTATGAGCATTTTGGTGAAAGCAATGTTTAGACAGTGTTTCTGTGCAGCGATGTTCAGAAATCAGAGGATATCTCTTAGCTGGGATGGAATCTAATTTTGTGTAGTTAAAGGGACATTGGAGACTCATTAATGATGATGTGGTTCATAGCACAAACTTTGAGGATATGTTTGGAGAATGTTACAGTAACTGGAAGCCGACAGTTTTATGTGAATTCTGTGTATAGCGTGTAGAATTTATTATTTTGTAATTGAGGACGGACTCATTTGTAATTATTTGAGTTTGGTATATAAGAAGGAATTTTTTCCTTATTGTAATGTCTACTATGAAGATTTTAATGTGAATATATGCATGAAGTGAAGAAAAGAGCTAATTCAGTGATGAAGGAAGACTTGTGAGTATAGAGATCTGGAATTGTGATCTTGCGTAGCAGAGAGTGTAGTTTTGGCATAGTGTGAAGGAGGTAATATATTTCATATTATTCTGTTGAATAATTCTAAGATCTTTTGGACAGTGGGTTTAGAGATCTTGCCTTGAAGCTGTTCGGGTAGTGGGTCCTTCTGTCTTCCATAAACTCTTAACCGGGTTAGAATCTTTTAACAGGGATTCAAAATCTCTTAACAGGGATTTATATGTACTGAATGTATTTCATAAGACTCCTAACAGGGTCCATCCTCTAACAAGGAACTTTCATATTAGTGCATCATTTTGTGGGCATCATTCCCACTGGGATTTACTCTTTTCAAGAGGTTCCCTAGTTAACATATCTTGTGTTATTGTGCAATTGTGTATGGTTATCTTTCTATGGGTTGATCAGTACATTGATTATATTGTTTAAAGTTGTTGAATGGATAAATTATCTGATAACTCATTCACCCCCCCCCCCTCTTAGTTATCTTGGGGATCTCTACTTTCTAACAGAAAGTGGAAGTGAACATGGAGTGGTAGAACAAGAAGATGGAAGACTTTGATCTTGACAAGGAGCTTTGGATAGCATAAGCATATAATTTTTCTCATGATTTTCAATAGGCTTAAAATTGGAAGTAACAACACTATTTTTAATAACCTTAATGGAAGTATCATCTTTGGAAAGTGCAAGTGTAGTAAGCTTATTTTGATTGTCAATAATCTTAATGGTGTAAGTAGTAGCTTGATCTTGCTTAGGAAAAGACTTAAGACATGGTGGAATGAATAAGAAAGGGCGTGTAGGATCAAAAGAACCATGAGACGAATAAAAGACATCATGAAAAGGATTGGATGACATGGAGGGTTCTTGATCTTGATCTTTCTTTATGTTCTTTTCTTTATCATTTATGAATTTATTTCTCTTTACTTTTGCTACCAAAGCGCCTGTTTCCAGGTTTCCACCAATGCATATTTTCAATTTTTTCATTTTTTTTAAAAAAAAATGTTTCTATTTTTTTCATTTTTTTTTTTGGAAGAAGGAAAGCTTTTTAGATAATTCTCCTTGAAAGGATAAACCATTATATGCAAAGGATTCAAGAAGATGGAAGAGAAAAATGGAGGATAAGGTTTTATGTAAAGTGAGTGAGGTTGGAGGATAGGAGGAATAGGCAAATGAGGAAAAAGGATAGAAGGTAGAAGGATAATGAATGGAAGGATTGTGAAAGGGTAGATGGAAAGGAAGGCAAGATCAACATCAACACACACCTTGGAGGGTGGGGAGAGGATGGAGGAAACATGAATGAAGGAATACGTGAAGGAATATGGTGAATGGATAGAAGAGGTTGTGGTTTAGGTGCATAGAATGGAAGAATGTTTTGGGAAGAAGATGGAGTGGAAGCCTTTGGAAGATTGAATGTCAACTTCACTTGTTTCTTAACATCAAACTCTCTCAAGAGAGACTTTGGAATCCATATAGTCGTAGGCTTTTCATTTCTTTTTGATGATTTAGAGAGAATATCTTCAATGATAGATTTTGGAACTCATACTTGTCTTGTAGTTGGAACCCCATGGTGGGCACAAAAAATGTACACTCAAAATGTGCACTTCTCTAAGTCTTTAGTTCCAAGAGAATCCATGAATTGGAAGCCTTGAGAAAGTGACTTAGAGCTCCCTAGGCATGGAGTTACTTCTAAGGACAAGGAAGCATGTTGGAATTATATGGAAGATGTTGGAAGAGATGGTGAAGGACTAGATGAAGTAGGCATTATAGCATACAAAGGCTTAGGCTCTTTAGGTTTAGAATTATTGAAAGTATTTGCAGCCAAGTGAAGGTTAGCTTGAGTTTCTTTAAGAGGTATCCCTTGAGGATAACTATAGGGAACCACATGAAAAGTATTAGGACTTTTGTTGGATGAAGGATTTGTGAAAGATTTGAAAAAATTGGAAGCTTTAGGAAATGTATGGGTATTGGAGGAATTAGGGGATGGAAGAGAACCATCACAGGAAAAGGGTCCATCATTAACATAATCTTTCTTGAGAGTGTAATCTTTATTTTTGGCATGAGAGTTCTTAGAGGAGAGATTCTTATAGTATTTATGTTTATAATCAGCACGTTGAGCTTTCTCTTCCTCAAGTGAAGTAGATGTATCATCTAGGTATTGTTCATAGAAATCATCAAAGTCTCTTTCAAAATCCAAATCATATGGATCACCATCATGATCTATCCAATGTGATTACCCATTTCCAGTAAGCATGAGCACATGACTAGGATGGCTCTTAGGAATAGAGGTGTCATAGGTATCACTACATTGTTCATCATCATAGTCATCAAAGATGGGTGTTACACTCTTTGTGGAAGAGGTATCACAAGGATCATCATGTTTCTCATTATGGTATGTCTTGAGACTAGGAGTAAGACTCTTGGGAGAAGTAGAAGAAGAATGAGATCGTGATGAAGAGGAAAGTGAAGACCTAGTGGAGGAAGAAGACTTGGATAATGAGGAATACAAATAATGTCTAGAAGAGTCATGGTAAGACTTGGAAGGTGAAGAAGGATGAGAAGACTTAGAAGATGAAAATTTTTTGGAAGAAGGAGGTTGTGACATGATCATGTCTATGATCCTAGCAAAGGCGTATGATTCATTCATCTTTTATTTTATTTTTGTCTTAATTTTATCACCCATGCCATATCTAAAAGGACTATTGGCAGAATAAAATTCTTCGAATTGATCAATGAGTTCGAGATCATCTATTTTCAAGAGAGGTTCCATAATAAGATAGTTGAAATTCATGGTTCTAGAAGAGGAGGAATCAAGCATGGAAGTGACAGAAGAGATGAGTAGAAGAAGGTAGACTAGATAATAAGAGGAAAAGAATCAAGAAGACATGAAGAGTTTAGGAAGAAGAGGAAGAAGAGTGAAGGAAGAAGAGAAAGGATGAAAATGGGAGACTAGGAAGACATGGGAGATGTGGAAGAAAGAAGACCAAGAGTCATTATGTGCAACTTGATACCATTGAAGTTCATTTGGATGTTGAGAAACATGTCATAGAACTTAAGATTTGACCCAGACTGACCAAAGAAAATGGGAAATAACACAAAGTAGCTCACTGTTTTGACAGATTGCAGGACAACAAATTGATTTTGTGCAATAGTTCACAGGGTAGTAGAATGATACAATTTTCCCAGATGATATTTCGCACAAAGTAGTGTGATAGTTTCCAGATAGTTGATGCGATAATATCCAGGTAGGTGGTGTGATAGTTGTGCAGTATCGTACGATATTTGACCAGTGAGTGTAAAATCTAGTTTTGAAGGTAATTTGGTCAAAGTTGTAGGTTGATAAGTTCAATTTCTCAGTTTCAAATGTAGTAATGGCAGAAAAAAGATAGGTTTGCAAATAGTAAGGGATCAAATGTGTCATAAAACACTTGAACAAGGGAAAAGGAAACCTTGTCAAGACATGCACTTGGGATATCAAAGAAAAAGATCCTATGAACACTACCGTGATGTTTGATGTTCAAGAACATTTACATGAGTAGATCACAATGAAGAAAATTCAAGCACTTGCTAGCTTAGAAAGACAAAGGCTCAATACTCAACAACTTGGCCCACACTTGATGTCCCATTGCCTCACACAAAGTGGTTTCCCACAATAGATATTGGCTTTGTCATGGAAGTGCCAATGACACAACCAAAGGAACACAGATGGTGAGTAAAATCTTGGGGTGATCTAAGTAGTCCACTAGGATCGATCCTTGCACCAAGATGTTGAGTGGAAAAATTGGGTAGCTTCTATCTAAGGTTCATAATAAGGGCTTCCGTTTGCAATACCCCTCTTGCTCCCTGAAGGGACTTCTTACCTTGCGACATGTAACAGACCTCGTGGCCACAAGAGTACCTTACACATTCTTTCTTAGCATTTTCCTCATGGTCACAATCTCATAAGTACTCACACTAAGCGAAGACAAGTACTATGTCTACCAAGGTTTTGTATCCTTGATAGCCTTGCGTTTATAGTGGGTTGGAATAGCTAGGTATTAGCTTGTCCCCACTTGGGTTGTTCCTCTTGATTGCTCAAGAGCAGGCCTGCTAAAGGATCCTAAACTAAACAAGAAGTGGATCAACCCTTGAAAGTCAAGATTTCTGGTTCACCACAAGGGCGAAGAGCATACTCTCCTATCACAAAATCCTTTCCCAAACACACCAAGAAAAGTTCAATTAACCCTCTTGCTTTCAAAATCTAGAGGTGGGTCAAGATTTTTGGTTCACCACAAGGGTGAAGAGCATACTCTCCTACCACCAAAAGACTCCTATGACAAGATATTAAGTGCCTAATAAAATGAACTAGTATAATGTCGCATTTAAAAATGAAAGCAAAGAACAAGCACTTGATTGTTTTTATGCTTTGGGCAGCCCTGCAAGAAAGATTAGTAGCCCTTGTGCATTTGAAGCATTAGCATCCATTCTTTTAGCAAATATTCAAGCAATGAGGGCACACCTACAAGCACAACTTGTTAGCCCCACAAAGATTAGTACAACAAAAACCAAGTATAATCTGTGAGTAAAATTTTGTCCTAACATAGCAAATCAAAACCAGCAAGCAAACAAATCCAAATCCTGCAAAGAAAGAACCAAAATCAGTCACTACCAGGCTTGGGCGACAGTTCTGTCAGTAGAATTTTCACACGATACTTCGCAGTATAGGAGTGTGATACTTTTTTTATGTATGATAGTTCACACTATATCCAGGTGACAGAGTACTGTATGGCTGTGTGACATATTCCTATATGGTCACATGATACTTTTACTAGAAAAGTATCACACGGGTATGTAAAGAACTATCGTACGATACTGGAAGACTATTGTATGATACTCTACTAGAAAAATAGAAAAATAGCCAGAAAAACAAGATAACAGTGACAAAAAAAATAGTGGAAATGCAACGAAATAAAGGCAAAATAGAATTGTTCTACCCCACGGTGGGTGCCAAAAATGTACACTCAAAATGTGCACTTCTCTAAGTCTTTAGTTCCAAGAGAATCCATGAATTGGAAGCCTTGAGAAAGTGACATAGAGCTCCCTAGGCATGGAGTGCAGGGGTGTTTAGAGGGCTCTTAGCTAGAGCTAATAATCATGCAACCTTGCTAGTAAACCTTGCAATGGGAGATTCAAAGAGACAAGGGCAAGAATGCCAATATCCTCAAGAATCACAATGAAAGATGTAATACAAACTACACTAGAATGAGAATGCAAGAATGCAACTATGCTATGAAAATGAGAGTATTACAAGCCTTTACTAATTAAGCTATGTGAATTAAGCTAGAACATGAAAGGAACTAAGCTAAGAATGCCATGAAAACTAAGCTATAATGCAAGTATGAAGACTAAAATGCAACAAGCTCTCCAAAGCTCCAAAGTCACCAAGAAAACCTACAGCACAACATTAGCATCAAGAGTGGGATCCTTTGAATGAGAAAAGAGCTCTCCTTTTAAAGATAAATGGACCATGGAGATTAAGAGGCAAAAGATTTGATCAAGGGTGGAGTTTGAAAGTGGGATCAATCCTTGTGCACAAATCTCCTCCAATGAGAAAGAAGTGTTGACTTTTGTGCCCCATGTGAGACAAAAAGACCTTTTCTTCTTTTAATAAAATAGGAATCATGCTTTATTTGTGCAACTTAGGATAAGAGGTAAGTGGGGGCTTTTTATTTAATAAAAGGGGAGGGAATTCTTTTTAATTAAATAAAGACTTAGGATAAAATGGTTAATCCATAGAATATAATTGAATAAATGATAGAATTAGGATTTGATCAAGGAAATTGATTTAATTTGAAAATATTGCAAAGCATTGATTGAGGAAATTGATAAATTGGTGAATGGGGGCCCAAAGTCTAGGCAACCATTTTATGGTGCATACACTGGTCATTTGCTTGAATATATCTGATTTGTATGTATATCCATATATATCCATGTATCTCTTCTTGGTGATGCAAGAGTGCAGGTACTAGGTATCGTCTCCACTTGGCTTCACAAGTCTAAGCAATCCCTCAAAATCATTGATCGTTATTGTTGTTCTGGAGATATCACCAAGTTCCATAGGAAGGAACTCTTCCCCTGATCCTTTTATCGTTAGGTGGGGATTTCCTGAGTTAGACCCTTGTCTGGATGAATTTTTGTGCTCTCTCAGTTTGTTGGTTTTGTGGACCCTGTAGATGGTTTCTTGTCTTTTGCAACTGTTGAGAATGAGGTTTTGAGTATGGTAGCTATAATTGTCTTCATGGTATGTTCAATTTTTATTAGTAGATGTGAATTATTGTTCATATGAGGGTATGATTTAGTAATTTATCTTTATTAGTAGTTACTTATTTGTACAAGTGTATCTTGTTAGGAATGAGTTATTATGTGATTAAATCATGTGATTTTAATATAAATAATAATAATGAATTTATGGTATTAATAATGTTTTATAGTGTCCATAATAATAAGATGTCTATGGCAATATTAATAATAGATGTTTTAATAATAGTGGTAAAATTCAACTTATGTTAGTAGTTACCTAATATATATCACTATTATATTTCGTAAAGAATATGGATTAGTGTATGAATAAATAATATGTTTTATAATAATGATATTCATAATATTTAAATATTTGTAATATTAATAATAATGTGTCTTACTTATGGTATATGTACCATAAGCATATGGGTGCACACATATGCCTATGAATACATATATAAATATATATTATTATTATATAATAAATTAATTATGTGAAGGAAATTATTAAGAAACTATGGTAAGTCTATGTTATTTTTATATTTGGGAAATGCTTTTGGTAAATTTCCATAGTAAGTAAGTTAGTAAAATTATTCCTAAAACCTTTATTATCTATTTTGTCATCCTCAAATTTGGGAGACATAGATTAAAATCTTATTAAATAAAATTTGTTTATCCCTTCATGGGAATGGTTTTGCAAATCATATGATTAATGAATAACTAGTGGATAGTTTCATCGGTTGGAATACCTGTGCAACTACTCCCCAATCTATATACAGAGAGATCTCCTGTGTGAGAGGGGGTTGGATATGAATTTGGATTCAAGAAGAGATATTGTATGGTTGAGCATTTTTATTTATAGGAAATTATATTTGTGAGGAGAGAATTCATTATTATATGAGATTGGCATTTGGTTGCTTTCGATAGAGGCTGGAGATTGCACCTAGGAGGATTTGAAGGAGTGCTAGAAGAGTTTGAGAGGATTGGATCCTTCTTCATCAACCGAATCCCCGTAGGACTCCAGGTTGGAATTCATCCTGAGAGTTAACTCTCCTTTGTAATATGAAATGATGAAAGTATGGTTGAATATTTCTCTGTATGCTTGTTGTTTATATAGGCTTCAGAATGTTTATGTTATATAAATATCATTGTTCCTGTATTAGTGATTTGGAGATTAGGATCATGTTTAAATGAAGTTATTTCCTATGTTGTATGTATATGAATATTTTTGCATTTGTAAGACTCTATAGACTCCTTTGTATTCTTTTTTTTTTTTTCTCCTTTCTCATTTTGAATGTCCATGAGTGCTTCCATGATTTAGAACTATTATTCCAACCTTACTGGTCCATATTTGTTTTAGCACCACCTTTCTTCATCCAGATTTGAGGCAGGGTTATGGATTTGGATCTGTCAATAGTTTTATTTAATTTTCTGTAATCCTGTAGAAATGCACAGATCCTGTAAACAATTCCCGTAGATTTGTGATCCCGAATTAGGATTACTTATTTTTAATTTTCTGTCATTTTGTAGTTTTCTATTATTATGTCATTCTGCAAACAATCGCACAGATTGGAGAATGAAATATGCAGTGTGCAATTTGATTCAATCCCGAGTTATTATTGTTTGATCCCATGTTTATACAATCCTAAGTTTATAGTATTATTTTGTTGTTGTGTCTGGATTAGGGTTTGTTTGTTAGTATTATTTTGATGTCATGTTTGCATTAGGGTTTTATTTACACAAGTCTAAACTTTGGTTTGTTTATACAAGTATAACATTTAAGTATAATTTATACTTGTATAAAGAAATTAGATTCCTTTTTGGATGTTTGAGATAGGTTTTAGCCTCATAGGAGTTAAGATGCAACTTCTAGATTTTGAGTTTTCAATTTAATTCAAACTTAATTAAAATTTTAGTTACGAGAGATTTTACGGAGCATTGGGTTTTGGCATATGAAATTTTGTGTAAACTTTAAATATGTTCATTACTTGTTTGGTGGAGGTTATATGGTTTATTTAAATGCTTTAATAGGGTTAGGATGTGTGTAGGAAGTAGGATTAGGGTTTAGGATTGTCTAGGAGGATCAAGACCATTCTAGGCCTCCCTAAACGCTCCTAATTTTCCTAAACATCCCTAAATTATCCTATTCCTTTCTGTTCTTTGATGTAAGTTATCAAAAGTGTTTACGATATGTTTTATTTCATGTATGATGTGTATGTGATGTTTGGATTAAGGGTACAAAACCTAAGATCACTAAGTGAGTGGCTCTCAGTGCGGGGCCAGGGCCCTAAGTGGCTAGTACCAGGATAACCAACTGAAGAGTTATTTAACAAGTGATAATTTAATTAAAACTTATGGGAATGGGTTCAAACACTAAAACAATTAATTTATGCCTCACCCATGCCATTAGTTCTAGTAAAGGCTATGGAAGGGAGTGGGAGAAGGTGCCTATGTGTAGGTACGATCGAATGGCACTTGTCTATATGAAAGGCATTTAGTTCTGCATGTGCCTACTTTGGGGCCAGGGCCCAGAGTAGCTAGTACTAGGACAACCAAAGGGGTGAGGGCTATGGGATGACACTCACTTAGGTTGTTGCTTAGAGTTTCCACCAAGTGTTAGAACCTTTGGAAAAAGATTTGTACTTTGATCCTCTTTTCATTTGCTATTTGGGAAAGGTTACCCAACCATAGGTATGGCCTAGCTATCCCTTCTTTGTGGAACTTGGTGTTTATCTCCTAGCATGGAGGAGTGGGCCTTTTGGTATCCACATGGTTGGGTGGTAAATATTTTTATCGAGGTACCTTTTGTGGATGCAGTGCTTAATGATTCATGCTTGCATAGTGTTCTAGTTTTGAAGAATGAAGACTTGTATTTATCTTTCAGGATGTGAAATTAATGCTACCTCCCAAGAGGAGATGAATGTAATGTAACCATTAATGTATTTCAAAATGATGTATTTGGTATGGGTAGCCTTAGGAAAAAGGAAAAGGGAAAGCACAAACTTTATGTATATGATGTATGTTGAAAAGAAAAGGATTTTGTAACATTTCAAGTAAAGTACTATGTTTCTCATTATTGTTGATTAATGGAAAAGCTCATAAAATAAATGTAATATTTGCAATGTATCAAGTGGTTGGATGATTCTATTATATGGTATTAATTCTTTAAATGTTATATCATTCATAAAGGATACTTAGGAATATAGATGGATTTAAATGGAAAATTGAAATGAAAGTACTTTATATTTCTTTATAAAGAATCTACAAATGTGGGGATGTAGTTTTCTTTGGAAGTAAATCAAGTTGTTAGTACACTATATGGACTTAATGATTTGTACATTAAATGAAAAGGGAACCTTGGAGGAATCTAAGTTAATCCATGGTTGTTTATATAATTCTTTTAAAAAATTCAATTTTTTTTTCATAAATCATTACTTAGGTTTTCTTTTACAAAGAGAATCTTTGTTCTCTTCCCCGGTTCCCTTTTGGGGCATGACATCTTGCGTATCAGAGCACTAAGTTGCTACACTAGGGCCCAGGGAATTTGGCCCATACATCTTAAACTTGTTATTCCTCTTAGGAAAAATTAAAATTGAAATCAAACTAGGACACTTAAAACTTATTCTTCCTATTACATATGGTAGGATGCCTCGTATAACCCATAGTAGAAGGGGAGGTTCCCAAAATACCCCTCCTAGATCTCAACAAGAGAGTTCTCATGAAGAAGAACAATATGAGGGTAGAGGGGTGTTAGAAATAGGGAATACTGAGAGGGGGGAGTGAATCAGTATTCTACAAACTTTTACTTTTTCCCAATTATGGATATAATAGATTATCTTAACACATGCATAACATAAGAAGCTAAACAAAATGCATAGCAATAAAACTAAAGAACTCATAACACATTATTTGTTCTCAAGGAAACCCTGGCCAAGGGAAAACCCCGATGGGGATGGTACCCACAAAGATCCAATAATCAAAAGTATCTTGTTAAGGATGTTGACCCTGTTAGGAGTCTATTAAATGCATATAGTGTCTCAGTCCTGATTAAGGGACTATAGGCCTTGTTAGAAGCCTCAACCTTGTTAGGAGTTGACAGTACAGAAAGTGATTACTAGATGAGCCCACTGTAGAAACAAGTAATGTACAATATACACTGATTACAAAAGAAGGTTAAGGTACATAACCTTATATTTCTTGCGTCAATATCTCTTCACTACTCTTTCACTATCTCTATTACATATGCATCATAGATCTCGCTCTTTTTCTTACACATTACTTCTTGATTACATTACATTTATACAAGTTATTAGGATTAATAACTTTCTAGTCGGCTATCATATTAAAAATAACTTTATCCAAGGGTTAACATCTAGGATGTCATCCATTTATATTGTTAAGTCATCATTTTGATAAACAAAATAATCCCTTAACTCTTTATCAATTCCGTCTTCATATTCTGTCCTATCAGCTTGACACCGTCTTTAGTAAAACTATCATAACTTCTTCCGTACATGCCATATTGACTTTCACTCTAATATGAGTCTTAAATAGTCATCATAGAGTCTATGTTCAAGTGTGCAAGCAATGAACTTACTCCAATCAACATCGCAAACAAAAACTGTCTCCAGGTTCACTGGTAAAAACATTGTCTCATACTTAGACAATTTCGCATTACGCTTTGACATACTAGCTCTCTGACCTGTGTGATCTTCATGTAGATCATATGTTTCCATAATGACAACATCTATGTAACCAACTCAGCCAAATTGCCAACAATCTCCCCCTTTGTCATTGGTGGCAACATATGAGAAAATTGGCTAAGTCTACAACTTCAAAATCTCAAAATTGTGGCCATAGTATAACATATATACTATCCTTATAATTCCAAAAAAAAACTTATCTCTAATATAGTACTCCCCCTAAGAGTATCAATCCTTATCATTTTCTTATCAATTTTCTGCTATATATCTCTTCCCCTTTGACAACAATGATAAAATATAGGTAAGGAGGGTTACAAAACTGTATTCACAAAAAGATTATACCTTAATTCAATATTGCAAATCTGGTAGGCTTGCAACACAATCTGTAAAATCAATCTTTATAGCCTCTAACTCCTTCTCCCATGATTTCTTAATAGAATCTTCCACACTGAGTAGTGCGCTCAATCCATAAGATGCTATCTCACATGCTTGGAGATTCTCAAAGTTAAACTTTTGAAAAAAAGTCTTAGCTGAAAGACATTCTTCCAATTGCCCTTCAATAATACTTAACTTCATAGAAGTGTGCTCTCTTAAAAGAGTGAATCTTTTCATTTTCCTATCTTTTTCATCTTCCAAAATTTTGATTTCATCATATATCTTATGATTTTTCTTCTCAGCATCAAATACCTTCACATTGGGGCTTGAAAGAAAGTTAGTTTCATTCTAAATTTCTACTTCCTTCATCTTCATCTTCTGATCTTCTTCTGATGTCAAGGTCTCTGATTTTGTACACTGGATGTACAAAGATTTTCCTTTTTCCAAATTCTTCCTCAAGTCCTTTATACAGATATCAAGATTGTTGATATCATTCCTGATATTCTGGCTAATGTTCAAAAGCATTTTGGCCTCATAGGCTGCTTGAGCTTTCACTTTTGCTATATCAAATAAATTTGTGAATTCACTGTCAAAAGTATTCATCACTTTCTTTGCTTTCTCCAGAGGTTCAGCTTCTACAATTTGTGTAGTTACAACACCTTGTACCTTCTCAGTAAGTTCCTTTAGGCATCCTTCAAGAATTTTTACTTTCTTGTTCTTTCCAATGATCTTGTTCAAGGATGTGATCGATTCCATCTAATCATCATCATCTACTTCCTTTCCCAAATGCTCAATCATAGATCCAATCTAATTCTTCTTTCCAGTCTCAGGAGTAAGACTGATATCTTCTTTAGTGGGAATAGGTACTTGTTTTTCTGTCATTAAGGGTTCTACGACTGTGGTCTCTATTTTCTCTTCTCCTTTGGTAGTCTCCTGCTCTTCAAAAGCCTATTTGTCAACAATGTTTTCCAGATTCTTGAATACATTATCATCAATATCCAAGGTGATCTTCATTCCTTCTACATTCATGACTTCATCTTCAATGTTAATGGCTAGTGGAGAGGGAATGTCCTCTTGTTTTGTTTCACCTGCTTGCTCTGCTACAACTGATGGTTCTCCAGCATTTTTTGACATAACCTTGATGATTTCTTGCTCTGTTTTTGAATTAACTTCTTCATATCTACCTCCCATAATCTAAATGGTTCTCTTCTTGGTTCTCAAATGGGTGCTTAAAGATTTCATGATCTGACTAAAGTGTGCTTCATCTTTTATAACACAAAGATTTCTTACAAGCTTTTCTCTAATAGATGTGTCTTCCTCTGATGCTCTCTTCTTCCTATTCACAAGTTTATTGTACAAATCATCAGGTATCTTACCCTGAATTGTATCAAACTTCTTATCAGACAAAATCATATGCTTTACCACTACATTTTCTAGATTTAATCTCCCTGCATAATCATAGAGTTCATAATACTTATTCTTTCTTGTAAAGTCTCCATCCTGAATGATCTTCTCATTAAGCTTCTCAACTTTAGGTTTTCAAGTTTTCTTCTTAATAGAAGTGCCATCATCTTTGATTTCTGCAATTTTCCTTGGAACTGGTTGCACTAATGTTTTCTATCTCTTACCTGGTCTAGTAGCACTCTCTTTTACTCCTTTTCTAGGTGTGGAGGAAGTGGATCTAGTGGATATCCTTGCTTCTTGATCCTTCTCAATTTCTTCCACTTTCACCTTAACTTGCATTTCTTCTTGTTGTGCTACAATTGATGATAAAGGTGGAATAGATAAAACTTATTTTTTTCCAATATCTTTGATTGCTACTGCTATTTTCTTTGCTACCAAGAATTCATGCTCAGTCATCCCTGTATCTTTTAGAATTTTCTTGATAGTACTCTCAACTCTTTTATTTGACTGCTTCTCTTCAAGTAAGGTTTTTGCAGAGTTGAAGTTCTCCTCAAAGGTTCCAAACCTATTACAGTGAGTGTCCAGATTGCACTTAAGTAACTTGCTCACATATCCTTTTGTCTCTACCTTAGATATCTCATAGCCAAGAGGGTCTATGAACTTTATTCTAGGTTCTACTGCTTCAATGTAGGTAAAGTTAGTATCAACCATGAAACATATCTCATTTTTATATTTCTCCACAAGAGACTGTGGGATCCTTGATCTGCTAGACACTATATCCTAAAATGTCTTGATTACCAATACTGCACTCTCATTCACTTTATTAATAACATTCCTTCTGTACACTAGGTTAATCCTTTCCATTGTAGTTTGGCCATCATTCAAGTCATTTCCAATGGTGTAAGGAAATCTTCTTAGTAGATGAAAAAACATATAGGTGATTAAGGATGAGAATCTAAACTGTGTATACTTAGTTTTCTTAATCTTTTCCAAATTCTCAAACAGTTGAATTCTCAGAATCTCACACATATCAACTTGTACTTTGTCAACACACATCAGATAAGCTGCATGTATCATTCCAGCTACCATGTCATCCTCTCTTGAATTTGCACAAAACTTAGTGGTTAGGATCTTGCATAAGTATCTGACATCATCTTGTTGAATCTTACTAATCACAATTCCTCTACCATTATAGGATGAATTTGTGTTGTCTATGACTATTTTCCTCATGTTATTCTCATTTAAAGGAATGGCTCCAATTTTAGATAGTCCAGTAACTTCATGAATCAAATCAGTTGTGATATCTATCACTCTATCTTCTAACCAAAACTTCTCATTATGAATTCTTCTTAAGATTATCTTAGTACATTCTTCATTGTCAAATTCATACTATAATGCATACTTAATGATTTCATTATCTTTCAAATGTTTAAATCCTTCTTTCAATGTCATGTCCTGATTGTAGATCTTCTGATATTCCTTGGTGAAATCACTATCACTGATAGTCTCTAGTTTGCATCCAAGATAACTTTTAACATTCTCTAGATGTAAAACTTCATCTGGTATGGATGATAAAGCTAACCTAGGATCATCTTCCAAGGGTTCTAGTGGTTTCCTTTTCAACTTAGGTCTATTTTTATCTCTGACATTGTGAATTAAAGAAAAATCCATGATTTCTTTTAATTCCTTCATTGATTTAAAGATCTATGAAGTAAAATACCTCGATTTTGTGATTTTAGGGCTTGCGTAGATTCGACACAAAATTCTTCTCCAAATCCTTGCAAAATGCTTCCAATCATTGCTCTTTGATCTCCTTAACACTTGAATTCACTTTGATGATCAAATAATACTGATCATGACCTTTTATTAATTCAATCTTACTTAGATCTGACATCATATTCAATTCTTTTGCCACTTCTTTCCAAAAAGCTAATTCTGCTAACCTACAAAACTTAAAACTTCTTGCGATCTCGCAAAACATAATATTTTTTTTTGTGCTCTTAACCATAGCATTAGAACATCATATACTACCTTGCATTAACTGCACAAGACTTAGTTCATCATATATCTACTTCTACACTAATCTAAGTTCCTATTCTACTGCAATTTTCATAAATTAAGTACTTTGAGATGGGTCAGGTAAAGATTCATTTTTACCTTTTAATGCTACACCTTCCTAATTACCTTCAATGTTGAATATGTCTCCTTGATCTGTGCTTTTGATAAACTTCACTTCATTTGAATTACTACAACATCCTTTCTGACTGTTACTTGCATCTTCATTTCTTCTTGAATGATTTTTGGGATTAGGATTAGGATGAAAAACTCTATTGTTCATTCTACAAAACCTTGCTGTATGTCCAGTCTTGTTGCATATCTGACAAACAATTCCATTGTTTCCATATCTTGGTCTAGGCTGATTGATCTATGTTCTGCAATTTCTAGCAATGTGTCCAACCTTGTTGCATCTATAACATATTAATCCATTTCTTCTGTTCATATCTTCAGTAGGTTTCTTATCTGCATTGTTAGTATTTCTAAACATTCTACTACCATCATTATTCTCAATAAATTTAGGTTTCCTGCATTCAATAGCTCTATGTCCAAAACCATGACAATTATAACAATAACCACTAAGAGGTTTGAATTGCTTACCTATGAAATCTCTCTTCATATGACCAATAGTATTACAAGCAAAACATCTACCTTTGAATTCTCTTTGCATACCTTTGGGTGATTCCTCTTGCTTAGGTGATTCTTCTTCTTTAGGTGTATCTTTAGACTTGTTAATCTCATCAGACTTCTTCTCATCTATGCTTTCAGATATTTTTAGATATGGTTCCTTGCTTTCTTCATTTTCTTTAAAAGTGTTGAATCCAAGACCAGTCTTATCATAGAATGGTTTTCGATAAGATATTTGTTCATCAATCTTCTCACTAGTTGAGTATAGCCTTTCAAGTTGTTGTTTGGATTGAGTCAGTTCACCTTTCACAATTTTATTGTATTTCTCAAGTTTAGCATAATGGAAATTGACTTTCTCAAGTTCAGATGTTACTTTACCAAGTTTAGATTTTAGTCCTTCATTTTCAGTCTTTAGACTTTCATTCTCAGATTTCAGATTTGCTTCATTCTTACCATTTCCATTTTTCATACTAAGCTTCAAATTTTCTATCTTCAGTTCATGCTTAAGGATCTCATTTTCTTTTTCTAAATTGTCATCACAATCTTCAATAAAAAATTCAGATTCCTTTTCAGATCTCGGATCTTCCAACTTGTTTTTTAGTATCTCAATGAGGTTCTTTGCATCATCATATTTTCTTTTCAAAGTGTCTCTTTCAATAGTAAGCAAGTCAATTTGTTCAAGAGCTTCTTCAAGATTCTTCTATAGTTGATCCATATCCATAGAGATCTTACTCAAGCTGCTAGGGTTTCATTGAATGATTCTCTTCCGAGTAACTAACATCTTATACCAATTGTTATAAATAGGGAATACTAAGAGGGGGGGGGGTGAATCAGTATTCTACAAACTTTTACTTTTGCCCAATTATGGATATAATTGATTATCTTAACACATGCATAACATAAGAAGCTAAACAACATGCATAGCAATAAAACTAAAGAGCTCATAACACATTATTTTTTCTCGAGGAAACCCTGGCCAAGGGAAAACCCCGGTGGGGATGGTACCCACTATTGGGACTAAAAATACGACATGGATTTTGAGTACCATGTTAAAATTTTACTATTTGAAGCTCCTCAATGCTTTTCATGCATATGTACCTGGCTATCATTATGAGGCCTATGAGGTGTTCTAGGTGTTTACCACACTCCATTTAGTATGTGCATGCATTTCGTGATGCTAGTTCATCATCTCGAATCATTCGGTGAAGTCCCATTTTGAGCAAGTGTCAAGTTGCACAATTCTGCCTAAGTGTCAAATAGAGTATAGTAGCCCAGTTTACCTTTGAATATCTTGCGTCTAGAAATGTTTCATGACCCGCCACTTTGAGGATGTTTAGTATGCATATCAAAGAACCTATGTTCTAATTTTCAAGTCATTTCGAATCCGTTTGATTAGGTTTTGAACCCCTCAAAGTTGGTTGTTCGTTGGTGTCATGCACTTGTGTAATTGTTCAGAATTCTGGAAGGGCCTATTTGATCACTCATATCTTTGACCCAGTTGACCCTATTGAGAAAATTACCTTTGCATCATATTCCAGGGGTCAAATATTTCCTATGTTTCAATTTTGAGGTCATGACAAATCCGTTTGCTTAGTTTACAAATGCAATTCCAAGTACAACTTCTATTGTTTTACAAGTTGTGAAATGTGCAGATTGATCCGTACCCCTACTCGTGATGTTTTAACTTTTGATCCGTGATTGGTGAGCTTGAATGGATTGTACCACTATGTTCTACTCTAAAAATACTACAAGTGTGCTGAGTTAGAAATCTTGACGAATCTTTTAGCATACTTTCCCAAGGCCATTCCGTATGCACAAATCACTATTTAACTGTGTTTCCCAGTTTGCAACTCTGAGAGCCTATCTTTGCCTGATTGCCAAATGCACACTGTTATTTATCATGAGCCCTAATTTTGGATTCATACTCCCTATGTGAGGGTTAATCAGTGCCTATGATTCTAGTTCCTGAAAGTTTCAATGGGTCAGTTTTCAAAGCCAGTTCCGGAGGCAGCTTTAAAGATTCTGACAGTATGGACATGCAATCTTTCCAAGTGGCCTCGTTTGATCATGATTATCTTCTGACTAGAATTTTATGTGAAGTTCTCCTTTTGCTAGCATGTTATGATGTTGGAAGTGATCTTATCCTCTTCATGGTGCTCTCTTGTCAGGGCTTTCAGTCAGTTTTTAAGGCTGGTTCCAGAGCCAACTTATGTTATTTTGACAGTGCAGACAATCAGTGCTTTCAAGATGCCATGTTTGGTCATTGGTATCTTTCATCTCAGATCTCTTCGGGGGAGTTTTTCTCTGACTGGCATATTATAACACTGAAGGTGATCTTATCTCCTGGTGGCGCTTTCATGTCAGGCCTATTTGTTAGTTTTTTAGGCTGCATTTTGTTTGATTAAGGAGAACAAATCTAGCAACTCCAAATTGCCTCCTGGTTCAAAAGGATGGCCTCTAATAGGTCACACTCTTAGTTGGTATTGAGTGTGTCAAGCTCACACCCTCCATCATTTGTTGAAGGTTGTGTGAAAAGGTATGGGAAGATTTTCTCATGCAGGCCCCTGGGAAGACCCACTATCATGTCTGCAGATCCAAGCTTCAATAGATATATCTTACAAAATGAAGGTCAGTTGTTCAGGGTAGGCTATCCAAAGTCTTTTAGAGACTTGGTAGGAAAGAAAGGATTGATTGCTATACATGGAGACCTCCATAGAAAACTTCATTGCATTGCCATAAATCTCATGACTTCAGAAAAGGTGAAAAACAATTTCATGAATGATATTCACATCATTCTACAAAGGACAATGAATACATGGGAGGATAGAAAAATGTTTTTGAGGATGAGTGTAGAAAGCTAGCAACCAGTTTGATAGCAAATCAACTTTTGGGTATTTCAATAGAAGAGATTAAATACAATGACCATGTTATTCCCAAAGGATGGCTTTTTGTTCCATTCTTTTCTGTAGTTCAATTGAATGAAGATTTCTATGAGGATTCTCTCAAATTTGATCCATGGCATTGGCAAAAAATTTGATCCATGGCATTGGCAAAAGATTGATCAAGAAAGAAAAATGTGGAGAACCAGTGAGCTATATATGCCATTTGGAGTAGGAGCTAGATTTTGTCCAGGTGCAGAGTTAGCTAGACTATAGATTACTCTATTTCTTCACTATTTTATCACCAAGTACAGATGGGAGCAGCTGAAGGAAGACAAGACATCTTATTTTCCATCTACCAAACTAGTTGGTAGATTTCCAGTGCATATAGAAGGGTTAGTGCAAGGAGTTAGGAGGCTGCCAGCATACCATTTGAGTGGATGGTGCACATTTTCCACAGTAAAAAAAATACCAAATGCAAGGTAAGGTGCTATACGCAGGTCTGAAAGGAAATTTGTATAAGTTTTGAATGAACATTGCATTAGGAAGTGGAAGCTCATGCATAAGCAAATAGAAGCCCATGCAAAGTGTTGAAAGGGGGCTGCTAGTTTGTTAATGGTGTACACAATTTGGGTGCCAAGTAAATAAACAATGATTTGTGCTAGAACTACCAGTGCACCAGTTACGCAAAGGCAACACATTGATAGCCTGTGCAAACATGTTGAGGGCACGCCTTGAGGTGCCAACCAAATGGGTGACCTGCGGAAACAAAGGGAGTAGCCAGTCACATAAAAGTATATACCCAGCCCAGAATGGAAGTCACGCAGCAAATAATGGGTCACGCACTAGCTGGGGGCATTCACACATTTGTATGATGCCAGCCCAATGTAGTTGTAAAAGTATAGGCTAAAATGATGACCAGCTCACGCAACAAAAAGAGAGGTTATGTGAGGTACGAAGGGGTCCCCTGTGTAGAAATACAAGCAGCCCACGCAAGTACCAAAGAACTCATGCATTTGCATTTTGGAGGCACTCACGTTTTGGGAATATTAGTTTCATGCAAATGTAATGGCGATCCATTTAGCGTGAAAAATGAAGACAACACAAGTTGTATGTACATTCATTCCAATGAGCTCACTGTCAGCTTTTATAGACATTGGTACTTGTTAAGAAGCATGTTTCCAGAGATGAAAGAGCAAGATGTCTTTAACATTCTCAAATTTTCAGTTGGATTTAGGTGAAAAGGTATGAAATTTATGTTTTTGGATACCAGATACTTTGGAGGCTTTTGTGGGGAGGAGGCTAATGCCCAATCACTAAATCTCATGAGGCCAGTGCGCGAAGTAGAGAACCATGCAGCATTAGAAAATGCGTGAGACTTAGAGAAAGCTATCAATGCTTTTCTTTTGGTGGACTGCCTATGTAGGAGGATTGTGGATATTAAAAATAGTGAAGACACTAGTGTATGGTGCCAAGCAATGATTGCCAGTGCATGGGAGACCAACATCAACAAGGAGGAGGCCTGTGATTTTAAAGTAGATGCCCACGCACAATGAGGGGCTCCCTACTTGAACAGAAGGGCATTTGCATAAATAAGTAAAGGTGACTACTAGCATTGTTTTACAGTGTTTGGCATGTCTTGAAATGTCAACGCGTGGGGAGTGAGTTGTTGCTTAGCACACTATGGAAGAACCAGTGCCAAATACAAGGCATGAGATGATTTACGTAATATAAATGTAGGCATGCACCATAAAATGAAGCCCTTGCACAGATGAAGAAAGTATATGCGTGGAGGATGCTGTAAGGTGGAGATTTGCGTAAGAAAGAGCAGTCCCGGTCTCTCACACAATAGCCAATGTATCGGTTTGGTGGATGGGGTCTTGTGCATTGAGGGAGACCAGTATATAAATGAAGTGGAGCCAGCGCGTGATACACATAGTACAGGCAACACATGAGACAAGCGGAGGCCTTGCACAATCAATGAGGCCACTGTTGATTGTAATAGAGAGGTTGCTAGTTTGCTAGTAGCTTGTGTTAGAAATATGTGGGCAACCGAATGTAGCCAGTTCGCATGAAGTGTAGGCTGTGCAATTCTTCAAAATCAATATATCCCACATGCAATGTATTCTGGGTTTTTGTGATATTTAAATACCAAGGCCACCCACATGATATGTAAGTAAAGAAGCCCATGGGCTCTTGGCGGGCCCTCTTGGATGAAGGTGTACTATGTGGCGGTGGGCCCAGTATTTTGAATGAAATTTGAAAGAGACTTTAAAAACTCTCAAATGCATTGTCCCACATTCATTCGGAATGGGGAAAATATAGTATATATAACCAAGAACACATAGTATGAAATAAAAGAAATGCTAGAGGCTATGCACATGACCCTCAATGTTCACACCTTAGTTTCTGTGCCCGCGCCCACAAGGAAGTTAATTTTGTAGAAAATGATGGCGGTTAAGGTGGACATGTGTCATGCATTCGCGTAGTCGCAAGAAGTTTGAGCGGTTAGAGAAAATAATCTACGATTCAGAGGTGGTGGTCTATTAACAATGGTCGCCAGTTTGCCAGATAGCTGGTGGTTAAGCCAAATGATTCTGTGAATTGGAGATGAAGTCAGCCACGAGGTCGCCCAGTCTTGACAGTTAGCAAGTTAACATTCTGCAATTCAGAGAATGTACATGGTCCCTAGTTCACCAGATGTCACTCAAGGTTAAGGCTAGATTTTGCGACTCGGAGAATAGAGCTACTCGCCAAGTTGCCAGAGGTAACTGCAGTTAGCCAAAGCATTCCACGATTAAGAGATACATATGGTCGCTAGTTCTCCAAATAGGGTGGTTAGCCTTGAGTTAAGTTTGAGAATCAAATGAGATGATGACATGTGGTGAATTCTGGTGCTTTCTCAGGCAAATACAAAGAATAATATAATATTGTAGATTTAAAAAGAATTTAGAAAATGATATAGTTGAAACTATAGGCTAAAATTCAAAGATTTAAATGGTCAGAGCTTGTTCACGGATTAATGTCTCAGAAACTCATTTTTTATCATAACATATAAGTGTTGTATATCGTCGGAAAGGTCTCGGAATGAGGATTCTAATGGCAATGTTATTTTTCAGTTTCAGTCAAGTGTGAAAGAGCAGTGTGAGCTAGAAAATCCGAGGATCAGAATCAGATAACAGATCAGTTTGAGAAATGATTGCACATATCAAATTAGTTTGGGAATCAGTTGGAGGGAGATGAGAGGAATGTTGAAGATATTTTGTGCTAGATGGACAGTTGTCAATGGGTTTTTTTAACTGACTCAATTTTGCTATATCTTTGTTTTCTTCTCATTTGTAAAGGGATGTTGAAATTTATGCTACAGGGCAGCTTCCAGGATTTTGGTCTTATTTTCTATGTTTCTTTGTTTTGCAAATGTACAATTACAAATAAATTTTAATGAAAATGATGGAATCTCGATTGAGTTCTCATTTGATGTCTTTGTATGCATGATCTTAATTCTTGTGTATTGATTTGTAAGGCATGTCAGTATACCAGTTATAAGGTATCTGTGGGTTTGAATTTGAGTTTCTTTCAAGGAGAGAGTAAGTCTTGATTTCAAATTCTGAGAATTATAGGTTTGTATATGAATTTGATGTCCAGGAACTAGAGTGAGAGAAGTGATTTGTTAGGCACTTCACTTGGTTTCTTTGAGTTTGGAGTTGGGGTTTTTTGGGAATGTATGTTTGTATGACTCTGTTGCCCAATGAACAAGGCACTGGTCCCGGTTTTCTTTGTAGTTTTCATCATCAAATCTTTAGATCAATTCCATCTTTAATTTCATGTTTGAGAGCATTCATGTTTATATCTTGTGTTTCCTGAATACAAGTATTGTTAGTGATTCTTTGAAGAAATGAATAGGATAGGTTAGCCTGCCTGAGCCTCTGGGTTCGAAGAGAAGAAGGAGTTTATCCTTGTTATCACATTGGTCATTTTCCTAGTTCTTAGCAGATCATACAGGTGGGATCCTGTATAAGACTGGTTGAGTTGAACTCCCATGTTTTATAAGTCTGAGAACTATCCACTGATTTTCACATCTGCATAAAGGGTTTTAGCTAGTGAGTTATATGTATGTGGATTTCAACTTGTTTTAGGTACACTCGCCTGAGTGTGTGGAACTCGAAGTAGAAGTAGTGTCAAATCCTCATCAATTAGTCTTTTCTTGCCCCTTAGTTTGCATGAACAAGTAGATTTGTGTTACTAAACAAAGATCCCCAGGTCTAGTTTTCATATTTCTCTTTTAGAGTTGAGGGATACAAGAAAAATAGCTAACAAATTGGTGACTCTACTGGAGATTTAAAATAAGAATATATAGTAGATTTGTGTAATACTATCTATTGTGCTTGTTGCAGACTACCTTATGAAATTTAATCCCATACATGTTGTGGGTGGCAACTCTGTTTGAAATTGGAGAATCCTGGTTGTGTTGTGCCAGTGTAATTTGTGATTATTAGTTGTTATTTGATGTCTAAGATCAGCAAGTTAAAGACATTTGTTTCCTTGCTTGGCTGAATCAATATTTGAATTTGATTTTATGAAAGAGAGTCAGAAAAGGAATCTGAAATTTGTTCAGATCTCTGTGTGTGAATAGCTTGGAAGTATTTTATTTGCAGCAATTTGAAAAAGGATTATGTGACTTTGCTGGTTGGAATGAGTTTCCAAAATTAAAAGAGATGTCCAAATAGCTTTTGTTGTTTTATATTTGTCCTCTGTAAGGAGGTAGTGACTCTACAAAAGAAGAACTGGATGGAATTCCAAGAAAGGCTTTAGATCTGCCTTGTCTCCGGTAAAGAAGAAAAAAGAGCAGCTGCTGCAAATCTTATCTAGGTAATCCTAAGTTTTATAAGATAATAAAAGTCTCTAAATAGGTGAACCAGTCACTAAAGAAAAGGGAAATTAGTTTCAAATTTTGTCATACATTCTGGTTGAAGTTTCTAATTTCAAGAAATCAGAAGTATGCTATGGTTTTGTGAAGAAAATGGTTGTATAAAGTCAGATAGAAATCCCTATGACAGAATATGATGTGTTGATTAAATAAGTGGCTAAAATGGAAATTCCAACATTCATGAAGCAGGATATATTTTCTAAATCTGAAGTTTGTGAACAAGATCTTGGAATTGCCAATATAGAAAAAGATACTACATTAAGTTGGCAAAGAGTCCAAGATAAAGCCCTATTGATTTTGAGAAAAGTGGTAGGAGAAAGGAAAGAAGAGTTAGCATATTCATTTTATCAAAGGTTTTCTAGTACAGTTGATAAGCTTGTAATGGATATTGATTTCCTAGACTTAGAGTGGGTACAATTATTTGTAGAGCTTTGTGTGCCAGAATCCTGTGATTGGTCAGCTTCTTGTATAGAAGAAACAACTAAATGTGTTAGAAGATCGATAGATGACATTGAAAATGCTAAATCTAAACTTAGTTGTGTTGATGCTAAGTCTATTTGTGCAAATAGTGTTGATTATAATGCTGATAGTGAAGTCTATGAACAACAAGACAATGAGAAAGAATTTGTAACTGGAAGTGATTTCGTTGAGTTTGTAGAGTTCCCTTATTTTCAGCATATAGATGATGATTTCTTGTTTCAGCTTGAAAATGACTCATGTGAATAGCAAGAGCTTGAATATGATGCAGATGAAAGTGATAGTGAGTCATTTGCACAAGATGATATAAATCAAGAGGTTCAAGTTTCAATGCCCGCTAAGTAGTGAGAAGATTTCAAAACTCTTAGATGCTGATTTTTAGAGGTATGCACACACATTTGATTCTAGAGTTTCATGCCCGACAGACATATGTTTTGATAAAGAGAGTATTAGAAGGGGCATGAAATGTGAAAAATATTTTGAGTTTCCTTCTCCTATTTTTGAAGATAATGATGTGCAAGTTAAAAGCACATATGATTGTGAGACATCTGATGTTGTCATATATGACGAGTATGAAGATGTATGTGCTGCTATAGATTCAGATTTTCATGAACCTACTCTCACTAATTCTTGTTTGGGCCATGATGTTGAGGAGAAAGACAAATCTGAATGTGTATTTTCAGATTTACAAATAAATGATGAACCATTATTTGACAACACTTTCCCATGTTTACAAGATGCTGATAGGAATTGTGATCAACAAGTTTTCTCTATTTTTGTGCAATCAGATTTTTGTTTAGAGGCTTTCTATTTTAGTTTGCAAACTGATGTAAAAGAAGTTTATCCTGTGGTGCAAACTAATGTCCAGAATGTGGATGTTTCCTACCATGAGAGTGAGCTGGAATGTTTCTTTTTCCAACAAGTCAACAATAGGGAAGGGTGTGATGATGTGATGTCACACAATGATCAGCATTCACATTATTTTGGTGATTTTGTTTTGCCAAGTGATGATGAATTTTTTGATTGTCTTTTATTTGATGTGCTAAAGGTGAACGACAGTGTTTTTGATCCAGCACATGGAAAAAATAGTTTGAGTTTACCTCTGATGCATGGAGATGAAAATAAGATGTTTGACAGAGGTAAGAACTAAATCCCATTATGGGGCTTTGAGCCTTTGTAAATAATCTTTGTGTTTGTACAATTGTTTTATTTCCCTTCAGTAGTGTGTCATCTTTGCTTTCAATAAAGGGATTCCCATTTTGAGAAGAGAGAAATAAAAGTGAAGAGTCTGATTCCTATTTTTGGGGTGGCCTGCTTCTACCAAGAGATTATGTGGTTCTCTACATGCCCACATGGGGCATGCCTCCATAGTCAGAGCCACTATTGGGACTAAAAATATGGCATGGATTTTGAGTACCATGTTAAAATTTTACAGTTTGAAGCTCCTCAATGCTTTTCATGCATATGTAATCGGCTATCATTATGAGGCCTATGAGGTGTTCCAAGTTTTTAAAACCCTCCATTTAGTATGAGCATGCATTTTTTGATTCTATTTCATCATCTCGAATCATTTAGTGAAGTCCCATTTTGAGCAAGTGTCAAGTTGCACAATTCTGCCTAAGTGTCAAACAGAGTAGAGTAGCCCAGTTTTCCTTTGAATATCTTGTGTCTAGAAATGTTTCATGACCCACCACTTTGAGGATGTTTAGTATGCATATCAAATAATGTATGTTCTAATTTTTAAGTCATTTAAAATTCGTTCGATTAGGTTTCGAACCCCTCAAAGTTGGTTATTCGTTGTTCTCATGCACTTGTGTAATTGTTCAGAATTCTGGAAGGGCCTGTTTGATCACTCGTATATTTGACCCAGTTGACCCTATTGATAAAATTACTTTTGCATCATATTCCAGGGGTCAAATATTTCCTATGTTTCAATTTTGAGGTCATGACGAATCCGTTTGCTTAGTTTGCAAATGCAATTCCAAGTACAACTTTTGTTTTACAAGTTGTGAAATGTGTAGATTGATCTGTATCCCTGTTCATGATGTTGTAACTTTTGATTCATGATTGGTGAGCCTGAATGGGTTGTACTGTTGTGTTCTACTCCAAAAATACTACAAGTGTGCTGAGTTAGAAATCTTGATGAATCTTTTAGCATACTTTCCCAAGGCCATTCCATATGCACAAATCACTGTTTCACTGTGTTTCCCAGTTTGCAATTCTGAGAGCCTATCTTTGCTTGATTGCCAAATGCACATTTTTATTCATCATGAGCCCTAATTATGGATTCATACTCCCTGTGTGAGGGCTAATCAGTGCCTATGATTTCGGTTCCTAAAAGTTTCAGTGTGAGGGTTAATCAGTGCTTGTGATGCCTTCCAAGATCAGTCAGGTTTCAAAGGGAATCTATCTCAAGGAGCCCCTGGACCTAAAAATTATCCTCCCAAAGGAAGTCAGGACCACCAAAAAAGAAAATTTCATAGAAAAAACAACAACAATTATAATGGAAATAACAATAAAGATGGGGGTTCTCAATCTAACAATTCTCACAACTAACAGTGTGCAAAGCGATACCTGAACCCTTAGCCAGCTCTGAGTATACCTCAGAACTCTAGTCAGGGTAGCTATCAGTAGTCCAACACACCTTCTATAGGAAGGAATTTTGTTAAGAACATCGGATGTTACTCTTGTGGTTAACATGGGCACATTACAGTTAATTGCCCTCAGAAATCTACCCTAGCAGCTAGCTATAGACATGCCTCTTCAGAACCAACAGTAGGTAATGTAGGTAGAACTCACCGAGTATTTTCCACATTAGACCACGGACAAGCCAATCATCAGGGATCAGTCATCGAAACCCCAGGTTTGTTAAGGGGTATCTCTACCACTATACTATTTGATTCAGGAGCAACAGATTCTTTTATTTCACCTTCTTTAGTAGAGAAATGTGGGCTGAAGGCAGTAAGGTAGGAAGATAGGTGGTAGGTTGAGCTAGCCTCCAAGGCAAGAATAACCTCTGACTCTTGTGTCTAGAGTTGCAAGTTAGAGCTTGGACCTTTTTCCACCTTGGTAGATCTTCAAGTAATTCCTCTAAGCTCGTATGGAGTAGTTTTGGGTATGGATTGGTTGGATGCTCACAAAGCCACTTTGGATTGTAGAAACAAAAGCATTCAGTGTTTAGATGACTTAGGAGAACCTAAGAAGATTGTTGGGGTGCAACTACCCATCTTTCTTTGTATAATTTCTGTGATGCAGCTCAAGAAGTGCATGCGCAAAGGATGCCAATTATTTGCAGTCTTAGTAGAGGACTTGAACAAGGGGAAAGTAGGAATGTATCATTAGATCATCTCCTATTATAGGAGTACTTAGATGTTTTTCCCAAAGAAATTCCAGGAATGCCTCCCAAGAGGGACATTGTCTTCCAAATTGAGTTGGTTCCAGGAGCAGAACCAATCTCCAAAGCTTCATACTGTATGACCACACAAGAACTTGGGGAACTCAAGATTTAGTTGGAAGGCCTTTTGGAAAAAGGATTTATCAGGCCTAGTGTGTCACCATGGGGTGCACCAGTAATATTTGTGAAGAAGAAAGATGGCTCTCTTCAATTGTGCATCTACTATCATCAACTCAACAAAGTCACAATCAAGAATCGGTATCCCTTACTCCGCATTGATGATCTATTTGATCAAATGAAAGGGGCAAAAATATTTTCAAAAATTGATCTCAAGTCAGGATACCATCAACTTAGAATTCAGGAAGCCGATATTCATTGAACAGCTTTTTGTACTAGGTATGGTCACTATGAGTTCACTGTGGTACCATTTGGGTTAATGAATGCCCCTTCCATATTCATGAGCTTAATGAATGGGGTTTTCATAACTTGGATAAATTTGTGATAGTTTTCTTGGATGATATCTTAGTGTTCTCCAAAAATCTTGAAGAACATGAGGTTCATCTTCACCAAGTATTGCAGTGCCTTAGGGAAAATCAACTTTATGCCAATGCAGAAAAGTGTGAATTCTTTCAGACAGAGGTTAAGTATCTTGGACACATTATTTCAAGAAATGGCATTTCTATTGATCTAGCCAAAATTCAAGCCATAGTGGAGTGGCCAACACTGACTAACATCCCCAAAGTTTGCAGCTTTATGGGACTAGTTGGGTATTATAGATGGTTTGTCAGAGTGTTCTCTCAGATAGCTCATCCCATTACTTCCTTGCAAAGGAAAGGTAAGAAGTTTCTTTGGTTATAAAAATGTGAGGCCGCTTTCCAATGTTTTTAGGAAAGATTAACCAGTGCTCCAATCGTGGTGGTTCTCAAACCATCAGGAAAATTCGTAGTTTGCACAGATGCCTCACTAGAAGGGATTGGGGTGGTTCTTATGCAAGAAGGACAAGTTTTGGCTTATGAGTCTAGGAAGCTTAAAGATCATGAGCTCAACTACCCCACCCATGATCTAGAACTTTTAGTAGTAGTTCACGTCTTAGTAAAGTGGAGACACTTTCTATTGGGTCACAAGTTTGAACTCCAAACAGATCATCGAAGCCTTTAGTACATCTTCTCTCAACCTAACCTCAATTCTAGACAATGTAGGTGGACAGAATTCTTATGTGAATATGAGTTTGAGGTTAAGTACATCCAAGGGAAGATGAATGTGGTGGTAGATGATTTGAGTAGGTGCAGACATGTTTTATCAGCACTATCCCTTAGCACATATTTGGAGAAAAGAATTAGGGAGGCTCTCACTTCTGACTCTTGGTTTCAGGAGGTTAAAGAAGAAATAGAGTTAGGAAGACCCTTGGAAGGTCACTTGTTAGGATATTCCTTAGATGCCCTAGGATTTTTGTGACAACAAAATAGAATCTATGTGCCCATGGCAGGAGCTCTTTGTACGCTTATCCTTGCAGAAAGCCACAAGGCTCCCTATTCAGCACATCCAGGGGTGAATAAAATATATGCTGACCTATGCCAGTTGTACTATTGGTCAAGAATGAAGAGGGATATTGTACACTACATGGCTAGATGTTTGGAATGTCAGAGAGTGAAAGCAGAGCATCAACACCCTGCTAGTCTATTGCAACCTCACCTAGTGCCAGAATGGAAATGGGACATTATTTCCATGGATTTTATTATGGGACTTCTAGCTACTCCCAGGAGACATGATGCTATCATGGTAATAGTTGAAAGACTCACTAAGGTAGCCCATTTTTCTCCCATGCAACCCTCCTACTTAGCAGCTTCTATAGCCAGAGTATTCATGAAGGACATTGTGAGACTCCATGATATTCCCAGGAAAATCATATCTGATCGTGATCCAATATTCACATTAGCTCTTTGGACTTCTCTTTAGCACACTTTAGGGACTCAGCTCAACTTCAGTTTAGCCTATCACCCTGAGATAGATGGGTAGACACAGTGAGTCAATCAGGTTCTTGAGGACATGCTTAGAATGTATGTTATGGACAAAAAAACCCATTGGGAATAGTATCTATATTTGGTGGAGTTTGATTATAATAATGGTTATCACAGTTCCATAGGTATGTCCCATTTTTAGGCTTTGTATGGCCATCCATGCCACACTCCCTTAGGTTGGGACCGATTGGAGGATAGGGTACTTTTAGGCCCTGAGATGTTACAGGATATGGAGCAGCAGGTCAAGTGTATCAGAGAGCATATTTTGATAGCTCAGGATAGGTAGAAGAAGTATGCAGATGCTCACAAGACTGATGTACACTTCATTCTTGCTGATAGATTCTTTTTGAGGGTGCGTCTACTAAAGAGTCCAATCCATTATGGAAAAGGCTCCAAGTTGGCACCCTGATTTGTTGGCCCTTTTGAAGTCCTAGAGAGGATAGGACTAGTAGCTTATTGCCTTGCCTTGTCACCCAGCCTTTCTCGTATTCATGATGTATTTCATGTTTCAGTTCTTAGAAAATATATTCTTGATGTGACTCACATTTTGGATTGGAATGCATTATAGGTAGTGAACGGGCAGCTAGCTTTAGAGCCGGTACGCATTTTGCAACAGCGGACATTGACCCTCAGGGGTCGCACCATAGATTAGGAAAGGGTCCAATGGGACCCTGATGATGATTCCTCTGCTACATGGGAGGATGTTGCCAGACTTAGAGATGCTTATCCATATCTATTTGTAGGCTTCCAAGAGTAAGCCTAACTCTAGGGGGGCAGGATGTAATACCCTCTCCTATGGTGATACTTGGACTTCCTGATTTGGACATTCTATTATGATGGTTAGAACTATACATTTACATTTATGTTTTTGGATGATGATATGTTTATCAGATGATTGATATGCTCATTTATGGTTATTTATATGTTCATAAAATTAGAAAACCATCTACCTTTACATGTTTTATGGAGCTAACCCAAGGATTTTAATCTAACCATTATCATGAAGTTTTATGTTTCATGGATATGTGTCTGATGTGTTTTCATGACTTAGGATGAAGTCATAGTTACTCACTTAGTTGAGGTCCACATGATGTATCGATCCTAGTCATCTATTTGCATATATATGATTTGTATGTATATCCATATATATCCATGTATCTCTTCTTGGTGATGCAGGAGTGCGGGTATCGAGTATCATCTCCACCTAGCTTCACAGGTCTGAGCGATCCCTCAAAATCCTCGATCATTGTTGTTGTTATGGAGATATCACCATGTTCCATAGGAAGAAACTCTTCCTTTGATCCTTTTATCCTTAGGTGGGGAGTTCCTAAGTCAGTCCCTTATATCGATGTATTTCTATGTTCTCTTAGCTTGTTGGTTTTGTGGACCCTCTAGATGGTTTCTTGTCTTTTGCAATTGTTGAGAATGAGGTTTTGAGTATGGTAGCTCTAATTGTCTTCATGGTATGTTCAATTTTTATTAGTAGATGTGAATTATTGTTCATATGAGGGTATGATTTAGTAATTTATCTTTATTAGTAGTTACTTATTTGTACAAGTGTATCTTGTTAGGAATGAGTTAGTATGTGATTAAATCATGTGATTTTAATATCAATAATAATAAATAATTTATGGTATTAATAATGTTTTATAATATCCATAATAATAAGATGTCTATGGAAATATTAATAATAGATGTTTTAATAATAGTGGTAAAATCCAACTTATGTTAGTAGTTACCTAATATATATCACTATTATATTTTGTAAAGAATATGGATTAGTGTATGAATAAATAATATGTTTTATAATAATGATATTCATAATATTTAAATATTTGTAATATTAATAATAATGTGTCTTACTTATGGTATATGTACCATAAGCATATGGGTGCACACATATGCCTATGAATACATATATAAATATATATTATTATTACATAATAAATTAATAATGTGAAGGAAATTATTATGAAACTTTGGTAAGTCTATGTTATTTTTATATTTGGGAAATGCTTTTGGTAAATTACCATAGTAAGTAAGTTAGTAAAATTATTCCTAAAACCTTTATTATCTATTTTGTCATCCTCAAATTTGGGAGACATAGATTAAAATATTATTAAATAAAAATTGTTTATCCCTTCACAGGAATGGTTTTGCAAACCGTATGATTAATGAATAACTGGTGGATAGTTGCATCAGTTGGAATACCTGTGCAACTACTCCCCAATCTATATACAGAGATATCTCCTGTGTGAGAGGGGGTTGGATATGAATTTGGATTCAAGAAGAGATATTGTATGGTTGAACATTTTTATTTATAGGAAATTATATTTGTGAGGAGAGAATTCATTATTCTATGAGATTGGCATTTGGTTGCTTCTGGTAGAGGCTAGAGATTGCACCCAGGAGGATTTGAAGGAGTGCTGGAAGAGTTTGAGAGGATTGGATCCTTCTTCATCAACTGAATCCCCATAGGAATCCAGGTTGGAATTCATCCTGAGAGTTAACTCTCCTTTGTAATATGAAATGATGAAAGTATGGTTGAATGTTTCTCTATATGCTTGTTGTTTATATAGGCTTCAAAATGTTTATAGTATATAAATATCATTGTGCCTGTATTAGTGATTTGGAGATTAGGATCATGTTTGAATGAAGTTATTTCCTATGTTGTATGTATATGAATATTTTTGCATTTGTAAGACTCTGTAGACTCCTTAGTATTTTTTTTCTTTTTTCTCCTTTCTTATTCTGAATGTCCATGAGTGCTTCCATTATTTAGAACTATTATTCCAACCTTACTGGTCCATATTTGTTTTAGCACCACCTTTTTTCATCTAGATTTGAGGCAGGGGTATGGAGTCAGATCTGTCAATCATTTTATTTAATTTTCTGTAATCCGGTAGAAACGTGTAGATCATTTAAACAATTCACGTAGATTTGTGATCTTGGATTAGGATTACTTATTTTTAATTTTCTGTCATTTTGTAGTTTTCTGTTATTATGTGTCATTCTACAAACAATCGCGCAGATTGGAGAATGAAATACGTAGTGTGCAATTTGATTCAATCCTGAGTTATTATTGTTTGATCCCATGTTTATACAATCCTGAGTTTATAGTATTATTTTGTTGTCATGTTTGGATTAGGGTTTGTTTGTTAGTATTATTTTGATGTCATGTTTGGATTAGGGTTTTGTTTACACAAGTATAACATTTAAGTATAATTTTGATTTCAAGTTATACTTGTATGAAGAAATTAGGTACCTTTCAGGATGTTTGAGATAGGTTTCAGCCTCATAGGAGTTAAGATGCAACTTCTATATTTTGAGTTTTCAATTTAATTTAGACTTAGTTAAAATTTCAGACATGGGAGATTGTACAGAGCATTGTGTTTTGGGATATGAAATTTTGTGTAAACTTTAAATATGTTCATTACTTGTTTGGTGGAGGTTATATGGTGCATTTAGATGCTTTAATAGGGTTAGGATGTGGGTAGGAAGTAGGATTAGGGTTTAGGATTGTCTAGGAGGATCAGGACCATTCTAGGCCTCCCTAAACACTCCTAATTTTCCTAAACATCCCTAAATTCTCCTATTCCTTTGTATTCTTTGATGTAACTTCTCAAATGTGTTTACAATGTGTTTTATTTCATGTATGATGTGTATGTGATGTGTGGGTTAAGGCTAGAAAACCTAAGAAAACTAAGTGAATGGCTCTTAGTGTGGGGTCGGGGCCCTAAGTGGCTAGTACCAGGATAAGCAACTGAAGAGTTATTTAACAAGTGATAATTTAATTAAAACTTATGAGAATGGGTTCAAAAAATAAAAATATTAATTTATGCCTCACTCATGCCATTAGTGCTAGTAAAGGCTATGGAAGGGAGTGGGAGAAGGTGCCTATGTGTAGGTACGATCAAATGACGCTTGTTTGTACGAAAGGCATTCAGTTTCACATGTGCGTACTTGGGGGCCAGGGCCCAGAGTAGCTAGTACCAGGACAACCCAAGGGGTGAGGGCTATGTGATGACACTCACTTAGGTTATTGCTTAGAGTTTCTACCAAGCCTTAGAACTTTTGGGAAAAGATTTGTACTTTGATCCTCTTTTCATTTGCTATTTGGGAAAGGTTACCCAACCCTAGGTATGGCCTAGCTATCCATTCTTTGTGGAACTTGGTGTTTATCTCCTAGCACGGGGGAGTGGGCCTTTTGGTATCCATGTGGTTGGGTGGTAAATATTTTTATCGAGGTACCTTTTGTGGATGCAATGCTTAAGGATTCATGATTGCATAGTGTTCTAGTTTTGAAGAATGAAGACTTGTATTTATCTTTCAGGATGTAAAATTAATATTACCTCCCAAGAGGAGATGAATGTAATGTAACCATTAATGTATTTCAAAATGATGTATTTGGTATGGGTAGCCTTAGGAAAAAGGAAAAGGGAAAGCACAAACTTTATGTATATGATGTATGTTGAAAAGAAAAGGATTTTGTAACATTTCAAGTAAAGTAGTATGTTTCTCGTTATTGTTGATTAATGGAAAAGCTCATAAAATAAATGTAATATTTGCAATGTATCAAGTGGTTGGATGATTCTATTATATGGTATTAATTCTTTAAATGTTATATCATTCATAAAGGATACTTAGGAATATAGATGGATTTAAATGGCAAATTGAAATGAAAGTTCTTTATATTTTTTTATAAAGAATCTACAAATGTTGGGATGTAGTTTTCTTAAGAAGTAAATCAAGTTGTTAGTACACTATATGAACTTAATGATTTGTACATTAAATGAAAAGGGAACCTTGGAGGAATCTAAGTTAATCTATGGTTGTTTATATAATTCTTTTAAAAAATTCAATTTTTTGTTCATAAATCATTACTTAGATTTTCTTTTACAAATATAATCTTTGTTCTCTTCCCCAGTTCCCTTGTGGGGCATGACATGATTCAATTAAAACAATCCGTAACAATATATTTTGTAACCCCCAGAGTTTCTTATCAGGAAATGGTTATTAGCCTATGTGGATCCCCATTTGTTACCAGATCTACCTTCGACGAGCTCTCTGTTGTAAAATTTAACTTATACATAGAGAGGCTCTTCCTAGATTTCCTTTGTCCCTCTTATATTTCTACAGAGAAATTAACTAGCTGAGAATTTTAAGCTAACATAAATCTAACTTATTTTAACAGAGGTGCATGCAATATTTGGGCACGGTAATTTTACCTTCTGACCTTGCCTGGGTTGTAACCCCTGGTATACACTCAAGAATACATAGGGGTGTATACACATTAGTGTACATATATGTACCTATGTATACATGGGTGTATACTCTCTCTCTGAGAGAAAATCTTCATGGCCCTTGAGCCCAACCTGTATACCCCTTCAACAATGAAATTAGGGTTTTAGGCCAAGTTTTATTTGGCCTAAACCCTAGCTTCAAATTAGGGTTGAAGTTGGCCAAGAAGCCATATGGAGAGTTTCTTTATTCTTTATTTGAAAATTTGATTACGTCAAAATGAGCGGAGGGTAATTAATATATTGACTTTTGCTATGTAATTCTTTTTTTAATTATTGCCCTTTTGATTTTTAAGAGTTTCCCTATTAATTTGAGATTGGAAATGATTTTTGGTTTAGGTGTTATAAAGTCATTATTTATTCTTTATGTGTGTTTAGTCATTTGGATCCAATTATTGATTAACTATTTATTATTTGATGGGATGGGTAGATCTTCATTTATTTATTTCACAATTTTGGTAACACAACCTAGTAAATTAATTAATCATTAATAGAGTCTATAGTGGTAATATTTTAATGTTTTAATTATTATGTGATACACATTATTAGTTTGTAAAATTAAATAAGAAAATTAAATATTAATTTATTATTAATTTATCTAATTTAGTATTAATGTCTTTTTTTTTTTTTTTTGAGTAATAGGTTTTAGGGGTTTCTCTCTAGAAGACTTTTTTGGGTTAAACCATAGTTAGTGGTTTCTTTGGCCCTTGGGCACCTGTCACAATGGGGATGTCGAAAAGCTAGAAAATGCCCAGAATCCCCTTGTGAGATGATTTCATTGGTTGTTGTTTGTTTCTCGTGTTTCAATTTGCAACGGGGTAGTTAGTATCTAAAAAAAAATTGTTGTGTGTGTTTTGCCCTAAATTTTGGGTATGACATGAATCAACTGTGCAAGATTATGACCATGATTGTAAATGCGGGGAAACAAGGATGGATCTATGTGAAAATAGTTTAAGGCCAAGGTCGACTCTAGGAAGAGAATGACCTCATTGTTATGTGATCTTAATTCCATAAATGTAATGCTTGAGTGATTATTGTTGTGAATGTTAATATGTGCATAATTGGATATAAATTCAAATGTGTAAATGTAAATGTAAAGTATCCAATAGGCATGCCATGTTTGTAATTATGTAATGTGATGTGCACTCCTTTTTGCGTGGTGTCACTTGACACTAGTGTGATGTGTTGGCATGCTTAAGTGGAAAGTGGACCCTACATCACCCTTAGGTTATCTTATGAATCCCTAGGCATGGTTAATGGTTTGGGAAAAAAAAAACATGTGACATCACCTTCCATTTTCGTGTGTAAACTTCAATTGAGTTTTTGGAGGGTTAAATTGAGCCCTAGGGTGTAGTTAGGGTTAGTTTTAAGTACCCCAAGGCATGTGCATAGGTTTGGGGGCAAAATTTTACCCTTTTCATTACCCAAGGCTTCCAAAATGCCTCTCAAAGTGAGCCTTCTTTGAGAGTGACGAATTTGGACATGTCTTCTAGGATAATCCATTTCCCCATGTGTTGAATAACTTCCATTTTCTTAGCTAAGAGAAAGTGGCTTGTGAGAAAGAACCAAGACACCTAACTTACCTTGGGATGTGGGTAGGAGAGAAGGAATGTCTTTGGGCTATTAGGAAAAAGAGACTAGGAAAGAGTTACACACTTACATATTATGCAATCTTGTTTTTGGAGAGAGGATTGACTTGGGAGAACTAGAGGCTTGAGAAGGAGAAGGAAAGCTAGGAAAGAAAGGATTAGCTCTTCATAAAATCCACCATTTCTATAGCTTGAGGAAAGGTAGGTGCATCTACCATGAAACTATTTATGTAAATGTATTGTGAAGTTAACTCTATTGTGAAAATTTGTAGTGTTTGGTTCTCATTTTATTTCCATAAATTTTTTCTCTTGTTTCCTCATTTTATGTTGTGAGTGTGTTGTGGGTGTGCAAGAAAACTCTCATCCTTGGGAGGATTTGAGAGTGTCTTGGGGTGAAGGGCATAGTTGGGATATCCTCATGTGTAGAGCTTGGATGTATGGGCATCCTTGAAGCCTACTTGAGTTGTAATTTGGGGTCCATAAGGGATGTGATTGATGCTACATGTGATGAGCTAGTATGTTGGAGATGAACCTTGTGAAGCCATGTAATATTGTTTTGTAAGCACTTGATTTGTTTTGAGTATGGAATCTCCATAAGTGATGATTCCACCTTCACCTATTTTTGGATCAATTTTGATCCTATGTGCAAGCTTGGGAATGGAAGTAAAAATATGTTTGTGCTTTGTTCCATAATGTTGAATGTATGATTGAATGTTTGTATCCTATTTATCCTTGTTTCCCCTAACTCGGGGGTGGCCATATAATGGCCTTGGCTGGGAGGTGATCCTCCATGGTCACAGGAGAAAAGTTTTACTTGTAGTTTTTCTTAGAGGCTTAATTGACTAGCTTTCAAGATGATATGTCCTTGTGGAAGCTTGAAGCCTTTGAAGAAAGGAAAAGAAATTTATATGCTGCTGATTATTTACTTGTAAAATTCCAAGTGAATGGAATGTTTTCATTGAATTTTAGTTGTAATTGAATCTTTTAGAAAGTTTGTATATTTATAATTGATGTTGAAGAAAATAATTAAGTTGAGGACTTATGAAGGAGTATATTCAATTATGGTATCAGAGTACAGTTTCTACTCTAGGAACCTTAAAACCCATTACGTTTTCCAACTCATTGATTATTTTCTACCTTAGTGTAAGATGCCTCCAGTCATGCATAGTGCTCCCTGACATGGACGGAGAGCCAAATGTGACCATGTGGCAATAGAGGGAGATGAGAAGGAAGCCCAAGGAGTAGGTGACATGTAGGGGCCCCCTCCTATGTTGCCACCTAATCCCAACTAGGATATCCTTAATGCATTATAGAATCTAGCTGGTATTATTATGGATAGGTTGCCTCCAGGAGGTTAGTAGGCTGAGGCCCGGGAGCAGAGTAGGAGTCCCCCTCCTAGATGGGTAGGGGAGCAAGTAGATCATGAGGGAAAGTTGGTCCATATGCTAGAGCTGCCACCAATAGAGTGCCCTGTGATACAAGGGACCAGATCAGAGACCTCATTTGACTTCAACCACCACCCTTTTTGGGATCCACAAGTGGGAAAAAGGCTGAGGCTTAGCTTTTGAGCCTCAAGCGTTGCTTCAAGTTGCATCCTTACAAGAGAAACCTTAAGACATGATTTTTAGTTCACATGCTGAGAGGGACGACCTCTACTTGGTGGAGGAAGGAGGAGGTTAAGAGCCATCTTGCCATAGATACCCTCACATGGGAGACCTTCTTGGAGAGATTCTAAGCCTGATATATGTCAAAGAATTTCAGACAGCGTCACATCGATGAGTTTCATGACTTACAATAGAGAGGTCTATCAGTAGCATAGTACGAGAGTATGTTTCTTGAGCTCCTTCCTTATATAGATTACATGAAGGATGAGAAACTCCAGGTTAACCACTTTATTAAGGGGTTGAACACTGCCATAGCTAACCAAGTGCAGATGGTAACTTCAGGAGATTTATGTGATACCATTGAGAGGGCCATGATCATGAAGAGATCCATAATAGGTCTCATGATGCTCAAGACTGGTCATAGAATCGTAGTTCCACACCTCAGTCTTTTGGTTTCCAAAAATCTCACCAGAAGGGGAATCCGAAGAAATCATTGGGATCTTCTAGGGAACCTTAGTAGTAGTAGCAGTAGTAGTCTCAACTGAGTTAGAGATAGAGACCACCCCAAGGACAATCGTGCTCTAAGCCAAAGCAATGGCATTCATAGGGATCTTGATGAGATCAAAGAGCACAGTCTCATACATCAAGAGGTGGATTTAGTGGGTCTGGTATGATAGTAGGATATTAGCAGTCTAGGCCTCAGGGGATTCAGATCCAAGCTAGAGGTCCATGCTACACATGTGGTGCCATGGAGCACATAGCTAGGCACTATCCTATAGGCCTTCTAGCCAGCAATCAAAGGGCGGTAGCTTCTAAGCCGATTGTAGGAGACATGTGTAGACATAGGTAGAGCTCACAAAGTATTTTCACTGGTTGATAATTGCTAGGCTGAGCACCAGGCCAAATTTATTGAGGCTGCATGCACGATCAAAGGTAGTAGCATTTCTATCCTTTTTTATTCAAGAGCTACTGACTCTTTTATTTGACCTTTTATAGTGGAGAGATGCGGGCTAGTGGCAACTAGGTAGGATGTTAGTTGGTAGGTTGAGTTAGCCTCAAGTGCTAGGGTGTTCATTAGTTCCATGGTGAGAGGATGCCAGTTGTAGATTGGGGACTTTACCACCTTAGTTAACCTTTGTGTCACACCACTTGGATCCTATGATGTCATTCTCAGCATGGATTGGCTCTATTCCCAAAAATCCAAAATGGATTATAGAGAGAAGATAGTCGAGTGTTTAGACAATGATGGTGTGACCTCAGTTGTTACAAGAGTTTAGAGACCTATTTCCCTTTTTATGATTTCTGCTATGCAGCTTAAGCAGTCCATGCGAAAGGGATGTCAGTTATTTGCTATCACCATCAGTGACAGAGAGGAGGAGGTTGAGAAGGAGACTTCTCTTGATGACCACCCTATTTTATAGGATTTTCCAGATATATTTCCTTCATATTTACCTAGTATGCCACCACCTAGAGCAGTGGATTTTCATATAGATCTTGTGCCAAGAGTGGAGCCCATCTCTAGAGCACCCTATAGGATGATGACCCATGAGCTCAGCAAGCTCAAGATTCAGTTAGAGGAGCTCTTGGAGAAAGGGAACATTCATCCTAGTGTATCTCCATGGGGTGCACCCATCATATTTGTTAATAAGAAGGATAGATCTCTTAGGTTGTGTATGGATTACCGACAACTGAACAAGGTGGCCATCAAGAATCGGTACCCACTTCCTAGGATTGATGACTTGTTTGATCAGCTTCATGGAGCCCATGTGTTCTTGAAGATAGACTTGAAGTCAGGGTATCACCAACTAAGGATTGTGGAGAATGACATCCACAAGACTACATTCTGCACATGATATGGGCATTATAAGTTCATTGTGGTTCCTTTTGGACTCACGAATGCTCCATCTATATTCATGAGCCTCATGAATGGAGTATTTCTTTCATTCCTAAATAGATTTGTGGTGGTTTTCTTGGATGACATAATGATCTATTCATGGAATGAGCATGAGCATGAGGAGCATCTAAGATAGGTCTTATAGTGCTTGAGAGATAATCAATTGTTCAACAATTTGTCGAAGTGTGCTTTCTTTAGGTCAAAGGTGCATCATCTAGGCCATGTGATATCAGGGGATGGGATCTTAATTGACCCATTTATGATTAGGGCTATTATGGATTGGCCAACACCTACTAGTGTGATAGAGGTCAGGAGCCTCATGGACCTTGTAGGCTATTATAGGTGATTTGTTGAGGGATTCTCTAGAGTAGCTTGTCCTATCACTTCCCTTCAGAAAAAGGGGAAGAAGTTCGAGTGGACAGAGAGGTGTGAGAGAGCTTTTTAGGAGCTCAAGAGAGCACCTACCAATGCACCTATACTTGGAGTACTAGATCCATTAGCAGATTTCATGGTATGCACAAATGCATCTTTAGATGGGATTGGGGAAGTGCTTATGCAAGATGGTCAAGCTATTGCCTACGAGTTTAGGAAGCTCAAGACTCATGATCTTAACTATCCTATCCATGACCTTGAGCTAGCAATAATGGTGCATGCTTTGGTGAGCTGGAAAAATTTCTTATTAGGCTATAGATTCGAGCTTCACTCAGATCATCAGAGTCTGCAATACATATTCACTCAGCTAAATCTTAATGCTAGATAGAGGATATGGATGGAGTTCTTATGTGAATATGACTTCGACATTCACTACATCAAGGGTAAGGAGAATGTGGTAGAAAATTCTTTGAGTAGGAGACATCATGATCTTTCAGCTATGAATACTAGCACAGATTTGAGAGGGCACATACTGCAGCACTTACAGGAGGAGGTTTTCTATTTAGAGGTTTGTCACATGGTACAAGCTTAGAGGCCCTTGGAGGGGAAGTTCTTAGATTATACCCTAGAGTCTAATGGCCTTCTTTTCCATAGAGGATGCATTTATGTACCTTCTTCCAGTGGGTTGCGTGACTTCATTATCCTTGAGGTTCATAGAGTACCTTACGCAGCGCACCCTGGAGTCAAGAAGTTACATGCAGATTTGAGACAACTTTATGATTGGCTGAGTATGAGGATGCACATTACAGAGGTTGTGGCTAGATGCTTGGAGTGTCAGAGAGTTAAGGCAGAGCACCATCATCTAGGTGGGCTTCTTCAGCCACATGAGATACCTGAGTGGAAGTGGGATTTTATATCCATGGATTTTATAGTTTGTCTTCCTATGTCTTCTTGTTGCCACAATGCTATTAAGGTGACATTAGATAGGTTGACCAAGGTAGCTCACTGCTCACCCATTCATACTACCTTCACAACACTTGTAGTGGCACAAGTATTTTTGAGAGATATTGTCAAGTTTTATGGCATTCCACGTATGATTATATTAGATAGGGATTCTCTCTTTACTTCATCTTTTTAGAGAGAGCTTCATACCACTTTAGGCACCAAGCTGAATTTTAGCACATCTTATCATCAAGAGACAGATGGTCAAACTAAGAGATTTAATTAGGTATTAGAGGACATGCTATGCATGTATGTGATGGATCATCAGGTTAGGTGGGAGGAGTACCTACATTTAGTTGAGTTTTCCTATAATAATGGGCACCATACATCATTGGGTATGCCTCCTTACCAAGCCTTGTATGGAAGACCATGCAGGACACCATTGAGTTGGGATAGGATTGAGGACAGAGTTTCTATTGGTCTAGAGTTGGTTAGACAAATGGAGCTAAAGCTAGATCTAATCAGGTAGCGTCTTAGAGAGGCCTAGGATCGACAGAAGAAGTATGAAGATGTTGGGAGGATTGGTAGGGAGTATTTGGTTGGGGATAGAGTCTTTTTGAGAGTGTAGCCACATAAGAGCCCAATCCATTTTGGAAAGGATTCTAAGCTAGCCCCTCGCTTTGTCAGACCTTTTGAGATTTTAGAGAGGACAAGACCAGTTGCATACCATTTAGCTTTGCCACCTAGCTTGTCACGCATCCAAAATGTCTTTCATGTATTTGTTTTGAGGAAATATATTTATGATGAGTCTCATATCATTGAATGGGATGCTTTATAGGTGGAGTCAGATGGACAGCTAGCTTTGGAGGCCATACATATACTAGCTCACAGGACCATGGCTCTTTGAGGCTGAGAGCTGGACCAAGTTAGGGTTCAGTTGGATTTCTATGATGAGGTCACAACATCTTGGGAGGACACGGAACAAATGAGAGATCAATATCCCCATCTATTCAATGAACTCTGAGAGGAAGTTCATGCCTGGGGGGAGGATGTGAGGTCCTACCCCAACTCATCTTAGCTCGATAGTTGATTTGATGCTTGGATTATCTAGATGATACCTTGTTTTGTGATGCTAGACCTATTTTGATTATGAATTCGTATCATTAGACAACATGTGATGATTTTACTTGATTATATTGATGATGATGTTAGATGTACCTCTACATGCTTATGTTAGATTCATACTGATTATATGTTTTGGAAAGATGAATGAATTATGAATTTTGCATTTTGTTACATCATCATAAACAATGGTAATATGTGATATATGTGATGTGAATACATATGGTAATGGTTCTACAATTGACTTAGGGTTACTTGTTTATGTGAAATTGAACTTACATTTTGATGTTTATAGAATTAGGGTACAATGTGGATTATGTTTATGATGAAATTATGAAATGCAATTTCTCTATGTATTGAATTTAGATGTTATTATAGATCCTATTTCACTTTCAATATGATAATATATGCATTGATTTCATGTGATACTAACATCTGAATCAAGTGTGCAGGATTATGACCATGGTTGTAAATGTGGAGAAACAAGGATGGATCTATGTGAAAATAGTTTAAGGCCAAGGTCAACTCTAGGAAGAGAACGACCTCATTGTTATGTGATCTTAATTTCATAAATGTAATGCTTGATTGATTGTTGTTGTAAATTTTAATATGTGCATAATTGGATATAAATTCAAATGTGTAAATCTAAATGTAAATTATCCAATAGGCATGTCATGTGTGTAATTATGTAATGTGATGTGTACTTCTTTTTGTGTGGTGTCACTTGACACTAGTGTGATGTGTTGGCATGCCTAAGTGGAAAGTAGATCCTACCTCACCCTTAGGTCATCTTGTGAATCCCTAGGCATGGTTAGTGGTTTGGAAAAAATAAAGCATGTGACATCACCTTCCATTTTCGTGTGTAAACTTCACTTGAGTTTTTGGAGGGTTAAATTGAGCCCTAGGGTGTAGTTAGGGTTAATTTTAAGAACCCCAAGACATGTGCATAGGTTTGGGGGCCAACTTTTACCCTTTTCATTACCTAAGGCTTCCAAAATGCCTCTCAAAGTGAGCCTTCTCTGAAAGTGACGAATTTTCATGTCTTCTAAGATAATCCCTTTCCCCATGTGTTTAATTACTTCCATTTTTGTAGCTAAGGGCAAGTGGCTTGTGAGAAAGAACCAAGACACCTAACTTACCTTGGGATGAGGGTAGGAGAGAAGGAATGTCTTTGGGCTATTAGGAAAAAGAGACTAAGAAAGAGTTACACAAACATTATGCAATCTTGTTTTTGGAGAGAGGATTGACTTGGGAGAACTAGAGGCTTGAAAAGGAGAAGGAAAGCTAGGAAAGAAAGGACTAGCTCTTCATCAAATCCACCATTGCCATAGCTTGAGGAAAGGTAGGTGCATCTACCATGAAACTGTTTATGTAAATGTATTGTGAAGTTAATTCTATTGTGAAAATTTATAGTGTTTGGTTCTCATTTTGTTTCCATGAATTTTTTCTCTTGTTTCCTCATTTTATGTTGTGAGTGTGTTGTGGGTGTGCAACACAACTCTCATCCTTGGGGGGATTTGAGAGTGTCTTGGGGTGAAGGGCATAGTTGGGATATCCTTATGTGTAGAGCTTGGATGTATGGGCATCCTTCAAGCTTACTTGAGTTGTAATTTGGGAAGCCACATACATATGATTTCTTTTATTTCTTTATTATTATTTTACACTCTTGTTACTATATGTTATTTGATGCATTCATATTCTAATAGATTTAAAGTAATTAATTTAATAATTATGTAATGGGGATTTGAGATATCTGCCTTAAATTTTCTAATCAAATTTATAAATTGAAATTATTCTTTAATGGGATGAGTAATAGATAATTAAATTTGATAGGTTTTATTTTACCTTTAGAAAAAGTACTAAATTATTTTTATTAAAATTTATTATTTTGAACATCATTGAAATTTATTATCATATAATTTGCCATTATCATTTTAGTAAGATTTGGATTGTAATAATTTAAATTGAAAATAATATTATAAATAATCGGTATTAAGTTAAAGACCTTGATATTATTCTAATTAGTAGGTTACATTTTAATTTTAAACCTATAGAGAAAATATTTCATATAATCCAGTATCGTTTACCTTTAGATTTAATTTTTTAAATTGTACTATTGATTTTATACCTATTTGTATTAGATGTTTTTCGAGAAACTTGAAAAGGGAAATAGTAATAATTATTTTAGTATAAAGGAAAACATTTAAGAATTAATCTAAGAAGTGGATTATTTATTTAATAAATAATTTAATTAATGACCTTTCTATTCCCTTTTACTAATTAGGTTTGCAGGAATAGTCAATTCATTTATAATGTTTTAGGGAAGCAAATTAACTTAAATGGTTTTGTTATTGCAAATTACTTTCCTTTCAAGGGGATATGTCCCCTATACTTGATATATCCTATTTGACAACTTTATAGTCTTCCTTACCCTAGTTTGAGATAGGGAATAATATTATCCCTTAATGGAAGATTTGAGATGCACTTAAACCTAATGAAACTTTCACGCCAAACCTAGTTAGGAGTTTATGTCACCTTAATGTCATCAGTCATTTTAGGGAAGTTGGCATGCCAGTGCATGCCATCATTCCCCTATGTGACATTGGGTGACTAGGGTTTCTATTTAGTTTTGTACCAAGCGAGCTGTATGTGTAACCATAGTTTCTGTTTAGTGTACTTTAAAAAAAAATGTTGTTGTGTTTTGTCCATGTATTTTGGGCATTACAAAAATGACTTTCACTTTTCAAATTTTATAATATTACATGCACAAGCATTAAATATAATAGTCAAAAAGTTCCTTTTACCACTTGCAACCAGTTAGAACATCAAATAGTCACTTAACCATAAATATCATTATGCGGTCACATAGGATCATGTGAAACAAAAAATTCTTCATTTTGATTCATACAAAATATCAATAGGCATCTAATCATGCTAATAAATCTTACCGTGTAGACAACTTAGGGGAATTGGTTATATATCTTACTTTGTTTTCTCCCCCTAAGACAATATCTTTGACTTAGTCTAATGATGAATTCTCCACATTAACTGATGGTATGGAGCTTGTTGGTTCTTGGATAGGATTTTACACTCCATGAGACACCAATATACCTATGACTAATATTAAGGAGGGGTTAGTTCCAAATGTGAGAAATCTATAGGTAACTAGACCAACTATAGGGACAAGACTACCCTCTTCACTTTTGGCTCTGCAAAACCAAGTTAGGTACACCTGATCCAATAGATATAACTCTTTTCTTTACCTAATATTGGATCTTACAATAGATAACAGTGAGAAAGTACTAAATAAAAACCTATTATTTATTGACTCTCCATCATTGGGGTGAAATAACTGATACCCACAAACATAAAATTGAAAAGATTGAAAGGATTAAAAGGATTTGATTTAATTTTTTGTAGAATAGAACACATCCCAACCAAACATGTATCAAGATAAACTTTACTTGCTTCAGATCAGTGCCTTATCCATTGGGCAAATCATCTAGTGCACTACAGAATATAGAGACTGATTACTATTACTTCACCATAGATCCAAGTCATAAATAAAAATACCTAGAACCATCCTACTTACATAAATCCCTGTGCAAACCCTATAAACTTGTGCATCATCTAAAGCATATTTTAATCTAATTTCAACAAGAACTGAAGATAAATAACACATGCATAGATAAGCTCCATACAAAGAATCAAAACATTCAAAACCCATAAAACTTGACACAGATTGGAGAGAAATGGAACTAAAAACTTGAATTAAGAATGAGGACCTGACCCTCTGTATACACCTTGCATGAAGATTCAGAGCCACTAAGACAATATGCAAATGATCTGTAACTTTCTACTTTATTCTAATACAAAATGGACTGAACATGTCCTACTCCTTGACTGAAGGTTCAAGATATGACCTTGTGAACCAGAAAACCAGCCACACCTGAAAATGGTCTTGGAAATCCTAATATAGGATTGCAACAAGCTAAGGACCATTTAGGGCATTTTTAGGGCAACACATTCAAACCTAAGACTCTCAAAAATATCCTAGATAATTCTAATATCATTTACATTCTAGAAACATCTTTACAAAATATCTGCATCTTGACCCAAATTTGACCTCAGATTACACAGTCCATTACTGCTCTCACCAACTTTGCCAAAATTGAAAATAAACACCACCATTGGAAACGTCATTTTGCGCTAATTCTAAAAAAAATATAATACTTGCATATTTGGATAAAAATAAAGCCCTCAAACATTATTCTTTATGAACAACCTCCATTATTTAAAATTTTGAATTTATGATATAGTCCCAACTATACAAATTCAAATTTAATATTTTCTGCACACCCATGAAATTCGAGGTGGGCCTATGTGCCATGTGGCATGATCTTATTGGATCATTTAGCCATCTCATCTCCCGGTCATACCTTGGGACATGTGTTAGCATGTAGTTGAAGAGAAGAGTTAACCAGCGAGCACCTTTGTTTTCCAGAATAACGATCACCGCTAGATCGACACACATCTCAAGGTGGCTGACCAACTATCTGTTCAACTACTCCATCACTACCAAGTGCCATATGTCACATTCTCATTCAATTGTTAATCTACCCAGGTGCTGACATCATCAGATGACACGTGTCATCCTATCGCTATATCGCCAAGGTAATCTCCAGGCATCTTCATCTCAGCAGATCAATGATGGTCATCGATCTAGGTACATATCTCAATGCACTTGACACCTATACCTATATACTTCACTAAAATATACTTTACCTCATGTGGGGCCCACCAATAAGTTTTCATCCACCTCACCTGCCTGAGTGCCTTGATTCTCATGCTCACATGAGAGGGAGCTTCTCTGGACGTCCACACTTGGACAACTTAGCATTGTGTGCTTTGCCATTTAAACATCTAGTTTCTCTTTCATACGATCAATGTGGGATTAAACATCCCTGGTTTATAATATTTTTGGCTTTCAAAAATATTACTCCGTAATGCATGCCCAACTGGGATGCACTACCCAGGCCCACACAGCTGAATGGCCCTCTTCATAGCCTTCTTTCCTTCATCTTCACCTCTATCTTGGGTAGTTTTTCTTTTAAATACCTTTTCAATGCATGACAGGGTGAATGTGGGATAATACAATCCACACAACACAAACCCCTCTTATTAAAAACACTAGCGTGAAGTGTCTTTTGAAAATAATATACTCATCATAGATTGAGCACGCACTAGTCTTCTTTAAACAATGAATTGTTCTTACTGTCCAAGCCCCTTGAAGATGTTAGTGTCAAGCCTCCATTGCATTTCTTTTGGGCCTGCAAGCAATGCCCATGGCATCTAAAAACACCTCCCAAAAGAAAGTCATGACAAATGGCATGGTGAGTGCACACAAGTCCAAATGTTGCACATAAAATAAAATGGGGAGTGAGCAGCCAATTAAACATACACACTGCTCACCAAAATTTATGCACCATACAATGTTTGGTGCATGTAGTCCTTTGTGATGCGTATGCCCATGCTTGGTGCGAAGAGCCAGCTCTAGTGCGCAATCCTTGCATTTATTATGGCAGCAACTCAATGAAAGCACGCGCGTAAAGGCCCTCACCAAAGTCTCTTACTAAATGAAGGGCACAAATGTGGGAGGGGAACTTACCTAGGGAACATCCAAGTCTTTATGGCCTATAATACTGGTGAATGCACAATAGGCTTGCTTTACGAGTATGCACTTGGCACATGAAATCTTTGAAATGGTGTGCAGAAAGGCTATCTTAGCGCATATCTTTTGGTCTTATAAATGCCCCAAATAAGAGCCCACAACCTACTTGCTTCTCACTTGACTCAAGCTATGTCATATGCCCTTTGTCTTGCACCAGACACTTGAAAACATGCACATCCTAGGGGAGGCTTATGCTGGCTCCTTCGGACTATTTCTGTGGCTCCCGGGGAGGCAAACAAAGATAATAAAGAAAGAAAATGAAACCTTCATATAGTATATGCATGGCGAAATGAAAAGTATGCATCAGTTCCTTGTCTCCTGAGTGTGTAATTTCAATCATTACTTGCAAAAAAGAGATTGGTAGCCTTCACATGAGACATCATACACATTCAATGTGCAACATCCAAGGTAAACATGCACTCCTCTTTCCCTTTAGTACTTACGCAGCACCTCATTCACTTTGATACACATTGCCTCTTGCATGAAATGGCATGCAATGGTCTATCTACACTGATCCCCAAAGGAAACAACACCTTCATGATGCTTGCCAAAACCTTCAGCATAATGAAAATTGGAGCACAAGTCATCGACATCCATGCCATCCATTAAATATTATCATGTTTCTACTAGTGGTCACTTGAACATCCTTTCCACCTGGCAAAAGCTCCTCCTTTGTTTTATTTTGGCCTAGCCACCAAACACACATACACCACATAGTAACTTCATCTATTATACATTCAGGTAATGGCTGCAAGGAGATTTTATCAAATGGATCTGTATAATCAACACTGCTAGTGCAACAAGCTCCAAGGAGAAACAACTCGACAGGAGTAGCGAACATCCAAAAATATTGTATTATTTTGATAAAAATACCACGTGTAGTAGTGTACTTCCTTTAGAATGATGAGGTAGGCTAGACCCCAAGCGGGTCCGGCCTAAAAAAATTTTGAACACAAATAACCGACCCTGAATCCATTCAAAAAGACTTACACTTGCAACTGGATCACATAAGATCAACCAGAGTCCTTTTAGAACTTCAAAATTGAAAACTTCGCCAGTTGCCAAATCCTCCTGAAACACCCTTAGTCGCGCCTGTAAAACACTTATGAAAACTTATCCCTGCAAGCTAAAAGTCAGCGAGTAGGAACTTTGTACCATAGACAACAACCCTGTCAGACGGCTTAGCCTGAGGATAGATGAGGTGAGAGATTTTTAAAACTTGAAAACACCACTCAGAATTGCTGGCAGATCACCCACTGAAAACACTGGTGACTTCCTTGGACAAAGATGAATGAAAAATATCAAATGACGAACTGGAGATGAGCCACTGAAACTGGTAGAAGAACCATTAACAAAGATCACAACAAAATAATCCTCAACTAGAGGTGTTCATCCGCTCGAAAGCTACGAATTTCTTAAAGTGGTTACTTTACATAATTATTCCATCTGCACTTTTTATCAATCTTGAACACCTTTTCACTGGCCTTGCAATCTGATCAAATGGAAACCTCACGGTCTGAAACTCTAGATGAAGATTCTCTCTCACATATAGAAAATAGGTCTATGATCAGATTGTTTGAGTAATCAACTGATTATCAATTATTAGTCTCCAAAGTTCACCACTTGCAACATTCTGAACTGAAAACAATCAGATTTGTAGAAATTGTATTTGGAATTGATCAAGCAAAGTGATCAATCGGATTGGCAGAGACTTGAAAATTCTGAGGCAAGTACACTTCTAGGTCCACATCATGGAGTATCCTTCAATTATGCTTGAACTCGATTCGAATGCAAATAGAAAGATCTCAAAGTAGGCCACTTAGAAGATTGAACTATGTACTGCTGCAGAAACTAAGAAATTGCAAACAAAATGGCTTCGACGAACATGTCAAACGAGCACATGGGGGGCTGAAAATTGGCAAGATGACTCATTTCCATACCTATAACATGATGCAACAATTGGAACATCTTGATCAATCATAGGGCACTTAATGCACTCATCTGAACTGGGCCTCCGACTAAATTGTGCAACTGATCCTTATTAAAATGTTAGAAACTGCAAACCGAAACAGGTTGGCAATCGAGTTAAACAGATTCATCATGGCCTAAAAATTGAAACACAAGAAGTATTTGACCACTGGAATACAAGGAAGAAAGGATTTTCTCACTTGGGTCATAGGGTCAAAAGTTCTAACTAGTCAAACAGGGCCATTCAAATTTCTGGGCAAAACACAGAAATAGGACAAATTTGGAAGACCAACTTTGGGGGACCCAAAAACTTATCAAACAGACTCGAAATGACTTGATCTTTGAAATATATGCTCTTTGATATACATTATAAACATCCGCAAAGTGGTGAACCATGAAACCTAACAGGACACAAGATATTCAAATGCAAACAAGGCCTGTTACAGTGATTTGAAACTTAGGCAAAAATGCAGATTTATGAAATGTCCTCCAAATGGGTACCCTCAAAATATTTCAGATTCAAAACTTAGGAGCTGGAACCCACTGCATATGTCAAATGAAAAGTGTTGAACCTGTTCCCCAAGCTGTATCTTATGAAGGTCAAGTGGCCTATTCCTACATGCTCTTGAACTCAGGTCTTTAAACTGTTCTTTGAAGTGCACAAACTTTGGCTTAAGAAAATTCTCTGATAATTGACTCAAAACTTTATAGATTTTTTAGGGTACCAATAGTGGCTCTAGTTGGGGACGCGTGCCCCTTGTGCGCATGCAGAGAACTACAAAATCTCATGGTAGAAGCAGACCACCCAAAAATGAAAACTGACTTCTTGCTCTTTCTCAAAAACAGAGAACCTTGCCGAAAGAAACACACCACACAACTGAAAGAAAGAAACTGCACAAAATATACATTATTTACGAATGGACAACAACCATCAAACTAAAATCACTACTTGTCCCTATCAAAAACTTGATTCTCATTTCCATAGGTCAGAGGTAAGCGATACTTATCATTTTTTGCAACTTGATCCAACATGTTGCCCAATATTTTCAGCATATTAAACAACAAATAATCAACATCCCCCATTTCATGAGGTGATTGGAAGTCACTCCAATATTGAGAATACTGACCATTATGTAACACAAAATTGTCACACTCTTTATCACCACTGACAAGCTGAAAAGGATAATATTCCATCCCCTTTACATGGCTGAAAACAAACCTAACTTGGATTTTAGTTTGCAGAAAGGACTCAATCTCAATCACAACATCAAATTTCAAACCATCCAAGTCAAAACATAACTGTACAACATTTGAGACTGCTTGCTAATCAAAACTTTTACCATCACTCTCTAAATCTGAAAATGGATCATTAATTAATAATTTATGTAACATTTGTAAATCTGAGAATACACATGTAGATTTGTTACTTTCTTCAGCATCCTGATCAAAACAAGAACCACTCAAACCAAAATCATCCAAATCTGAATCCATAGCAGCATATGAGTCATCATACTCATCATATATGACACTCTTATATTCCTTGCACTCATATGCATTATAATCTTGCAAAATGTTTAATCTCTGAAAATCAGCTTCTAAGAGGCCTGAGATTTGTTCACTGTTCAGTATATATGGGATTTCAATTTTATTCTCTTTGGTTTCTTGTCTAATGCTACAAATTTCATCCTGGTTTGGGATAGGGGCAACAAACTCTTGAATCAAATCATCATTGCAGCAACTTTCATCTGCATCATAATCATCCTTTTGTCGTTTGCACAAATATCTCTTGTATTGAGACAAAAGGAGTGTTCTATTATGATGATAAAAGGGGAGGTGTACAAACCTTTTAGTAGAAACCTTATCAATTGTGAACTCTTCTTCATCATCTTCATATCCACTGAGCTCACTGTCAACATCGTAATCTTTATTTGAACAAGGCTTCTCACAAGGGAACCTTACTATCATATTCTCATAATCTGATTTTGGATCATTAGAAGAAATCACTTCTGTATCCGGCATAAAATAACAACTAATGTAACATTTGGAACCATCAGACATGCTGTCCTAACTTTTCAGCTCCGTACATTGAAAGCAATAAGCACCTTCATTGCATGTTTGAAAATTAAAAGAAAAACCCTGAACCTCCATCATGTGCATGTCACAAATGTTCTCAAAAAGATCATTTTGAAGTGCAATTGGTGGTTCTAAATTAAAATCATTCCGGGAGACATCATCATGATAAAATGGAAAAATAAAAGATTCATTTTCTGATTGGTAATTAATATGACCTTGCCGACTTGTTTCAACATCCTCTAAGAATAGGACATCATGACTCTTTACATCCAAAACTTGGATAAAAGAACATTCCTCTGACTGAAGCAAACAATCCGGTATAAGTTTTGAAACCTCATTCAACTTCTCATCAGATGTTTCAAATTGCAGTTCAAACAAGTCAATAGGCAACCTTTCGCACATGTCTTCCCTTGGGTATATGTTGTGAGTGTGAAAATTGTACCTGATCTGTAGACACAACACTCAGTAAAACATTAGAGGTTAGTGATAATCAAAATTGTGCAAAATTGAAAGCTAAACTAACCAAGCGATTTACTGCCTTCTAGTAGGTGCGAGATTCATGTTCTCAGATTGTAATCAAGATCAGTGACCTAGACGACACCTAAATGAAGGATTTGAATGCAATTGATCTATATTTTTGATATTTTCTATACAATAAAGAATGAAAACTGATATGCTATGGATGTTAAATGATATAACAATGAAAATTCTAACAATGATATGAAAACTATGAGATTCTATCCTAAGATATAAAAACTATGCAATTGAAATTGATCTCACAAAGCTTTGAATTCGCAAGTTGATTCCTCAGCTTCCAATTCTCCAGCGTGATTGTGCAAAAATATGAGATGATTTGTGAAGAGCTAAAGCCTTTAATTTATAGAAATCCAGGGCTTTGGAGGTGCATGGGAAAAGCCATAAATCACTCAAATTGATTTTTGAGTTATTTGATCATGAGAGATAGTTAATTCTCAAAACCATGCAAAAACATGCAAAAATAGCTTTTTAACTCAAATTAGAGTTTAGATCAGCTTTTTGAACTCCAAAAGGATGTTGAGTTCAAAAAAGTCAATAACTTGCATTGATTTTCTGATTTGGAGTTTAACTGTTTCTTTTGAATATGCATAATAATTAAGAATTAAATAAATAAATAAAGTGATTTATCTTCAACTCAACTGATTTTTGAAATAAAATAATTAATTTATGGGTTAATTAACTATTTTACCAAACTTTTATTAAAAATTATATTATTAAATAATGACAACATGCTTTAATTAATTAAATAAGAATTTAATCAATTAAAGATAAGAATTTTGATTTATTGTCAAAATTAAATAATAATTTTAATAATAGATAGAATTAAATTTAATTAAACAATTAAGTGGCAAATATTAAATCTAATTAATTAAATATGAAAATATTCAATTAATCAAACTTTAGGATAAATGTGATTTATCGCCAAATAATCATTAAATTAAAGATAATTAAGATAATTAGGAATATTGCTAGGAATATTCCCCGATGCAAAATTTAAGATAATCAATTATGATTCGATGATGTTTAGATGTGCCTTAGATTAGGACTTTGATGTCGATTTTGTTTGAATTGAAGATGTAGGAGATTAATGAACTTATAGCCCATTTTTTGGGTATTACATTTTGCCCCTCTTTGAATTACTGTGCGAAGCGCAGTGGTTCAAAGATAGTCTGTGTTTGATAAAGATATGAAACTGATTCAAAAGATAAACCGATCTCAAGATAGAAACCGATTGAAAGATATTGAGATAGGAGGTCCTGAATGACCAGAGATAATGTTCACTGTAGAAGCAAATGAACCTATGATTGCGAAAAAGTGTCAAAATACCTGATTCTGAACCTTAGGATTGATAAGAAGTGAGTGACCCATTCTAGACTCGATTGTCTTAGTAGAACTAGCAGGTATCACATCCGAATCCTTTAGTTGCCGAAGAACCAAGGAAAGAACACTATGATCCGATGGTTGCAAAAATTGATACTGTTTACAAGATTAGGAGAATACCAGATTGATATGGATCTTGATGAATCTGATATGCCCCAAGTGATGATAGATTTGCCCCGAGCAATGAGGTCTTTTGATGAATCAGTAACTAGACGTGATTGTTTGTCTTGATCACTGATGAAAGATATTGATAGACTTGATCGATAGAATTTGATTTACAGACTTTGAATGATGTGCAATACCATGCCCCCTTCGGGATTAAAATTGAAATCTAACAAGAAAAGTCAGTGTTGATAGTTTAGAAGCATGTTAATTGATTTGAGAAGTGGTTAAACACGTCCGAGAATGCATTCTGCATCGTTTGGAGGTCCTGGAGACCGAATATGACTAGGTTTGACCATGAGTTGACCATGGTTGACCAAGTTGAAATTTTGATAGTTTGATGAAAGGTAATCAGTTGAGTTAAATACTGGATTTCTGTGATGATTGAAGGTCGAATATGCAAGCAGTAGACCGTCCTGGTTCCAAAAATTTTAAATCATGATTTTGACATAATAAACGATCTCAGATTTCAATTTTGATCCCGAAAATGGATTCAGAACATCGAAATTAGCCAAGGGTGCAATTTTCATGGAAAACGGAGCACTTTTAAAAATTAGGTCAAAAGCTATATAAAGGCCGGAAGGGTCATTTTCAATTCATTTCAACCCTTTGACTTTAGAGATTCTATGGAGCCCTCTGAGCGAGAAAAATGGCAGACCAGTGAGAACTGAAGGTACCTGTGAGTTCGCACCGTTTTGAGCGTAGCCGGAGACATGACAGACCTCGACAGTATGGACATCTGGTAGGTGGACCTCTGTTCCCCCCTGAAAATGCATGTTTTTGATGATTTATAGCATTTAAAAAAAATTTCATACGCATTTTTAGGTTTTGATTTTCGCATCTGTAAAAACTCGTACGAGTCCCAATCCAGACTCGTACGACATTTCATTTCAATTTATAATGTCATTTTGTCCATGCCCAAGTGTTGTATGATAGGGACCCTTGTGTCGTACGACATTTCGTCGGGTCCCTTGAAACTCGTATGAATCAGGGTGAAATGTTGTACGACTATGAATTGTCATTTGGTATGTTGTGGAATGTCGTATGACATTTCATGCCAGTCTGAAATGTCGTTTGAAAAATAGCGTTTGAAAAACTCATTTTCAGGTCAAAAATCAAACTTTTCTGATCTTTTTGCCTGATTGCGGATACTTTGCCCTACCTTTTGAAACTTCAAAAACTGTGTCATTCTGATATTTTGGCCTTATTTCGAACTGAATTTTTGACAAAACACCCTGTTTCATTATGATTTAGGTCACATATCCTGACGTACATGTTCGTCATTCTTATCCGGCCACCCAGAGATTATGTGTCGCCTTGCCAGACCCGATGAGGGTTCATCTCGCTGCCTGTGGATTTGAGCACCTGATTCATTTACCCGATATTAAGGTAAATCATGGTTTATTGACTGCCCTGATTGAGAGGTTTCACTCTGAGACCCAGACTTTCCACCTTCCGACTGGGGAGATCACTGTGACCCCTGAGGATGTGTATAGGATTCTTCGCATTCCTTTTCATGCTCTGCGACATCCTGAGTATGTTAGTGGAGGATGAAGGGGACTGCATGCGTTCAGATGACTGTTCGGTGATGAGACCCAGCTGACTGGGTCTATATCCTGGGAGACACTTGTGCAGAGATATGGTCAGACACATCGTCTAGAGTGTATCATTGCGGGGATGATCGGAGAGTTGATTATGCCTAGCCATCAGCAGAACAACTTCTTGATGGGATGGGCACCTATGGTAGCACTCTTGATGGCTACACCTACTGAGCTTACCTAGGGTCAGTGTCTGTTGGCGCACTTGTATTCCGAGATGCACGAGGTCGTGTATCAGGACTGTAAGACATTTGCTTCAGGAGCGGTGGTACTGCAGATATGGGCTTGGGAGCATATCCCAGTTTTGAGACTAGTGTTTCAGAGTCAGCGACAGCCACAGGAGCCGATCATATATACGTATGCTGGTTACGTTACTCAGGTTTGCATGGGTCACACCGAGTATTTTCGCTGATGCTTGGATGACATGACCTTCGTGATCTGGAGGCCATATTTATAGATAGAGGCCTGGCCTACTGCGAAAGAGCAATTTTCATTCATTTTTCAGAGCAGGATATAGATAGGACGGACCTCCACCATCTTGGAGAGATTTTTGATTACTAGAGTCTGGCGTCAGTATGGACACATTCAGGATGTCCCTCAGGATTATACTGCTTATGCCCACATTGTGCATGAGATAGGGCTCGGATGGGCACCACGACTTAGTTATACTGTATGTGCTGAGGAGTATAGCCGGATTATTGGTAGGGATTGGGACTACCTTCCATAGGTGGTGGATGCAAGTGTGACAGATGCCTATGTGGCATGGCTTGCTGATCACCGAATACACCAATTTTTTGATCCGACAGAGCTGATACCCTCCATGGAGGAGGCTATAGATGTTACAGGGGCTCCTATGAGAGTAGGACCGAGACCACAGGTGGTACACCCTACTCCTCTGAGACAGAGAGCCATGGCTCCTTTACAGAGAGCACCAGGACATGCAAGGCCTCCACGTCCATCTACATCTACAGCAGGCACATCTTCCGGCACATAGAGACGGAGCAGAGGTGAGAGTGGCACACTAGGCGGAGTAGGATCTGCAGATGATGTTCTAGGAGCTGAGCAGTTTCCAGGTGGGACCAGTGTGGATGACACATTTGATTTGGGTGCTGAGGTTAGACACCGTAAGGCGCACAGGGTGAGCATTCCGTCACATGCAGAGCAGCTAGCACAGCCAGCACAGGACACAGATATGCCAGCAGTTGATGTAGAGCCTGCAGTTCCTCCTACTTCAGCTGAGATTATCAGATGGCTTAGAGTCCAGGTCCAGGACCTAAAGATAGATCAGGCTAGATTAGAGGAGAGGCATCGAGAGGCAGATAGGCAGCGTACAGAGCAGCGTACCAAGATACAAAGATTACAGGCAGAGGTGATTCATCAAATTGCGCGGGCCTCATATTATGTATCTGCTTACTATGCAGTAGTCCCTACTGCACAGAGAGTGCCTACCTATTCTTAGTATATGGTAGCATCAGAGGGAGCTAGGGCACCGAGAGTGGAGAAGATACCTGATGCACCACCTCCTCCTCCACCAGATGCAGAGGAGCATGCTGACAGTTGATTTCTCTTGATCTTTTGTTACTTTCTCACTGATACATTATTGTGTCTGATAGCTCTACGGAGCTTATTCATTTGTATCCTATGCCAGTAGTGCACCCCTGACTATTTGAGATTTTTTTGATATATAGATGAGATCGATATTTTTGGTTGTGACATCATGTGTACTTGTCATTTTTGTTATTTATGATGATATCATGTGATGTTAATGCTATGAGTAGTGTAGAATGTATGTATGGATCAATGCAATGCAATGATTTCTTTCATATGTATGAATGTTATGCAGATGTAATGATTATGGAAATATGTATGTTTATGCAATGGATATAACATGTAATGCAATAAATGTTTATGATATGATATGTAAATGCAATGATACACATGATATGTTTTGCAGGTTGATGAAGACAAGTACTCAGTCTTATGTCAAAAAGATGGTTAACCCAGGAGGATCATTGCTTGCGATTCCGTGAAGAGACTTTTGAGTTAGGTTCAGCTCTTGTTAGATTTGAAGATGTGATTGAAGAATCATTTAAGCTTTGAAGTTCATTTAGTCATTGTGAGATCATACAAATATGCAAAATGTAATGAGACATGCAATAATGAAATGCAACCTAAGACCTAGGACCTAGTCATTGATCATATGTCGATTTGTTATCATCATTGAACTTTTAGGTAACCGGATAAATCAATACAATGCCCACTAGCTATGAAACCATAGACATATGAATATCGATTTGTATGCGCAAGAATCAATACAACACCCACTGGTTATACAACCATGGACATATGAATATCGATTTGTTTTCAGAATGTCAGATTAGATATAAGCACCAAGGCACAAACGCCAGGATGACCTGAATATCATGTCCATTTTGATATAGCAATTTGTACAAGCATCAAAACATAAATGTCATGATGACCTGAGTACGCCTTGCATTGCAAACACATCAAACAGTCAAGAGATCATTCTAAATCCAATGTGAATTACCCGTAGTGACCCTTTATCATTCACATCCTTAGGCAAGATTGCGTTCCACAGTAGGAGAAAGAACTTACCCAAAGAGATAATAGTTAGATCAAACTTCCTTGAAATTTTTGGGTATCAATGGTCAAGGTACACATGGCCATCCAATTCAAGATAGAGGCTCTTATAGTCGGACACCATTTCAATCCGGAATTTCCAAAGTTGTTAGATTTTCACATACAAGCAAAAGACAAAGAAAGATTATGCCCCCAATCATCACCCTCTAAATCCTATAAAGGACATCATCGAAGAGCTCGAAGGGACACAATATGCAAAAATCTCAATGCGAATCAGCAAGCATACAAGGAGATAAAAGCATGAAGCACAGATTGTTCTCAGTTTGAGTTTGATGTTTGATTGCATTGTTATTAATGCAAAATCCTTTCTGGAGACAAGACAAACCGACTGACCCACATGAAGCTTCAAAGGACTCTGACTAGATATGATACATCTCAGATACATGGGAGACCATAGGATATGACATTGATTGCCCCCAAGTGTTAAACATTAATAGGATACCGACACTTGAGCTGGTTGGTGTACAAACCGACTTATTGAAAACTAAAAATGCAGAAACAAACCGGGAGATATGTACAAACTAAAGCAAGACTGAAAGTTGGGAAAGACCAAGATTGTGCTGATAGATGGAGCATTTGGAACAAGTGGCGCCCATTTGCTAGGTTTTCACCATCTTGGCAGAGATTCTATTTTTGCTACCAAGGCGCCCGTTTCCAGGTTTTCACCAAGGCACTTTTTCTTCTTTTTCATTTTTTTGTATTTTTCTTTTTTTCAACTTTTTTGAATTTTTGATATTTTTTGATTTTTTTGTGAATCATCAAGGCGCCTATTGCTAGGTTTTCACCAAGATGTTCATTTTTTCAAGACTTTTTCCGATTTTTAAGATTTTTTCAGGACATTTACCAAGCACTGAATGCCTTAGGCGTAGAATTTCTTTAGATGGAGAACGTTGATTGGTTCTCAGAGCTGTTCTCCTTCAGTCATTGAGAGTTGATAGGCACCAGAGCCAAAAGTAGCAGTGATAACAAAGGGACCCAGCCAATTGGGTTCGAACTTCCCCTTGCGTTCTCGATGTGATTGATTTTTGGGATTTTCTCTCAACACTAGATCACCAACCTGAAATTCTCTATGTCTGACTTTCTTGTTGTAGCCTCTAGACATTCTTTTCTGATACACTCTGAGATGATCATACGCTGCTTGTTTGCGCTCATCTAGTAATTCTAGTTCTTGTAACCTAGACACTCTGTAGTCTTCATCAGTGACAAGTCCATGCATTTTGATTCTGAGTGATGGGATTTCAACCTCAATAGGCAATACCGCTTCAGACCCATAAACTAAAGTGAAAGGTGTAGCCCCTATAGGCATTCTGATACTAGTTCTATATGCCCAGAGAGCTGGATTGATCATCAGATGCCAGTCTCTTCCTATTTTATTCACTGTTCTGTGCAAGATTTTCAAGAGATTTTTTTTTGAAGCCTCAGCTTGTCCGTTCCCTTGAGGATAGTAGATAGATGACCAATGTTGAGTAATTTTGAACTTGGCACATAAGTCATCTAGGTCCTTGTTTTTGAATTGTCCCCTGTTATCTATGATTATAGAGTGAGGGATCCCATATCTGCAAATGATGTAGTTCAAGATGAACATAGAGATCTGTTTTCCCGTTGCTTGTGTTAGAGGAACTGCTTCGACTCATTTTGTAAAATAATCTATAGCTGTGATTATGTGGGTATGTCCATTAGAAGAGTGCGGATGGATAGCACCTATGAGATCAAATGCCCATTGTTGAAAAGGCCATTATGTAGTAAAGGGAATCAGATCTTTCCCTGGAGCATGAATCAAGTTGCCATGTACTTGACACTGTTGACAATTTTTAGCAAATTTAATAGCCTCTTTTTCCATTTCAGGCCAATAATACCCAGCCCTAATAAGTTTTTGAGCTAACGTTAAACCATTTGAGTGTGACCCACATATACCCTCATGGACTTCTTCTAATGCACGTTGAGACTCTTCTCATTCTAAACATCTAAGCAGTGTACCATCTACACCTCATTTGTACAGATCATTACCAATGATGACATATCGAGATGCGGATCGGATAAGGTTTCATTTCTCAAAACGGTTAAAGGACTCAGGGATGATTTGGTCGTGGAGATAGGAGAATAGATTTTTGTAGCGAGATGAGTCATAACCTACAACAGTGCAGATCATGCGGGTTTCAGGGGAGTCATATGCAGGATAGGATAGGGCTTCCACCAGGAACTCGTAGCGTAGTTCATGTTCGGGCTGCTGTAAAAGAGTAGATAATGTCGCCATTGTATCGGCAGCCTTATTCTCCATTCTGGGTATTTGCTCAAATGTGATAGAGATGAAGTATTTCTTTAAATCATCTACCATCCTCTTGTAAGGAATGAGCTTTTCATCTTTGGTTTGGTACACGTCATTGACCTGGTGAATAACTAGTTGTGAGTCTCCATGGATGTGCATCTCTGTAACTCTCCACTGTATTGCCATTTTCATACCATTGAGAAGTGCCTCATATTCAGCAATATTGTTTGTGCAAGGAAATTTTAGTCTGAATGCTTTGGGTATCGAGTATCCTTGAGGAGTGATAAACAATATGCCTACTCCAGATCCATTCTGTGTGTAGGAGCTATCAAAGAATAACCGCCATGCTCTGGAAGAGAGGTGCATGATAGAGGAATCGGGAAATTCCATTTGCATGGGTGTATCATCAAACAATGGTGCTTCAGCTAATTGATCAGCAATGACCTGTCCTTTGATAGCTTTTCTTTCAACATATTCAATGTCAAATTCGCTCAAGAGCATGACCCATTTAGCTAGTCTACCTGTGAGGGCAGCTTTGCTTAGGAGATATTTCAATGGATCAATTTTAGCTACCAAATGAGTAGTATGAGCTAACATGTAGTGTCTCAGTTTTTGTGATGCAAAGATCACAGCTAGACATGCCTTCTCTATCATTGAGTAGTTCTTCTCATAGGCCACTAAAGTTCTCCTGATATAGTAGATGGCTCTTTCTTTCTTGTTCTCATCATGTTGTGCTAGCAATGCTCCCAGTGATGTATCTGTTGTGGAGACATATAATATTAATGGCTTCCCATGAATAGGAGGCATCAATATAGGCGGATTTGATAGATACTTCTTGATATGTTTAAAGTTGTTCTCACATTCTTCATTCCATGCAAAGGTCACACCTTTATGTAATGTTTTTGTAAAAGGCTGTGAGATGTCCGCTAGTTGTGATATGAATCTTCTGATAGATTGAACTCTGACTTGCAATGTCCTCATTTGACTAATATTTGTGGGAGGTTGCATCTCTATTATAGCCTTAACCTTAGTTGGATCAACTTCAATGCCTTTCTTGGAGACGATGTATCCTAGGAGCTTTCCAGAAGTGACTCCAAAAGCACACTTTTTAGGATTTAGTTGAAGACTAAATTTTTCCATTCTGTCGAGGATCATGCTCAAGTCTGTTAGATGTTCATTTCTAATCATGGATTTTTCCAAGGTATCATCTACGTAATCCTCCATTGTTCTATGCATCATATCATGAAAAATAGATGTCATTACTCTTTGATATGTAGCTCTAGCATTTTTGAGTCCGAATGGCATAACATTCCAACAGAAAGTTCCCCACACACATGTGAAAGCTATTTTCTCTTGATCTTCTGGAGCAATTTTGATTTGGTTGTATCCAGAAAAGCCATCCATTAAGGAATACATTTCATAGCCCGCAGTCATGTCCACTATCATATCAATGTTAGGTAGTGGAAAGTCATCCTTAGGGCATGCTCTATTCACATCTCTAAAGTCCGTGCACACTCTGATTGAACCATCTAGTTTGGAAATAGGTACAATGTTGGAAATCCACTCAGCATAGTCTATGACACGGATGAATCCAGCGTTTAGGAGTTTTTCTAGTTCTGCTTTGACTAAGAGTGCAACATGAGGATGCATCTTTCTCAATTTTTGTTTGATTGGTTTTACTCCGGGAGCAATGGATAGATGGTGCATAATGAGATTGGGATCCAATCCTAGCATATCTGAATATTTCCATGCAAAGTTGATCTTTTTGTCTGATAAGAATGTAGTGAATTTTTGTTTCTCTTTTTCTGATAGAGATTGTGCTACATGTACCAATTGTGGTTCCTCTGTTGTACCCAAATTGATGGATTGAGTGGGCTCAATCAAAACTGGAGATCTATCCTGTAAATAACTCGGAAGGACATCAAATATCTCATCCTTAGGTGCCTTAGAGAGGTTTTCACCATCAGATACATCTTTTCTTTTTACTTTTGTCGGTTCTGAGACTGCCACAAAGTGGTTTTCACCCTCAGAACTCTTTTTCTTTTTCTTTTTACTCTTGTTTTTCTGACTAAGATATTTGATGTCCGACTCTGTCATGCTGATGCTCGGTTCACTGATAGAAGTACTCATAGGCTCAACTACATTGAGGTAGTAGGCAAGGGCATAGTCATTCGGGAAGGTATACATACCATGGTTTGGGTTTGTGGAAGTTTGGTCGATAAGATCAGGACATTGGATAATCAAAGCGGGAAAGGCTTGGGATATGGTGTTCACAGATGTGGATATGTCATCATTGGTCCTAACCTGATGCTCAAGTTCAAAGGTGATATTACAGCTCAAAATGTTCAATTCGTGAATAGGCTCAACATCATCATGGGAGTCCTCTTCAGCCATAGGTGGATCAGATACGTTAAGTTCATTGTTTCACTGTAGACCTACGTTGGGTTGAGATGCATATTGGTGAATAACATCAATATATTTCTCTGTTATAAGCTCATCTTCTTCTGGAATGGCACCCCATTCATAGTCATTTGACTCATCTTCTAATTCAGGATCTCTAGGAAAGCTTAAAAAATGTGTGAAATCAGGATGAATACCCCAAGAAGGATTACCCTCAGTCTCTGACTTGAATTCATATTAATGGGAATCAGTGTCAGAATAACTACCCCTTTCTTCTTGATCAGTTTGATTACCTTCGAGATTAGCTGGTTCTTATGGTACAACCATCTCTTGTGCTACAGTAGGTTCTTGTGTTTCTACTACATTAATTCTTCTGATATGATCATCTTTATCATCAAGAAGATCTTTGATCTCTTTAGGAAATTTCTCATAGGGGATAAGTTCAGAGCTATCTGAATCATCATCAGAGGGTTCTGTTTCTTCTTTCTTAAGAAGGGGTTCTCCTGGTGCAATTTGTTCTATGACATGAGAACAACCACCTCTGAGATGATAGGGTTTCTTCTTAAACCCTATGCCACCAGTATCTTTTTTGTCTCTACCAATATGTGAAATGGGTGTCACAAGACCCTTTCCCCTGATTCCTAGAGGTCCTTGACCGGAATATCCCATCTTGGCTATCAATTTGTTTCCTGGACCATATGAATTAGAAGGGATTGTAGGTGCTATAGATTCACTAGGTTGAACAATTTTGGATTCAGAATCATCTTTGTATAGCCATGCAAGCACAGCTTCATCTTCTTCAAATTCTTGTTTGGATACTTGCTCCGCCACAAAATTTCTTTTGTATGCTTCCATAGGTTCCTTAGGTTCTAATTTAGATTGCTTCAAAGATTGTCCATATGACTTGGGCGAGATAGGGAGAGATGTCAGAGACAAGACTGGCTCGATAGTGTATTCTCCCATCCCATTTTCTTTGATATTGATCTCTTTAGCAATGTCGTCCATCTTAGATGTGGAAGCAATATTTAGCTGCTTGATGGAAGATTCTTTGTTATTGGGAAAAAGCTTATCGGCACTTTCCTTCAATGTATTGCAAGTTGTACTCAGATCTGCTGGGATAGTAACCTCCACTCCTTCATAGGGAGATTTCAAGCATTGATGGTACGTAGAAGGAATAGCTTGCATTTCATGTATCCAGGGTCTCCCTAGAAGGATATTGTAAGCTAATGGTAGATCAAGCACCTGACATGTGGTATCTTTGATGACCGGACCCACTCGGATGGGTAAGACAATAGTGCCTTTAGAAGCTCTTTCTTGTTCATCATAGGCTTTTATGGTGATCTTCTTTCGAGGATCAATTGCCATCTCTGAGAATCCCAACTGTGTGATTAAGTTGTAAGAACAAATGTTGAGGCCTGCGCCCCCATCTATCAACACACGTTTGACTCGACGGTTCTGGATCAAGACTTCTATGTGCAAGGGTTGATTATGTGGGTGACTTAGGGAGTTTTCATCCTCTTCTGAAAAGGAGATATATTGTAGAGATGTTAGATGACCAACCATAGTCTGGAACCTGTCTAGATCTAGATCATCAGGAACATTAGAGCCAAGAAAAGCTTTGTCTAGGATATCTTTGTGAGCTGGAGATATTCGAAGTAACTCAAACATGGAGATTTTGGCATTGGTATGCTGGAGTTGTTGGACGATGCTGTAAGATGTAGGTCTTGTATCCTTTGGATTGGAAGATTTCGAGGCAATCTTCTGTCTAGAAGCAGATGTGAGATTGAAAGGTACCTTAGGGACATTAGATGAAATTGGTGTTTGTCCTTTCAGATGAGTCTGAACTTGTGATCTGGTAACCGCATTAGCTAAGGAATGATTTCTATCTCTTCATACAATTGTGATGACATTGCAGCTCTCAAAGAGACATTGTTCAACCATATTGATGACAACATCGTTTCCAGGGTAGGCATAGTTGACTTTTGCCCCCATGTTAGGCTGAGAAGTGGAAACTCCCTTGCCATGTTGTGGAAACGGTTCTGTAAATGCTGTGTGATCATTATTGCTGGTAGGATTATCGATCGTGATGTCCCCTTGATCTATCAAGTCTTGAATGGTATGTCTCAAGTGGAAGCATCCATTAGTTTTGTGGCCCTTAGTCCGATGGAAAGCACATAATTCATTATCTTTCCACCAATATGGTTTTGGATCTGGATCAGGTTTTCAGATTGGTGGTAAAGAGATCATGTTATCAGCTATCAGGGTTCTCAGGGAAGATTCCAAAGATTCTCCCAGGGAAGTAAACTTTCATTTATTATCCCATCGTTTGAATGGCTTCTTTGGAGATGGTTCAGCAGATTTTTGCTCTGAAGCTTCAATGGCTTTGGTGGCAAGGGTGAGATTGTAGGCCGGTGCCTTTGATGGGGTGCGGATAGTGTCAACAACACCATCCGAGATGATACCTTTGTTTCTATTCTAGCTCTTGTTTTTATCTTTTGAGCTAGATCCAGATTCAGACTTGTCCTTTTGAAGTGTGATTTCTCCTTTCTTGACAAGTACTTTCTCAATCTTGATTGCATTATCCACCATTTTATCAAAAGATACATGATCTTGCATTTGTAATGGATAGTTGAGCTCTGGAACAAGGTTATTGATAAAGATTTCAAGTTTCTCCATTTCGGAAATTGGTCTAGCATATAGAGAAAACTTCTTTCACCACCACTTGAGGAAAGTTAGGAATGATTCCCCTGGATATTGCTTGAGGTTACATATATCGATCATGGTAATCGGATGTTGAATATTGTAGGAATATTGTTGATAAAATAATTTAATCAATTCCTCAAAAGTTTTGATTGTAGAAGGTAATCTTGAAAACCACTGAATGGATGCTCCTCCCAAAGATCTTGGAAAAAGACGCATTAGATAAGTCAGTTCATGCATGAATTTCATGGATTGCGTACAGAACTCTCTGACATGATCTTGAGGATCAGAGTGTCTATCATATTTGTCATACTTTGGTATCTCCACTCTTTTTGGGAATGGTGGCATATACAAGTTTTTGTCGAACGGGAAAGGACATAGGGCCTCCATGGAGAACTCCTTGGGTTCCTTCTCCTTCTTAAGATTGTTAAATTCAACTTGTATAGCATGCATCTGTTTTGTCATAGCTGTGAGTGGAGTTTCTTCCTCATGTGTGATTATATCATCAATGTTAAAGTTGGGAGGAAGCTTAGCCCCTTCCTGGGCTAATTGTAAAAAGTATGCCTCTCTATCCACTTTCAAGAAATGGCTCATCATTCTCTTGAATTCATCGTTATTCTGACATCGATGGATTTCAGAGGGCGTAGGTTCTTGGTCAGCATTATGTTGAGAATGGTGTCCCTGGGATCCTTCTCCTAGAGAACCATGGTTTGTCCCTGCTTGAGACATGGTAGGAGTTTTTGGGCTCCCTGGAACAGATTGAGGAGTTTGCTGATTACCTCTGTGAGTTGATAAAGGAGGTATGTAACCAGTTTTCAATCAAAAGTTACCGAGACCGTCATCTTCGTAGATACCTTACTTGATGAGTTGTTCAAGAGTTGGACCTGGGGTATTGGTCAAAAGTAAGTTCTGAGATGTTTCTTCTGATTTCTTGTGTGAAGAAGCTCTGGTCTCCACCATTAACTTTGAATGAAACAGAAGAAAATGACGAAGACAACCGCAGAACAATTTGATTCGAGAAAATCAGATGGCACAACCTTGTCAAGATTATGATAGTTTTGAAGATCTGATGAGATGTGGGTGAAGGAAACTGTGCCCTAGATGTTGGGATAGATCGCCCAAAAGATAGCGGACATGAGTTCTCAACACTTAGTCTATTTTTGAAGATTGATTGAAGATTGATAGTTATGACAAGGTTTTGACACGAGATAAAAAGGACTCAAATTGATCAAACAGAAGACTAGATCAGATTCAAAAGATCAAACTCAGAAAATGGTAGAATGCTCAATAGCTACTGTTCTGTTCCTGACACAATGATATTTTTGACAGATTCTGGAACTAGGCTGGAAACATTGGATATCTCACAAATTGACAATTTCTGACAACTCTCTCAAATTTTTCCAAACGACACTCTGCAGACTCGTACGACAGTTGGGTATCAATGAAACGACAGTTGTGAAACTTGTACGATAGTTGGGCGGCAATGAAACGACAGTTGTAAATATCATATGAAAGTTGCTAACAGGTTTTTGACTTCCTTGGATTTGCTGGCATGAAAACTCGTACGACACTGGGTTCTCAATCATACGACAGATGGGCAATACTGAAATGGCATTTGACAAAAATTCGTATGACTTTTGACTTCTTGAAATGACTTTTGACTCCAGAAAGAACTTTACGTCAATTTTTGCAAAATTTAAGATTTTTAGTTCTGGATTGTTTGCAAATTGTACTGTCCAGATTTTGAAGGTTATACCAGATTTGATCATTTTTAATAGCCAAGTAGATAAACAAGCATGCAGAACAGCAAGCTAGTGATTCCAAGCACGTCTGAAAACAATGAACAAGGGAAAAAGAAACCTTACGCATGAACAATCAAGTGACCAAATTGTGCTAATCCCTGAGAGTACTAATTTTGTATGTTCTGAAAAGTTTTGCAATAACACACATATACCTGAAAGTGAAAAATTGGCCTCTCTAGGGTTTTTAGTAATGGTTTGACTCTGCAACTTTTATGATTCAAAGGGGTGAACTCCAATCCTGGTGCACCAGGGTTTTGACACAGTCCGAGAACTTAATCTTCAAGAGCTGCTAGGGAGATCTAACAACCCAACAATGAACCATACCTGTGGAGATTTCTTCCACAAGGACATTTATATAGCGGCTGTCACTACCACGGCGAAAATGGCTATGACCGCTTGAGGTTCCATCAACACAGTTTTCCCTGTGAAGGGATTGTCTGCTACGGTTAACCCTCTCTAAAGATGACTCATAGATTTATACCACAAGGGGACTTGGCTCCAGATTCAAGGTTTTGACACCTCTTCACTTTTAACCCAAACAAAGCAAGCAGATTAATCCGACACGCTAAGACAAAGTTTTGTTACACCAAGGTCTGTGATATCAACTCCACGTGATCTATCAACCTCTCTGGGGAGAGAATGTATCAATCAATAAGAGAAGACACACTAACCAATTTTGATTCACCAAAAGCTCATGATATCAACCCTATGTGATCTATCAACCTCTCCGGAGAGAGAATGTGTTGATCAATAAGAGAAGATGCACTAACCAAGTTGAATGTGAAACGCACTAAGTATCCTCCCTACCTACAAGGATTCTGTCGTCAAGAAGGATTTTGCTAGGAATCCAATCTTTCAAGAATCACGAATAGTGTTCATAGGGCCTAATTACTATGTGAGCACAGATATATTCCCGAAAGCAAATCTACCAAAAGCATCCAAAAAAGTAGAAAGAGGAACACTTAACGCTTAAAGTGAATATGAGATGAGTCCACAAAGTGGAACACTTAACACCTCACACAAGCTAAAAATGAGTCCCCAACTTAGAAAACAAGTGAGTTCTTAAAAGCACAAAAGGGTTGCCAAGTGGAACATTTAACGCTTCTGTCCTGTTGACCCCTCCCCTTTATGGCGCTGAGATTGCAACCACGGGGCGGAAATGAGGGGCCGGCGGATTAGCGAGTCCAATAACCCAAGATAGAAATCAAGATCAATCACAAGTATTCTAAGACTACTTAATGACTCCTTAAGGGATCACAACCTAGTATCAAATTATGCAAGTGTGTAGAAATAGATCAAAAGCATGAAAAGATGCACACAAGATTGACACGTGAGAGATTTATTTTAAGCCCAAATCAAAATGTTATTAGATGAAGGAGAATACCTGGTGATCCTCGCAACGCGCTTAGTAGATTTTACCTGATTTTTAGCAATTCTTGCACTTTTTCCAATCAAAACCAGTAGAGAGTAATCAAAAATAGAGAATTTCAATTGTCAAAATTAGCAATTAGCCGAAATATAAAAATCAAATCTGATACTCTGCTGTGAAAAATGAAACGACAGTCAAAAATTGGTACAAAAACTCATACGACAGTGGGTATGCTCTCAGACGACAGTCCAGAAACTCGTACGACACTGGGTATGCTACCATACGACAATTGAGCTCCCGAACGACAGTGGGTTTGTGATGAAATGAGCCTCGATCTGATAGACTATCATACGAGAGTGGGTCTTGTATCATACGACAGTGGGTATGCTCTCATATGACATTTGTCAGAAACTCGTACGACAGATGTACAGACAAAAATTAAAAATCACAGTTTTGCACAGATCCCGAGGAGAAAAAGACAAAAATTGATAGAATTGAATTGGAAACCCATTTCAGGGCCCCACGGTGGGCGCCAGAAATGTGTGTGTGAAAATTGTACCTAATCTGTAGACACAACACTCAGTAAAACATTAGAGGTTAGTGATAATCAAAATTGTGCAAAATTGAAAGCTAAACTAACCAAGCGATTTACTGCCTTCTAGTAGGTGCGAGATTCATGTTCTCAGATTGTAATCAAGATTAGTGACCTAGATGACACCTAAATGAAGGATTTGAATGCAATTGATCTATATTTTTGATATTTTCTATACAATAAAGAATGAAAAGTGATATGCTATGGATGTTAAATGATCTAACAATGAAGATTCTAACAATGATATGAAAACTATGAGATTCTATCCTAAGATATAAAAACTATGCAATTGAAATTGATCTCACAAAGCTTTGAATTCGCAAGTTGATTCCTCAACCTCCAATTCTCTGGCGTGATTGTGCAAAAATATGAGATGATTTGTGAAGAGCTAAAGCCTTTAATTTATAGAAATCCAGGGCTTTGGAGGTGCATGGGAAAAGCCATAAATCACTCAAATTGATTTTTGAGTTATCTGATCATGAGAGATAGTTAATTCTCAAAACCATGCAAAAACATGCAAAAATAGCTTTTTAACTCAAATTAGAGTTTAGATCAGCTTTTTGAACTCCAACAGGATGTTGAGTTCAAAAAAGTCAATAACTTGCATTGATTTTCTGATTTGGAGTTTAACTGTTTCTTTTGAATATGCATAATAATTAAGAATTAAATAAATAAATAAAGTGATTTATCTTCAACTCAACTGATTTTTGAAATAAAATAATTAATTTATGGGTTAATTAACTATTTTACCAAACTTTTATTAAAAATTATATTATTAAATAATGACAACATGCTTTAATTAATTAAATAAGAATTTAAACAATTAAGTGGCAAATATTAAATCTAATTAATTAAATATGAAAATATTCAATTAATCAAACTTTAGGATAAATGTGATTTATCGCCAAATAATCATTAAATTAAAGATAATTAAGATAATTAGGAATATTGCTAGGAATATTCCCCGATGCAAAATTTAAGATAATCAATTATGATTTGATGATGTTTAGATGTGCCTTAGATTAGGACTTTGATGTCAATTTTGTTTGAATTGAAGATGTAGGAGATTAATGAACTTATAGCCCATTTTTGGGGTATTACATATGTCACCTTGACATAATTCATTGTTGTAGGGCAGATTGTCAGCATTGTTAACATTTTCCTGATAAGATATTGATTCCATATTATTAAAAATATCAAACTCCTCAATATCTTCATCAAACTGACTGACTTTCATTTCTGGTTTAAGGGCTAATTGAACTACCATGGTTCTATATTCGGGTTCATAGAAACCTTCATCCATCTTATGATTAATAATTTCATATGGTGAATCAAAAGCTGAAAACATACAAACTAAAAAATCAGTTTCATCACCATTGTCATCTGAAGCACAAGAATTCATTATTGCTCCAATCATATCAACTTTTTTACAATTATTTCCAGCACATGGCAACTGTTCATTTTGTTTATAAGGCTATCCATAGACCACTTCCTTGTTTTCAAGAAGATGAGGATCATTTTGAATCCTTGAATCCTCTTCTTCACTTTCAGCACCGCTAAAATCTAATATAACTTCATCACTTGGGGCTTCATCATCATCTGATGAAAGATTTTCCCCCTCTTCATTTTCAATATTTGATTGCAAACAATAATTTTTTGCAACCTTAGAACTAGAGGAACTAGTTTCAAATTTGCCTAGTATATAACCTTTGTAAATAGATGAATCTTCATCAAGAAAATATTGGGATCCTTCACTAACCATGTTAACCTCTATATCAGGGACCTTCATTGTTTGCTGCAAATTTTCTTTATTCACATTCTGTTCAGAAGCATAACTTGAAACACGATCAGTAAGATCAGTAGAGATGGAAACACTTTGACATTGAGTTTCATTTGCCAATTTACACCCATTTTCTTTATTCGAAACATTATGACAATGAACTCCAGCGGATAAAAACCCTTTAGCAATTTTATATCTCAAATTATCATCAATGTCCATCGCTGTCATAAAAGCCTAATGTAAATTATTTGGCTCTTTATTCCTTAACAGGAAGCTCATCTTTTTACTGAATGCACCCAAATAAATTACTAAACAAACATGGTCATTAGGTCTGTAGTCTTTCGGGATATCATGCAATGCCTTAGAAAATCTGATATTGAATGGTGGAACCAACTCATCCCTTTCAATTTGAATATCCATTAAATTATTCAGCAAAATACTCACATCTATTCTCTCAGCGAACTACTCCATGAAAGCTGAATTGAATTCCTCCCATGAAGAAATAGAATTCACTGGTAGTGAATAGAACCAAACCCTGGCATCATCCTTCAAAGTCTGAACCAACAACTTCATGATAACATCTTCATGAAAAATTTCAAAGTCTCCCATCAAATCATTGAACTCTTACAAATGGTCACATGTTGAATCTGATCGTTTCCCATTAAACTCTCACAAATGTTTCCTAATCTTGGTAGGAATCTCATTGGGGAAACCATGTATGCCATCAAAACATAATGGTGCATACCTCTGTACAGAAAGACTTCTAATTGAATCCATTATGGACTGCACCTCCTCTTGATGAGGTTTTTAGATTTTTATTACAAACAACTTATGCAGCCATAAAACCTCTTACACATACATACTTTTCCAAAGATACAAGGTAGATTTTTAAACATGTCCAGAGAAATATGAAGACCCACAATTCTAAAATCCTTTTATATGGTGACCTTTTCACCTAGTAAGGATTAAATATAAAACATCTAATGAGAAATACTTGGTAAGCTTTCTGATGCTGCAAATTTTTTCTTTGGTTGGAAAGAATGGAAAATTTTAGAGCTCACTACATAGCTCCATTGGGTTCTTTTCTTATAGAGCCGCCATCTGCTTGAAGAGGAAAAAACACTTTATGTTTGTTTCTATATACTTCTTCTAGCCAACACAAACTTCACCAAAATTTCAAAAACTATTTATCAGAGCATAATACATCATATCTTTATTCTGAAACTTGCACTAATCAAACATAGGATCTCAGAGTTGCCACTCACAACTTGGTGAGATGATACTAAAACTTTTAAAACTGACTCTTTGCACTTCAATGGAAACCACTGGATAACAAATAAGTTGGCCAAGAGTCAAAGCTCTACTAGTACCCATGTTATTTATAACTGATTTATAACACTAGAGATATCAACTGATTGAAATAAGCAGGTCAGGAGTCCAGCTCAACTTGGAACCTGCACTATTTACTCATTATTATAATCTCCATTCCCCAGCAGAGTCACCATCTTGTTGGTTCCTGGATAGGATTTTACACTCCATGAGACACCAATATAACTATGACTAATATTAAGGAGGGGTTAGTTCCAAATGTGAGAAATCTATAGGTAATTGGACCAACTATAGGGACAAGACTACCCTCTTCACTTCTAGCTCTACAAAACCAAGGCGGGTACACCTGATCCAATAGATATAAGTCTTTTCTTTACCTAATACTAGATCTTATAATAGATAATAGTGAGAAAGTACTAAATAAAAACCTATTATTCATTGACTCTCCATCACTGGGGTGAAATAATTGATACCCACAAACATAAAACTGAAAAGATTGAAACGATTAAAAGGATTTGATTTAATTTTTTGCAGAATAGAACACATCCCAACCAGACATGTATCAAGATAAAGTTTACTTGCTTTAGATCAGTGCCTTATCCGTTGGGCAAATCATCTAGTGCACTGCAGAATATAGAGACTGATTACTATTACTTCACCATAGATCCAAGTCATAAATACAAATACCCAGAACCATCCTGCTTACAGAAATCCCTGTGCAAACCCTATGAACTTGTGCATCATCTAAAGCATATTTTAATCTGATTTCAATAAAAACTAAAGATAAATAACAGATGCATAGATAAAGTCCATACAAAGAATCAGAACATTCAAAACCCATAAAACTTGACACAGATTAGAGAGAAATGGAACTGAAAACTTGGATTAAGAATGACGACTTGAGCCTCTGTATACACCTTGCATCAAGATTCAGAGCCACTAAGACAATATGCAAATGATCTTTAACTTTCTACTTTATTCTAATACAAAATGGACTGAACATGTCCTACTCCTTGACTAAAGGTTCAAGATATTACCTTGTCAACCAGAAAACCAGCCACACTTGAAAATGGTCTTGGAAATCCTAATATAGGATTACAACAAGCTAAGGACCATTTAGGGCATTTTTAGGGCAACACATTCAACCCTAAGACTCTAAAAAATATCCTAGATAAATCTGATATCATTTACATTCCAGAAACATCTTTACAAAATATCTGCATCTTGACCCAAATTTGACCTTAGATTACACAGTCCATTACTGCTCTCATCAACTTTGTCAAAACTAAAAATAAACACCACGATTCGAAAGCTCATTTCATGCCGATTTCGAAAACATATAATACTTGCATATTTGGATAAAAATAAAGCCCTCAAACATTATTCTTTGTGAACAACCTCCATTATTTAAATTTTTGAATTTATGATATAGTCCCAACTATACAAATTCGAATTTAATATTTTTTGCACACCCTTGAAATTTGAGGTGGGCCTATGTGCCATGTGGCACGATCTTATTAGATCATCCGGCTATCTCATCGCCCAATCATACCTTGGGAAATGTGTCAGCACGTTGCTGAAGCGCAGAGTTAACCAACGAGAACCTTTATTTTTGAGAATAATGATCACCATAGGATCGGCACACATCTCGAGGCAACCCACCAACTATCTATTCAACTACTCGATCACTGCTAAGTGCCACATGTCACATTCTCATTTAGTTGTTAATCTACCTGGGTGCTGACATCATCAGATGACATGTGTCATCCTATCACTATACCACCACGGTAATCTCCGGTCATCCTATTGCTATACCACCAAGGTAATCTTCGGGCATCTTCATCTCATCGGATCAATGATGATCATCGATCTTGGCACGTATCTCAATGCCCTTGACACCTGTATCTGCATACTTCACTAAAATATACTTTACCTCGTGTGGGGCCTGCCAATATGTTATCATCCATGTCACCTGCCTGACTGCCTTGATTCTCATGCTAACGTGATATGGAGCTTCTCTCGACGTCCACACTTGGACAACTTAGCATTGTATGCTTTGCCATTTAAACCTCTAGTTTCTCTTTCATACAATCAGTGTGGGATTAAACATCTATGGTTTATAATATTTTAGGCTTTCAAAATATTACTTCGTAATGCATGCCCAACTTGCACACACTACCCGGGCCCACACAGCTGAATGGCCCTCTTCATAGCCTTCTTTCCTTCATCTTTACCTCTATCCTAGGTAGTTTTGCTTTTAAATACCTTTTCAATGCATGACAGGGTGAATGTGGGATAATACAATCCACACAACACAACCCCGTCTTATCAAAAATGTTGGCCTGAAGTGTCTTTTGAAAACAATATACTCATCATAGATTGAGCGCGCACTAGTCTTCTTTAAATAGAAAACTATTCTTACTGTCCAAGCCCCTTGAAGATGTTAGTGTGCAGCCTCCTTTGCATTTCTTTTGGGCCTGCAAGCAATGCCCATGGCATCTGACAACACCTCCCAAAAGAAAGTCACAGCAAATGGCATCGTGAGTGCACACAAGTCCAAACGGTGCGCATAAAATACTATGGGGAGTGAGTAGCCAATTAAACATACACACTGCTCACCAAAATTTATGCACCATACAATGTTTGGGGCATGCAGTCCTTTGTGATGCATATGCCAATGCTTGGTGCGTAGAGCCAGCTCTAGTGCACAATCCTTGCATTTCTTATGACAGCAGCTCAATGAAAGCACACACGCACAGGCCCCCACCAAAGTCTCTTACTAAATGGAGGGCACAAATGTGGGAGGGGAACTTACGCAGGTCACATGCATGTCTTTATGGCCTGTAATACCGGTGCATGCGCAACAGACCTGCTTTACGAGTATGCACTTGGCACATGAGATCTTTGAAATGGTGTGCAACAAGGCTATCTTAGCACATATCTTTTGGTCTTATAAATGCCCCAAATAATAGACCACAACTTGCTTGCTGCTTGCTTGACTCAAGCTACATCACATGCCCTTTGTCTTGCACAAGGCACTTGAAAACATGCACATCCTAGGGGAGGCTTACACTGGCTCCTTGGGACTGTTTATGTGGCTCCCAGGGAGGCAAACAAAGATAATAAAGAAAGAAAACAAAACCTTCATATAGTATATGCATTGTGCAATGAAAAGTATGCATTAGTTCCTTGTCTCCTAAGCGTGTAATTCAATCATTGCTTGCAAAAAAGAGATCGGTAGCCTTCACATGGGACGTCATACACATTCAATGTGCAACATCCAAGGTAAACATGCACTCCTCTTTTGCTTTAGTGCTTACGCAACACCTCATTCACTTTGATACACATTGCCTCTTGCATTAATTGCATGCAAGGGTCTGTCTACACCGAGCCCCAAAGGAAACAACACCTTCATGATGCTTGCCAAAACCTTTAGCATAATGAAAATTGGAGCGCAAGTCATCGACATCCATGCAATCCATTAAATATTATCATGTTTCAACTAGTGGTCACTTGAACATCCTTGCCACCTGGCAAAAGCTCCTCCTTTGTTTTATTTTGGCCTAGCCACCAAACACACATACACCACATAGTAACTTCATCTATTTTAAATTCAAGAAATGGTTGCAAGGAGATTTTATCAAATGGATCTGTATAATCAACACTGCTAGTGCAACAAGCTCCAAGGAGAAACAACTCAACAGGAGTAGCGCACATCCAAAAATATTGTATTATTTTTATAAAAATACCAGGTCTAGCAGTTTACTTCCTTTAGAATGATGAGGCAGGCTGGACCCCAAGCGGGTCTGGCCTAAAAAAATTTTGAACACAAATAACCACCCCTGAATCCATTCAAAAAGACTTACGCTTACAACTGGATCACACCAAATCAACCAGACTCCTTTTAGAACTTCAAAATTGAAAACTTCGCTAGTTGCCAAATCCTCCTGAAACACACTCAGTCGCGCCTGTAAAACACTGATGAAAACTTATCCCTGGAAGCTGAAAGTTAGCGAGTATGAACTTTGTACCATAGACAACAACCTTGTCAGATGGCTTAGCTTGAGGATAGATGAGGGGAGAAATTTTTTAAACTTTAAAACACCACTCAGAATTGTCGACATATCACACACTGAAAACACTGGTGACTGCCTTGGACAAAGATGAATGAAAAATATCAAACGGCGAATTGGAGATGAGCCACTGAAACTGGTAGAAGAACCATCAACAAAGATCGCAACAAAATAATCCTCAACTAGAGGTGTTCATTCGCTTGAAAGTTATGAATTTCTAAAAGTGGTTACTTTACAAAATTATTCCATCCACACTTTTTATCAATCTTGAACACCTTTTTACTGGCCTTGCAATATGATCAAATGGAAACCTCACGATCTGAAACTCTAGATGAAGATTCTCTCTGACATATAGAAAATAGGTCTATGATCAGATTGTTTGAGTAATCAACCAATTATCAATTATTAATCTCCAAATTTGGCCACTTGGAACATTCTGAACTAAAAACAATCAGATTTGCAGAAATTGTATTTGGAATTGATCAAGCAAAGTGATCAATCGGATTGGCAGAGACTTGAAAATTTTGAGGCAAGTACACATCCAGGTCCACATCATGGAGTATCCTTCAATTATGCTTGACCTCGATCCGAATGCAAATAGAAAGATCCCAAAGTAGGCCACTTAGAAGACTGAACTATGTACTGCTGCAGAAACTAAGAAATTACAAACAGAATGGCTTCGATGAAAATGTCAAACGAGCACATGGGGGGCTGAAAATCTGCAAGATGACTCATTCCCATACCTACAACATGATGCAACAACTGATACATCTTGATCAATCACATGCCACTTAATGCACTCATCTGAATAGGGCCTCCGACTAAACTGTTGAACTGATCCTTATTAAAATGTTAGAAACTACAAACGGAAACAGGTTGGCAATTGAGGTAAACGGATTCATCATGGCCTAAAAATTGAAACACAAGAAGTATTTGACCACTGGAATACAAGGCAAAAAGGATTTTCTCACTTGGGTCATAGGGTCAAAAGTTCTAACTAGTCAAACAGGGCCATTCTATGCAAAACACAGAAATAGGACAAATCTGGAAGACCAACTTTGGGGGACCCAAAAACTTATCAAACGGACTCGAAATGACTTGAACTTTGAAATATAAGCTCTTTGATATACATTATAAACATCCCCAAAGTGGCGAACCATGAAACCTATCAGGACACAACATATTCAAATGCAAACAGGGCCTATTACAGTGATTTGAAACTTAGGCAAAAATGTAGATTTATGAAATGTCCTCCAAATGGGTACCCTCAAAACATTTCAAATTCAAAATTTAGGAACTGGGACCCACTGCATATGTCAAATGAAAAGTAATGAACCTGTTCCCCAAGCTGTATCTTATGAAGATCAATAGGCCTATTCCTACATGCTCTTGAATTCAGGTCTTTAAACTGTTCTTTGAAGTGCACAAACTTTGGCTTAAGAAAATTCTCTGATAATTGACTCAAAACTTTATAGATTTTCTAGGGTACCATCAGTGGCTCTAGCTGGGGATGCGTGCCCCTTGCGGGCATGCAGAGAACTGCAAAATCTCATGGTAGAAGCAGACCACCCAAAAATGAAAATTGACTTCTTGCTCTTTCTCAAAAATAGAGAACCTTGCCGAAAGAAACACACCACACAACTGAAAGAAAGAAACTGCACAAAATATACATTATTTACGAATGGACAACAACCATCAAACTAAAATCACCACTTGCCCCTATTAAATTTTTTTTTCTCATTTCCATGGGTCAGAGGTAAGCGATACTTATCATTTTTTGCAACTTGATCCAACATGTTGCCCAATATTTTCAGCATATTAAACAAAAAATAATCAACATCCCCAATGTCATGAGGTGATTGGAAATCACTCCAATACTGAGAATACTGACCATTATGTAACACAAAATTGTCACACTCTTTATCACCACTGACAAGCTGAAAAGGATAATATTCCATCCCCTTTACATGGCTGAAAACACACCTAACTTAGATTTTAGTTTGCAGAAAGGACTCAATCTCAATCACAGCAACAACTTTCAAACCATCCATGTCAAAACTTAATTGCACAACATTTGAGACTTCTTGCTGATCATAACTTTTACCATCACTCTCTAAATCTGAAAATGGATCATTAATTAACAATTTATGTAACATTTGTAAATCTTAGAATACACATGTAGATTTGTTACTTTCTTCAGCATCCTGATCAAAACAAGAACCACTCAAACCAAAATCATCCAAATCTGAATCCATAGCAGCATATGAGTCATCATACTCATCATATATGACACTCTTATATTCCTTGCACTCATATGCATTATAATCTTGCAAAATGTTTAATCTCTGAAAATTAGCTTCTAAGAGGCCTGAGATTTGTTCATTGTTTAGTGTATATGGGATTTCAATTTTATTCTCTTTGGTTTCTTGTCTAATGCTGCAAATTTCTTCCTTGTTTGGGACAGGGGTAACAAACTCTTGAATCAAATCATCATTGCAGCAACTTTCATCTGCATTATAATCATCCTTTTGTCATTTGCACAAATGTCTCTTGTATTGATACAAAAGGAGTGTTCTATTATGATGATAAAAGGGGAGGTGTACAAACCTTTTAGTAGAAACCTTATCAACTGTGAACTCTTCTTCATCATCTTCATATCCACTGAGCTCACTGTCAGCATCGTAATCTTTATTTGTACAAGGCTTCTCACAAGGGAACCTTACTATCATATTCTCATAATTTGATTTTGGATCATTAGAAGAACACACTTCTGTATCGGGCATAAAATCACAACTAATGTAAAATTTGGAGCCATGAGACATGTTGTCCTGACTTTTCAGCTTCGTACATGGAAAGAAATTAGCACCTTCATTGCATGTTTGAACATTAAAAGAAAAACCCTAAACCTCCATCATGTGCATGTCACACATGTGCTCAAAAAGATGATTTTGAAGTGCAATTGGTGGCTCTAAATTAAAATCATTTCAGGAGACATCATCATGCTGAAATGGAAAAATAAAAGATTCATTTTATGATTGGTAATTAATATGACCTTTCCGACTTGTTTCAACATCCTCTAAGAATAGGACATCAGGACTCTTTACATCCAAAACTTGGATAAAAGAACATTCCTCTGACTGAAGAAAATAATCTGGTATAAGTTTTGAAACCTCATTCAACTTCTCATCAGATATTTCAAATTGTGGTTCAAACAAATCAGTAGGCAACCTTTCGCACATGTCTTCCCTTGGGTATATGTCACCTTGACATAATTCATTGTTGTAGGGTAGATTGTTAGCATTGTGAACATTTTCCTGATAAGATACTGATTCCATATTATTAACAATATCAAAATCCTCAATCTCTTCATCAAACTGGCTGACTTCCATTTCTGGTTTAAGGGAAAATTGAACTACTATGGTTCTATATTCGGGTTCATAGAAACCTTCATCCATCTTATGATTAATAATTTCATATGGTGAATCAAAAGTTGAAAACATACAAACTAAAAAATCAGTTTCATCACCACTATCATCTGAAGCACAAGAATTCATTATTGCTCCAGTTACATCAACTTTTTTACAATTATTTCCAGCACATGGCAACTATTCATTTTGTTTATAAGGTTGTCCATAGACCACTTCCTTGTTTTCAAGAAGACCGAGATCATTTTGAATCCTTGAATCCTCTTCTTCACTTTCAGCACCGCTGAAATCTGATATAACTTCATCATTTGATGAAAGATCTGCCCCCTCTTCATTTTCAATATTTGATTGCAAACATTAAGTTTTTGCAACCTCAGAACTAGAGGAACTAGTTTCAAATCTGCCTGGTATATAACCTTTGGAAATATCTATCTCTGCATCAAGAAAATGTTGGGATCCTTCACTAACCATGTTAACCTCTGTATCAAGGACCTTCATTGTTTGTTGCAAATTTTCTTTATTCACATGTTGTTCAGAAGCATAACGTGAAACATGATAAGTAAGATCGACAGAGATGGAAACAATTTGACATTGAGTTTCATTTGCCGATTTACACCCATTTTCTTGATTCGGAACATTATGACAACAAACTCTAGCAGATAAAAACCCTTTAGCAGTTTTATATCTCAAATTATTGTCAATGTCCATCGCTATCATAAAAGCCTGATGTAAATTATTTGGCTCTTTATTCCTTAACAAGAAGCTCATCTTTTTACTGAATGCACCCAAATAAATTACTAAACAAACATGGTCATTAGGTCTATAGTCTTTCAGGATATCATGCAATGCCTTACCAAATCTGATATTGAATGGTGGAACCAACTCATCCCTTTCAATTTGAATATCCATTAAATTGTTCAACAAAATACTCACATCTATTCTCTCAGTGAGCTGCTCCATGAAAGTTGAATTGAATTCCTCCCATGAAGAAATAGTATTGGCCGGTAGTGAATAGAACCAGACCCTGGCATCATCCTTCAAAGTCTGAACCAACAACTTCATGATAACATCTTTGTGACAAATTTCAAAGTCTCCCATCAAATCAGTGAACTCTTGCAAATGGTCACATGTTGAATCTGATCATTTCCCCTTAAACTCTCGCAAATGTTTCCTAATCTTGGTAGGAATCTCATTGGGGAAACCATGTATGCCATCAAAACATAATGACGCATAACTCTGTACAGCAAGACCTCTAATTGAATCCATTATGGACTGCAGCTCCTCTTTATGAGGTTTTCAGATTTTTATTACAAACAACTTATGCAGCCATAAAACCTCTTACACATAAATATTTTTCCAAAGATACAAGCCAAATTTTTAAACAAGTCTGGAGAAATATGTAGACCCACAATTCTAAATTCCTTTTATATGGTGACCTTTTCACCTAGTAAGGATTAAATATAAAACATCTAATGATAAATACCTGGTAAGCTTTCTGATGCTGCAAATTTTTTCTTTGGTTGGAAAGAATGGAAAATTTTAGAGCTCACTACATAGCTCCATTGGGTTCTTTTCTTATAGAGCCGCCATCCCCTTGAAGAGGAAAATACACTTTATCTCTATTTTTGTATACTTCTTCCAGCCAACACAAACTTCACCAGAATTTCAAAAACTATTTATTAGAGCATAATACATCATATCTTTATTCTGAAACTTGCATTGATCAAACACAGGATCTCAGAGTCGCCACTCACAACTTGGTGAGATGATACTAAAACTTTTAAAACTGACTCTTTGCACTTCAATGGAAACCACTGGATAACAAATAAGCCGGCCAGGAGTCAAAGCTCTACTTGTACCCACGTTATTTATAAATGATTTATAACACTAGAGATATCAACTGATTGAAATAAGCAGGTCAGGAGTCCAGCTCAACTTGGAACTTACACTATTTACTCATTATTATAATCTCCATTCCCCAGCAGAGTCGCCATCTTGTTGGTTCCTGGATAGGATTTTACACTCCATGAGACACCAATATACCTATGATTGATATTAAGGAGGGGTTAGTTCCAAATGTGAGAAATCTATAGGTAACTAGACCAACTATAGGGACAAGACTGCCCTCTTCACTTCTGGCTCTGCAAAACCAAGGCGGATACACCTGATCCAATAGATATAACTCTATTCTTTACCTAATACTGGAACTTATGGTGGATAACATTTATAAAGTACTAAATAACAACCTATTATTCATTGACTCTCCATCACTGGGGTGAAATAATTGATACCCACAAACATAAAACTGAAAAGATTGAAAGGATTAAAAGGATTTGATTTAATTTTTTGCAGAATAGAACACATCCCAACCAGACATGTATCAAGCTAAAGTTTACTTGCTTCAAATTAGTAGCTTATCCATTGGGAAAATCATCTAGTGCACTACAAAATACAGAGACTGATTACTATTACTTCACCATAGATCCAAGTCATAAATACAAATACCCAGAACCATCCCGCTTACAGAAATCCCTGTGCAAACCCTATGAACTTGTGCATCATCTAAAGAATATTTTAATCTAATTTCAACTAGAACTAAAGATAAATAACAGATGCATAGATAAAGTCCATACAAAGAATCAGAACATTCAAAACCCATAAAACTTGACACAGATTGGAGAGAAATGGAACTGAAAACTTGAATTAAGAATGAGGACCTGAGCCTCTGTATACACCTTGCTTGAAAATTTAGAGCCACTGAGACAATATGCAAATGATCTGCAACTTTCTACTTTATTCTAATACAAAATGGACTGAACATGTCCTACTCCTTGACTGAAGGTTCAAGATATGACCTTGTGAACCAGAAAACCAGCCACACCTGAAAATGGTCTTGGAAATCCTAATATAGGATTGCAACAAGCTAAGGACCATTGAGGGCATTTTTAGGGCAACACATTCAACCCTAAGACTCTCAAAAATATCCTAGATAAATTTGATATCATTTACATTCCAGAAACATCATTACAAAATATCTGCATCTTGACCCAAATTTGACCTCAGATTACATAGTCCATTACTACTCACACTGACTTTGTGAAAACTAAAAATAAACACCGCCTTTGGAAAGCTCATTTTGCGCCGATTCCGAAAACATATAATACTTTCATATTTGGATAAAAGTAAAGCCCTCAAACATTATTCTCCATGAACAACCTCCATTATTTAAATTTTTTAATTTATGATATAGTCCCAACTATACAAATTCGAATTTAATATTTTTTTCACACCCTTGAAATTTGAGGTGGGCCTCTGTGCCATGTGGCATGATCTTATTGGATCATCCGACTGTCTAATCACCCAGTCATACCTTGGGACACATGTCAGCATGTCACTGAAGTGCAGAGTTAACCAACGAGCACCTTTATTTTCTAGAATAACGATCACCACTGGATTGGCATGCATCTCGAGGTGGTTGACCAACTGTCTAATCAACTACTTCATCACTACCAAGTGCCGCATGTCACATTCTCATTTGATTGTTAATCTACCCTAGTGCTGATGTCATCGGATGACACATGTCATCTTGTCGCTATACCACCAAGGTAATATCTAGTCATCCTATTGCTATACCACCAAGGTAATCTCCCGGCATCTTCATGTCATTGGATCAATGATGGTTGTCGATCTGGCCACATATCTTAGTGTGCTTGACACCTGTACCTGCATACTTCATTAAAATATAGTTTACCTCATGTGGGGCCCGCCAATAAGTTGTCATCCACGTCAACTGCCTGAGTGCCTTGATTCCCATGCTCGCGTGAGAGGGAGCTTCTCTCGAAATCTACACTTGGACAACTTAGCATTGTGTGCTTTTCCATTTAAACATCTAGTTTCTCTTTCATACGATCAATGTGGGATTAAACATCCCTAGTTTATAATATTTTTGGCTTTCAAAAATATTACTTCGTAATGCATGCCCAACTAGCACGCACTTCCCGAGCCCACACAGCTGAATGGCCCTCTTCATAGCCTTCTTTCCTTCATCTTTACCTCTATACTGGTTGGTTTTTCTTTTAAATACCTTTTCAATGCATGACAGGGTGAATGTGGGATAATACAATCCACACAACACAACCCCCTCTTATTAAAAATGCTGGTGTGAAGACACTTTTGAAAACAATATACTCATCATAGATTGAGCGTGCACTAGTCTTCTTTAAACAGTGAACTGTTCTTACTGTCCAAGCCCCTTGAAGATGTTAGTGTGTAGCCTCCTTTGCACTTCTTTTGGGCCTGCAAGCAATGCCCATGGCATCTGACAACACCTCCCAAAAGAAAGTCATGACAAATGGCATGGTGAGTGCACACAAGTCCAAACGGTGCACATAAAATACTATGGGGAGTGAGCAGCCAATTAAACATACACACTGCTCACCAAAATTTATGCACCATACAATGTTTGGTGCGTGTAGTCCTTTGTGATGCGTATGCCCATGCTTGGTGCATAGAGCCAGCTCTAGTGCACAATCCTTGCATTTCTTATGACAGTAGCTCAATGAAAGCACACGCGCACAGGCCCTCACCAAAGTCTCTTACTAAATGGAGGGCACAAATGTGGGAGGGGAACTTAGGTAGGTCACATGCAAGTCTTTATGGCTTGTAATACTAGTGCATGCGCAACAAACCTACTTTACGAGTATGCACTTGGCACATGAGATCTTTGAAATGGTGCGTAGCAAGGCTATCTTAGCGCATATCTTTTGGTCTTATAAATGCCCCAAATAAGAGCCCACAACCTGCTTGCTTCTCGCTTGACTCAAGCTACGTCACATTCCCTTTGTCTTCCACCAGGCACTTAAAAACATGCGCATCCTAGGGGAGGCTTACGCTAGCTCCCTTGGACTGTTTGTGTGGCTCCCAGGAAGGAAAACAAAGCTAATAAGGAAACAAAATGAAACCTTCATATAGTATATCCATGGTGAAATGAAAAGTATGCATCAGTTCCTTCTCTCCTGAGCATGTAATTTCAATCATTGCTTGTAAAAAAGAGATTGGTAGCCTTCACATGGGACATCATACACATTCAATGTGTAACATCCAAGGTAAACGTGCACTCCTCTTTCCCTTTAGTGCTTACGTAGCACCTCATTTACTTTGATACACGTTGCCTCTTCCATGAAATGGCACGCAAGGGTCTGTCTACACTGAGCCCCAAATGAAACAACACCTTCATGATGCTCGCCAAAACCTTTAGCATTATGAAAATTGGAGCGCAAGTCATCGACGTCCATGCCATCCATTAAATATTATCATGTTTTGACTAGTGGTCACTTGAACATCCTTGCCACTTGGCAAAATCTCCTCCTCTATTTTATTTTGGCCTAGCCACCAAACACACATACACCACATAGTAACTTCATCTATTATACATTCAGGTAATGGCTGGAAGGAGATTTTATCAAATGGATCTATATAATCAACACTGCTAGTGCAACAAGGTCCAAGGAGAAACAACTCGATAGGAGTAGCAGACATCCAAAAATATTGTATTATTTTGATAAAAATACCAGGCCTAGCAGTGTACTTCCTTTAGAATGATGAGGCAGGCTGGACCCCAAGCGTGACCGGCCTAAAAAATTTTTGAACACAAATAACTGACCCTGAATCCATTCAAAAAGACTTACGCTTGCAACCGAATCAGATCAAATCAACCAGACTCCTTTTAGAACTTCAAAATTGAAAACTTCGCCAGTCGCCAAATCCTCCTAAAACACCCTCAGTTGTGCCTATAAAACCCTGATGAAAACTTATCCCTGGAAGCTGAAAGTTGACGAGTACGAACTTTGTACCATAGACAACAACCCTGTCAGACGGCTTAGCCTGAGGATAGATGAGGCGAGAGATTTTTAAAACTTGAAAACACCACTCAGAATTGCTGGCAGATTACACTAAAAACATTGGAGACTGCCTTGGACAAAGATGAATGAAAAATATCAAACGACGAATTGGAGATGAGCCACTAAGATTGGTAGAAGAACCATCAACAAAGATCACAACAAAATAATCCTCAACTGGAGGTGTTCATCCGTTCGAAAGCTATGAATTTCTGAAAGTGGTTACTTTACAGAATTATTCCATCTGCAATTTTTATCAATCTTGAACACCTTTTTACTGGCCTTGCAATCTGATCAAATGGAAACCTCACGGTCTGAAACTCTAGATGAAGATTCTCTCTTACATATAGAAAATAGGTCTATGATTAGATTTTTTGAGTAATCAACCAATTATCAATTATTAATCTCCAAATTTGGCCACTTTGTAACATTCTGAACTGAAAACAATTAGATTTTTAGAAATTGTATTTGGAATTGATCAAGCAAAGTGATCAATCAGATTGGTAGAGACTTGAAAATTTTGAGGCAAGTACACTTCCAGGTCCATATCATGGAGTATCCTTCAATTATGCTTGACCTCGATCCAGATGCAAATAGCAAGATCCCAATGTAGGCCACTCAGAAGACTGAACTATGTACTGCTGCAAAAACTAAGAAATTGCAAACAGAATGGCTTTGACGAACATGTCAAACGAGCACATGGGGGGTTGAAAATTGGCGAGATGACTCATTACCATACCTACAACATGATGCAACAACTAGTACATCTTAATCAATCACAAGGAACTTAATGCACTCATCCGAATAGTGCCTTCGACCAAACTGTGCAACTGATCCTTATTAAAATGTTAGAAACTGCAAACGGAAATAGGTTGGCAATCGAGGTAAATGGATTCATCATGGCCTAAAAATTGAAACACAAGAATTATTTGACAACTGGAATACAAGGCAAAAAGGATTTTCTCACTTGGGTCATCGGGTCAAAAGTTCTAACTAGTCAAACAGGGCCATTCAGATGTCTGGGCAAAACACAGAAATAAGACAAATCTGGAAGACCAACTTTCGGGGACCCAAAAACTTATCAAACAGACTCAAAATGACTTGAACTTTGAAATATAAGCTCTTTGATATACATTATAAACATCCCCAAAGTGGCAAACCATGAAACCTAACAGGACACAAGATATTCAAATGCAAACAGGGCCTGTTACATTGATTTGAAACTTATGCAAAAATGTAGATTTATGAAATGTCCTCCAAATGGGTACCCTCAAAACATTTCAGATTCAAAATTCAAGAGTTGGGATCCACTGCATATGTCAAATGAAAAGTGTTGAACTTGTTCCCCAAGCTGTATCTTATGAAGATCAACAGGCCTATTCCTACATGCTCTTGAACTTAGGTCTTTAAACTGTTCTTTGAAGCGCACAAACTTTGGCTTAAGAAAATTCTCTGATAATTGACTCAAAACTTTGTAGTTTTTTTAGGGTACCAACAGAGCTCTTTGTCAATTCAAAAGAATTGAGTACATCTTTATTAACCCATGTTTGTTTCATCTAATTTCTAATTCCTTCAACATCTACAATCTTCTTACCTTTATCATTGTTAATCCTTTTCACCAATTGAGCTTCACTGTCTTTCTTCTTAGCTCTGAAAGTTCTAGAAAGATGTTCAATCTCTTTGTAATAGTAAAACATCATGCCTAATTGCCTCCATGATCCAACATTTCCTCTACCATTACACATTCTATAATTCACTGTTATATGTCCATAATTATGACAAATACGACAGCTAGCATCCAATCGGTTTCCTTGTTGATTAGGCCTCAACCGGTTGGGGTCATATGGTATTTGATTCTTGATTCTAGTCCTACACTCATTATCCTTATGACCATATTTGTTGCAATTATATAGATTATCATGAAAAACATTAGATCTATCATTTTAGTTCCTTTAGATCTACTATAGGATTTTCTAGCTCTAGAAATAGGTGCATTAGGTCTATTAGGTCCAAAGGGTTTAGACCTACATACATTAGCAGTATGACCTTCCTTGTGAAATTTGAAACATACCGGTCTATAGTTACTCTTACTAGATTTGTTGTCGATCACCTTAGGTGTTAACTTGTCTTCTTTTGCATCAATCTTCTTACTACTAGATGATTCACCGACTTCAAAATTTGAAAACCCTAAACCTTGTTTTTCATTTTTTCTCCTTTGATTTGAGAGTTGTTCATCGTGTTTAGTAGTACTCCTATTGAATTTATATAGCAATTTATTGGCTTCTTTTAGTTCTCCTTTCAACCTTTTATTGTCATTCCTCAAATCCTCATTTTTCCTTAGGATATTGTCATTTTCTAAACTTGTATCATGTAGATGTTCATTCAAAAGAGTAACTTCTTGTGTAGATATGGATAGTTCTTCCATCTTTTACTTTAAGGTGACATCTTTATGTTTGAGAGAATCTTCTGTAATTCTCTTTGCTTCAGCTGCAACATTCTTTGCATCTATTTCTTGACCTATTTTAACTAACAAGATTTCCAACTCCCTCTTTGTGTTCTTCTTCTCTTGCTTCAGCTTGTCTATCTCCTTATTTATATCCTTGTTTTCCTTAACTAGCTCCCCATTTTCTTGAGTCAGGGCTTCTAGGGAAGCTTCAAACTCCTCAGATCCACTTTGTTCAAATAGATGTTCAATTAAGTCTTGACTATTATTTAGTTGTTGAAGTAGTTCCTATCTTTTAGTCCTATATTTATTCAATTGATCTTTTAGTTTCTCAATCATGTCCTCATCCTCTGCAAGTTGTCTTCCATAGGATTCCATGTCTTCCTCAAGGATCTCTCCCAAGCTGTTAGATTTCTTTAAGGAAAATAAGCTCCAATACAAATTGTTAGATATAAGAGGCACTAGGGTGGGGGGTGAATCAGTGTAAACAAAAAATAAACTAATTCAACTAATAAACTAATTATGATTTTAAAAAACTTCCATACACCTAAACATACAAGTGCAACTATGCAATACAATTAAAATAATTTAAGCATCCACATAGCATAACACATAACATCACAAATTTTATCATGAAAATCCTTTTTAAAGGGTGAAAAACATGATGGTAATGATGCCCATGAATCTCTTCAACTATAGTAAAAATATTTTTCCCTGTTAGGAACTTACAATACCCAGTTAGGCATTCACCTGGTTAGAAGTGACTAGTAACATCTTAGAAGTACCAAAAGACCAACTAATATCTACCTCACTAGAGGATTTCAAGCTCCAATTAAGAAGTCACCCTTATAAAGGATTTATACAATAAGACCTATTGAAGTCCACCATGTTAAAGGATTTAACTTGCTGCAACTATTAGGAAACATTAACAATTTGATCTATAAATGTAGCAACACCTTTTCTTAATTAGATCCTTTGTAATCTCTGAATGATGGTGCACTAAAATTCCTCTTCCTCTTATCAAAACACCCAAATTCATGATCGTAGCTCTAAATCAAATGATTTAGTCCAACTTTGTACTAGTGTTCTTAAGTCAGATAAGACTTGAAAAACATTTTACAAGTTGGCCCGCCAAATTGACCAAACTCATAGAAAACCATGTCAAACATACCTAACATGTCAACCCAAAATATATTAACCAAAATATATTGACATTTCAGCCTGCAAATAAACCACCTTGAGCATATGATCATCAAGAACCAAATAGTAGCATGAACGGTCCACACTAAGCACATCACTGAAATACTAACTTACCCAAAACATTGAGTTAATAGTTGTAGTTCTCCAACCTTGGTAAACCACCAAGAACAATTGCATCTCGAAAAGTGTCCTCTAACATAATCGCTACTCAAAAAATTCTCTATTACTATCTCCTTGTTCACTGGTCAAAACACTTAGCATAATATTCCTTTACCTATTTATCATGTCAATTGGTATCATCAATTCTAATAGAATTAATAGAGTTTCCATCAATGACAAACTCCAAAACATCAAACTCTTCATCACACCTCCAAAACCATCATTATGCGAACATTCTTGTTCCTTCTAACATAAAAATCAATCTCAACATTATCATCAACTTCTGGGAAAATATTAGAAATATTAATTCCTTGTTTTCCATCTTCTTTAAGATAGAATAAACAATCTTTTGTTTCTAACTAATCATCCAAAATGATAGAATCTTCATTAAAATAGTAAGATTTCTTATTTAAATTTTTAAACTTTTGTCTAAGACCTTTCTCTAAACACCTTGTAGCCAAATGAACAATCTTGACACATCTAAAATATTTAAGAGGTAACATACCTTTGTATTTTTCAGCACCTGTCTTTAGCTTCCTTGAAATTGTTGCTTCCATCTCATCTAAATCTTCATAACCATATGGATCTTCCTCTGAATTTGTTTCTTTAAATGTTGTCTTAGACCTAGTTTTCTCTTTTCCAAATTTCCTCAATTCAAATCCAGTCAGGGTTCCAAATATCTGTTCTCTAGTAAACTTTTGTGGATCATATACTTCCTCAATTATTGAGATCTTGTCATTGTAGATATTTGGTAATGACATCAAGATCTTCTCCATAACATCTTCATTGGTGATATTTCCTCCTTAATTCTTGACTTAGTTCACTGCATTGTCAACTCTATAAAAGTAGCTTCTAACTATTGGATTACATAGAGGGGGGGTGAATCAGTAATCCCTAATTCTCTATACCTTAAAAACTTTCTTTGATTCAACTCAGTGTCAACTCAGTCATACACACTTCCATATTAACCAATAATAGTAAATTAACTTTGTTAATCAACAATAAAATTAACAGTAAATATTCAACACATATAACACCAGTATTTAATGCGGAAAGACAATTTGGGAAAAACCCACTGTGGGAATTGTCACCCACTAAAGAAATACTCTTCTAAAGTATGCTCAATTAAAAGCTAATCTAGTTAAATATTACAATACATATTGTTAAATGTGACCTTGTTAGGGGATTTTCCTAAGACCTGTTAGGATATTCACCCTATTAGGAATGGCATGGTTAAAGGTCTTCAAACACTCTTTTAGAATGTTACTTCTTGAAAGGATTTACAATAAGACTGTTAAGTCCACTTGATTAAGCGATTTTTCTGATACAAATGTTAATAAGTAACAACATAGAAATTGATTTGTAAATCTGCAACTACCTTTTCTTTAAAAAAAATCCCTTTTTCACTCTTTGTCTTCACCTCATTCCTTCACTATCCACTAGCTTCAAGACTTCAACAAATTCAGCTTTCTGACTCAGAATTCAACCTTTTCCTTCTTCACTACATCAGTCAATGACTCAATAACCCTTCAACTTGCCAACATTTTCTTCATACAATTTCATCCTTTATATAGACTTTTTTTTCCTCTTAATCTCCTTTATTACATTTTCCTTTGATTAATCTCAACCGTCTAATCATCCTCATAAACTAATTCAATGAATTTAGAGCTCGGTAAAATGTTTCACCATCACCTCAAAACTTGAAGTTTCTTGGGACTTATACCTTCTCTTTTTGCCTCTTAGATCTATACCATAGATCATCACCTTGGATTTTCATGATTGTAGATCTTTGCAACTAACTCTTCCTTATCATCATAATCTTTCATCTCATCATAGCTCAACATTAAATGTCATTTTGATCCTTGTATTTAATTTTTGTTCATTTCTTGGTGATTAACTTCATTTTCTTCAACTTAATTTTGGTTGACTTCACTCGGTAACTAAAACCTTCTTCTCAGTGCCTTTCTTTTCTTTCGCTTAACTGCAACTTACTTTCCTTTTACTCAATGACTTTTTCTTGCTCGGTAACCAAACTATTTTTCTTACCAACTTGACTAATCTTCTTTACTAATTTGATATAATCAAATTTTTAGTTGAAAATAATTATATCAACATAACCTTAACATTTCCTAATCTGTATTATCTTTCCAATTAAGTTCTTCATCTTCACAACATTTCATTTCTTCTTCTTCTTAACTCTCTTCAACTTATATCATACTCCGAATGATATGGAAACTCAAAATAAATTATAAATCAATTGCTTGACATGAATGACAAGATAATAATTGATCTAATCATTCTACAATCTTGTATACCTCTGATATTAGTTTGTCTTCATCATCACCATCACTTATAGTAACAATCTCCCTCTTTGGAATTGATGGCAACACTCAATGTCAATTGATGATGGAAACACTTACTGAATTGTCTTTGTCTTTTACTCCTTTTGAGCTTTATCTTCTTCCTTGTTGTTTTCTTGGTCTCCTTTTGTAAACAATTGCATATTATCACTTAATAGTGTATTCTCCCTCTACATTTTATCTCTCCCTCTTTGAAAAAAATTCCAAAGACACATATACTCTTGAAAACATTTTTCAAGCATTGAATCATACCTCAAATTTACATATTTATCATTTTATACATAAATATTTTCACAACTTCAGGCATCAACCAAAGAGTGAACACTAGCATCAACTCACAAAATAGATATTCTAATGAATCCTTGAATTTATGCAACATAAATCTTACCTTAGTGTATATTGGATAGGGGAAGAATGCCTAATTTACCTCTAAGATACTCAAAATAATCTTTCGGTAGTGGTTTGGTAAATATATCTACTATTTTCTCCTTTTAATTCACATACTCCAATATCACATGCTTGTCTTGAACTTGTTCTCTCAAGTAATGATACTTGATAGAAATGTGCTTTGTCTTTGAATGCATCATCAGATTCTTTGATATATTGATAGCACTGGTATTATCAAAGTAAATAGTAACTAGATCAGTAATCTCATCTTGCATACCTTCAAATAATTTTTTGATCCACAATATGTTTCAGAAATTCATAGCTGGAACAACATACTAAACCTCAGCAATAGACTATGAAATACAACTCTATTTCTTGCTTAACCATGTCACTAATCTTTCTCCTAAAAAGAAAGCTCTTCCACTTTTTCTTTTTCTATCATTAATGTTTCCAGCCAAATCAATATTAGTGTACACCTTTAGATCAAAATATCCTCCTTTCTTGTATAGCAGGCTGAAATCTTCAGTCCCTTTCACATATCTAAATATTCTTTTGATTGAAGACATGTGTGTTTCCTTTGGATTGGCAGGAAATCTTGTAACAATACCAACTAAATGTGCAATATTAGGCCTAATGTGTACAACATACTGTAGCTTACCAATCATTGATCGGTAGAGTGTTTCATTTACTTCCTTTGTCTCATCTTCCTTTGATAATTTACAACCAGTAGCCATCGGTGTACCAACTGGTTTTGACTCTTCCATACTGAATGTCTTTAGGATCTCCTTAATATATTTTGACTGTGTTATGTAGATCCCATCTCTGACTTGTTGAATTTGTAGTCTAATAAATAATTTTATCTCTCCTATCATGGATATCTTAAATTTATTTCTCATCTCTTTAGGAAATGATTTATACATTAACTCATTTCCTCCAAATATAATATCATCAACAAAAATTTTAGCAATCAAAATCTTATCAATACTATCACATTTCAGATACAAATTGTTGTTGTCACTTGTCTTTTGAAATCCAATCTTGATTAGATATGAATGCAATCTCTCATACCATGCTCGAGGTGGTTGCTTCAAACCATATAGTGCCTTGTGTAGTTTACACACCATGTATTTGTTAGTATTCTTAGAGACTCCTTCAAGTTGTTCAATGTAAACTTCTTCTTCAAGAATTTCAGTAAAAAATGTAGACTTAACATCCATTTGATAAAATTTGAATCCTTTATATGTAGCATAATAAAGTAAAATTCTTACACCTTCTAGTCTAGAAATAGGGGAAAATGTCTCACCATAGTCAATACCTTCTTCTTGTGCATACCCTTTACAAACTAATCTTTCTTTACTTCTGATCACATATCCATTCTCATTTAGTTGATTCCTAAAAATCCACTTTGTACCAATATCATTCTTGTCCTTGGGTCTCGGTACTGGGGTGACCAAGTATTATTCTTTTCAATATGATCAATCACTTCTTTCATTGCATTAACCCAATCTTCATTTTCAAGTGCATCCTTGACTAGTCTTGGCTCAAATTCAAAAATCAAACATGTATTATCTTTCAACTTACTTCTTTTCATGACTCTCGTATTCTTGTCTCCAATTATTTTTTTCGTTGAGTGGTGTCTTCTTACATATTTTGCTAAAACTGGCTTGGTAGGCTATGTCAGTCCTTAATTTTTAGTATTTTCATCTCTCGGTGGAGGCTCAACTTGCTCCTCAGTTTCTTCTTGCAGCTCGGGTACTGTGGAAAAAATTCCTTCTAGTACATATACAAATATTTGGTAACCTTCTGGTTCCTTTTTGCTATCTTCTTCATTTATTTATGTAAATTCATCAATTCTCACATTTACATTTTTCACAAATTTTTAGTAGCCTTATTCAGATATTTATAATTTTTTCTCTTTGTGGAGTATCCTAGGAATATACCTTCATCTCCTTTATAATCAAACTTTCCATTCTTAGTATCTTTTAGAATGTAACACCTACTTTCAAAAATTGTAAAGTAGCTAACATTCAGTGTATGCCCATACTTGAGTTCATAAGGGGTTTTGCTTGTACCTTTCTTTAATTGTACTCGGTTGAAAGTGTAGACAACAATACTAATGGCTGATGAACTACAACTGATTTAGAACCTGATTGAAGAATATGTGATTTAAGATCACCGAGCTGATTGATTAGATATGACATATGATTAAATCAGTATTATATTGTCATTGATGTCAACTAGTTTGACAACACTTATCTTGTAAGTTACTATACCGAAACATCTGTAGTAAAGGAGTGAAAGAGATGAAGTACATAAATATCTACATGAGGAAGATAGATATGATAGATGAGGATAAAGAATACATTGAGTAACTTGTTAATGAGTCTATGACCTTATGATATTGACTTGATTATGTTTCATTCATCTATGATGAGGAAAAGAGCTGAAAGACACAAAGCAGTGTTGTTGGTTGATGAAGCATTTTAGTGTACACTGACAAAGTGTAGTGTAAACCGAGCTTGTGTTCACCGAAACATTTTTTTGTTAACCGAGTAGAACAAAGGAACCAAATGACTAGCTTAGCTGACAAGATTGATGAGTGGGAAAGTGTATGATTTCAAGGTAACAGATAATGTTTGTTACATAGATCGACGGCTAACAAAATTCAGGAAAGATCTAAAGGATTAGAATCACACATGATTGCTACAAAGAGAATCCTAAGATACCTAAAGAAAATAGAAAATTATGGATTATGGTATCCTAAGGAAGGCAAGTTTGAACTGAAGGTTTATACTGATGCTGATTGGGTTGGAAATGTGGATGACAAAAAAAGTACCACTAGAGGAGCATTTTTCTTTGGTGAAAGACTTGTTACTTGGACAAGCAAGAAGCGGGCTTGCATTTCTCAGTCTAAAGTTGAAGCAGAGTATGTTGCTACTACTACAAACTATTCAAATATTGCATATATTAAGCAAGTTTTAGAAGGTATGAATGAGGTAATCACTAAACCGGTGATTATATATTATGATAGCACAAGTGCAATTTGTTAGAAAGTAAAGTCCACCAAGATAACTGAGAGGGGAGGTGGGGTGAATCATTTATTTGATAATTATAACTTTTATCAACTTCAACAACATTTAACCATGTAAGCAATATAATTACCAACCATAGAAAGATATTCATACACAATGACACAAGATATGTTGACTAGGGAACCTCTTGATCAAAGAGTAAACCCTGGTGGGAATGATGCCCACAAAAGATGCACTAATATGAATATTCTTTGTGAAAGGATGGACTCTGTTAGGAGTCTTATGAAATACATTCAGTACATATGAATCCCTGTTAGGAGATTTTAAATCCCTACTAAAAGATTCTAACTCTGCTAAGAGTTATGGAAGACAGAAGGACCCACTACCCAAACAGCTTCAAGGTAAGATCACTCAACACACTGTCCAATAGATCTTTGTATTACTCAATAGAATAATACTAAAAGATTACTGATCTTAACAATATGTTACCTCTCCTTTGACTATGCCAAACCACACTCACTGCTTCACCAGATCTCAATTTTAGATCTTTGTACTTCGCATGTCTTCCTTCACAAATTTTCTTTCACAACTGCATTAGCTCTTTTCTTCACTTCATGCATACATCAACATTCAACCATATTACAACAAGGAAAAACATTCCTTCCTTTATACCACACTCAAGTAATTACAAATGAGTCAGCATCCAATTACAAAATAAAAGTTTCCACATGCTACATCAAAATTACACAAAACTGTCGACTTCCAAATACAATAATTCTCCATTCATGTGACCTCAAAGCTTGTGTTGTCATCCACATCACTATCAATGTTTCTTCAACTTCCCTTTAACTGTGCAAAACCAAATTCCATCCCGATTAGGAGATATCATTCGATTTCCACAAACCACTACTCAGGAATACTGCCTGAATACTGCTTCTACCAAAATGCTCATAAATTCCATGAATAAATGAATTATTGTATGCACTCTTAACCATAAACATATAACATATCAAAGAGTAAATCATTAACATTGCATAGCTCTATCTGCAATATCCCATGTGCACTAATCCAAACACTGTCTGCTCCTCTCCAAATCTCCAGAAGATCACTGTGTTGACATCAATGACAATCATAGTCATGAATGCAACAAAAAATGCTACAGAATGGCTACCAAAATTTCAACATTCATTCCTAACAATCTCTACCATTGGAATTGATGGAAACATAGATGAAAAACATCCAATGTTCCAAAAATCCAATACTGCAACATTGCTGCTCTGAAAATGCTTTCAAGTTCTCTTCATCAATCAAATCTTGCTTTGTTTTTCTATTCAGTTCTCTCCAATAGATGGTATAAATGGTTTTTCATGTACACTTCTCCCCCATTGACATCAATGACAAAAAATTTCATCATTATGTCAACAATAACTTCAATGTCAAAAGACACTATTCAGAAAATACATTCACTAGAGTCCTTATGACTCAACTCAGATACACATACTCCCCCATAGAGGAAGTACCAACATCCAATCCAAAAGAAAGATAAGGCTCATATACCATTGGACAGATGCAACCAACTGCATCACTTCTCAAGAGTAGGCTGGGGCATAACCCCAAGCATACCTCTCAGATACTCAAGTGTATCCTTAGACAAAGGCTTTGTAAAAATGTTTGCTATCTGCTCCTTTGTGCTTATGTACTCCAGTCTAATTTCTTTCTTAGCAACTTTCTCTCTTACTACATGATACTTAATCTCTATATGCTTTGTCTTAGAATCTAATACAGTGTTCTTAGACATACTAACTGTGCTGGTGTTGTCACAATGTATAATAACAGACTCAAAAAACTTTATTCCAATATCCTTCAGCATTTGCTTCATCCAAATTATCTAGTTACAATTGTTTGCTACTACTACATATTCTACTTCTGTTGTGCTTTCTAAAATGCAATTTTGCTTCTTGCTTAGCCAAGAAACCAATATTCCTCAAAGGAAAAAGGCTCCACCACTGGTGCTCTTTTTATCATCAACACTACCTCCCCAATCAGCATCTGTATATGCACATAGGGTAAAATCATCAGATTTTTCATACCACAATCCATAGTCCATTGTGCCTCTTAAATATCTTAGTATCCTCTTCACTACTGCATAATGTGATTCTCTAGGTTCAACTTGAAATCTTGCTACAATTCTAACTAAATGTGCTATATCAGGTCTTGTATGAGTCAAGTACTGCAATCCTCCAATCATAGATCTGTACTTTTTCTATTCAACTACTGGTGTTTCATTTGCGCTAGATAATTTATGTCCAGTTACCATAGGTGTTCCAACTACTTTATAGTTCTCCATTCCAAATCTTTTCAACAAGTCATTCAGGTACTTTGTCTGACTTACAAAGATACCATCACTATTTTGTGTTATCTGTAATCCCAAAAAGTATTTCATTTCACCAATCATACTCATTTCAAATACAGTCTTCATTTCATTAGCAAATTTGTCACTATCTTCATCTTCTCCTACAAAAATAATGTCATCAACAAAAATAACTACAATCAACAAACCATTTTCAATTTCTTTTGTGTACAGATTGCTATCAGTTGTTCCTTTTGTAAATCCCAATTTTAACAAATACTTATCCAATCTTTCATCCCAAGTTCTAGGTGCTTGCTTTAGTCCATATAATGCTTTCTTCAGTTTACACACCATGTCTCCTTCTTGAGTCAAAGGAAAACCTTTAGGCTGCTCAATGTAGACTTCTTCTTCCAATTCACCATTCAGAAATGTTGACTTCACATCCATCTGATATACTTTGAATTTCTTATAAGTTGTGTAGGCCAAAAATATTCTTACTACTTCAATTCTTGCTACTAGTGCAAAATTTTCTTCATAGTCAATTCCTTCTTGCTGTGAGTATCCCTTACATACCAATCTTTCTTTGTTTCTTAGTACTTCTCCTTGTCCATTCATCTTGTTTTTGAATACCCATTTAGTTCCAATAACATTCTTATCTTTAGGTCTAGGGACCAATTCCCATGTCTTGTTCTTTTCAATCTGATCTAGTTCTTCTTTCATAGTTTTAATCCAATGTTCATCTTCACAAGCTTCACTAGTAGATTTAGGTTCAATTTGATAAATCAAACATAACTATTCTTGTACCTTATTTCGAGTTAGAACTCCTCTGTCAATGCTTCCAATAATCTACTCAGCAGGATGATTCCTTGATAAATTCTTGTTAGGTGTCACTATCTCAGATCTCACTTCAGGTGTCAGTTCTTCAATAACTTCACTATGGCTTTCATTTAACAAATCACTGTCAGTCTCATAGAATAATTCAGTAGTTTTAGTGTTAGGCTTAGGATGAGTTCCTTCATCAAGTTCATAATCAAGCATTCTTTCCCAAATTTTAAACTTTTCATCAACTTTAACATTTGCACTCTCAACAATAGTCTTAGTTCTCTTATTGTAACATCTATAGGCTTTTCTCTTCAAAGAATATCCAAGAAATATACCTTCATCACTTCTGGGATCAAACTTTCCAATATCATCGTCTCTTTTTATATAACATTTGCTTCCAAAAATTCTAAAATACTTAACTAATGGTGCATGTCCAAACCATAATTCATTGGGTGTCTTGTCTGTGTCTACTCTAATTTGTACTCTGTTAATTATATACACTGTTGTGTTCACTGCTTCTCTCCAGAATATCTTCACCAAATCATTCTCAAATAACATAGCTCTTGCTACTTCAGTCACTAATTTGTTTCTTCTTTCTGCAATACCATTTTGTTCAGGTGTTCTAGGGGCTGAAAACTATTTCTTAATACCATTCACTTCACAAAAGGTGTTAAACTCTCTAGAAGTAAATTCTCCACCTCTATTAGATCTCAAACATTTAATCTTCATTCCAGATTCATTCTCAAATTTATTCTTAATGATCTTAAACTTATCAAATGCTTCAGATTTTTCTTTAAGAAATGCAATCCACATCATACTTGTAAAATCATCAACAAGAATCATAAAATACCTTTCTCCATAGAATCCTCTAGTCCTTGTAGGACCGCTCAAATTTGTATGAACAATCTCCAACTTCTCTGCATATGTAAACTTCTTATTGGGAAAAGAACTTCTCTTCTATTTAGCCATCACACATTCCTTGTAAATCATGTTAGTAGGCTTCATAATTTTAGGCAAATCCCTTACTGCAAGTGTAGTACTTACTTTCACAATGTTATCAAATTTATATGACAAAACCTTCTGTGCCATAACCAACTATCATCAATCTTAGTAATCAAACATGTCATCTCAGTATGATTCAACTAAAATACATTACCTCTGGTTCTAGATCCAGTTCCAATCAGATTTCCATCTTTATCCTTTATCACACAAGTTTTCTCAGTAAACCAAACTTGATATCCCTTATCAACTAAATGTCCAACACTTAAGAGATTATGTTTCAAACCATCCACAAAGTAAACACCATCAGTATTAGTCTTTCCATCAAGAGTAATAGATCCTATACCTCTAATCAAACAAGGTGCATTGTTTCCAACTCTAACAACTCCTCCATCATAATTGTTAAACTTTATGAATTTTTTTATGTCTCCAGTCATATGATGTGAACAACCACTATCTATAATCCAATCAGCTTTCTTTTCAACTTGAGAAACTAGGGTTTTTTCTTCCTTAACATCTGTTTTAGGATTTTCTTCTTTAATTGCTACGAATCCTATGTCATCATTATTCTCAGTATCACTTTCACTTAGAGTTCTCTCTATACTAGCTTCAAGATATTCATCATTAGCATAATAACATTCCTTAGATCTTCTAGGCTTGAAATTGTTTCTATATTTTTTAACTCTCTTAGGACATTTAGATGCAAAATGATCATATTCTTAACAAGTCCAACATTTAAAATTTTTCTTACCGTCTAGTTCTCTCTTCACAAGCAAGGCAATACCTTCTTCAATCTTCCTATCTTCTTCATTTCTAGATCTGTTGCCACCAGCATAATCTCCTCTCACACTGATGCTTCTTGACAAAGTAGGGCGAACACTAAGAGCACTGAATGTTGTCTCCATTCTAGGCAAGTCTCCTGATAACCTCAAGTTCATTTTTGTTGCTTCCAATCTTCCAATAAGAGTCTCTCTTGTAAAGTTTGAAGTACAAGGTATAACTTGTTCCATCATATGTGTTGTCTGCCTAAACACAGGAGTCAATGTCCTTAGAATTTTCCATATCACTTCATTCTCTGTCTTTGTTCCTTGACAAGATATTATGCTTGCAACAATTCCTAACATTCTACCAATATAGCTTTTAACAGATTCATCTTCCATCATTCTTATATCTTCAAATGCACATATCCAATTATGTAATCTAACTTTCTTTGCATATTCATCACCTTCAAAAGTAGAGTGTAAAAATTTCCAAATTTCATGAGATGTTTTCAAACATTTTACCTAATTGTACTCATTCTTCGTAAGGGCTATCAAAAGTGCTTCTCTAGAAAGTATGTTACACATGAATAGATCTCTCTCATCACTAGTACATGTTTCAATGTTATCCTCATCAATAACGGTCTTCTCATTCTTTGTAATCAACCAATAACCTAGTCCTAAACACAATAGATGTGTCTTCATCTTTTCTTTCCAGCTGTCAAAATTCACTCCATCAAACTTAGGGCTTTCTTTTCTAAAATTTTCCATGGATCTCCTTAAGCTATTAAACTTCTCTTTCAAGGACCTGTTGCTCTGATACCAATTGTTAGAAAGTAAAGTCCACCAAGATAACTGAGAGGTGGGGGGGGCGGGTGAATCAGTTATCAGATAATTATAACTTTTATCAACTTCAACAACATTTAACCATGTAAGAAATATAATTACCAACCACAGAAATATATTCATACACAATGACACAAGATATGTTGACTAGGGAACCTCTTGATCAAAGAGTAAACCCCGGTGGGAATGATGCCCACAAAAGATGCACTAATATGAATATTCCTTGTGAAAGGATGGACTCTATTAGGAGTCTTATGAAATACATTCAGTACATATGAATCCTTGTTAGGAGATTTTGAATCCCTACTAAAAGATTCTAACTCTGCTAAGAGTTATGGAAGACAGAAGGACCCACTGTACTAAAAGATTCTAACTCTGCTAAGAGTTATGGAAGACAGAAGGACCCACTGCCCAAACAACTTCAGGGTAAGATCGCTCAACACACTGTCCAACTGATCTTTGTATTACTCAATAGAATAATACCAAAAGATTACTGATCTTAACAATATATTACCTCTCCTCTGACTGTGCCAAACTACACTCACTGCTTCACCATATCTCAATTTTAGATCTCTGTACTTCGCATGTCTTCCTTCACAAATTCACTTTCACAACTACATTAGCTCTTTTCTTCACTTCATGCATACATCAAAATTCAACCATATTATAACAAGGAAAAAAATTCCTTTCTTTATACCACACTCAAGTAATTACAAATGAGTCAGCATCTAATTACAAAATAAAAGTTTCCACACGCTACATCAAAATTACACAAAACTGTCAGCTTCCAAATACAATAATTCTCCATCCGTGTGACCTCAAAGTTTGCACTATCATCCATGTCACTATCAATATGTCTTAAAATTCCCTTTAACTGTGCAAAACTAGATTCCATCCTGATTAGGAGATATCATCTGATTTCCACAAACCGCTACTCATGAATACTGCTTGAATACTGCTTCTACCAAAATGCTCATAACTTCCATGAATAAATGAATTACTATTTGCACTCTTAACCATAAACATATAACATATCAAAGAGTAAATCCTCAACATCGCATAGCTCTATCTGCAATATCCCATGTGCGCTAATCCAAACACTGTCTACTCCTTTGCAAATCTTCATAAGATCACTGTGTTGACATCAATGACAATCATAGTCATGAATGCAACAACAAATGCTATAGAATGGCTGCCAAACATTCAAAATTCATTCTTAACACAATTAACATTTCAAAGAATCCAGTGATGCACTCTAAGACAAAGCATATATCTATTAAGTATCACTAATTAAGAGAACAAGTACAGGAGAAGCAAGTTAAGTTAGAATTTTTTACATCAAAAGAACAACTTGCAAACATATTTACAAAAGCTCTACCGAAGGATATATTTGAGTTCTTAAGGACTAGACTAGGGGTCCATCCCCTATCTACTGGTCACTAATGTGATTTGGATGTCGCATCAACCTAATCTTATCAGAAGATCATTCATGTTGATGAAGCATAGTTCACACTTTGGATCATGTTCAAGGTTGTGATAAGTTTGAAGAACTAAAATAGATTGTGATATTAGTATATACAGATACAGAGAATGAACTGGACAACAGAGAGTTACTTGGCTAATAAAGAGCAGTGTGTTTATTTGTTTCTTTGGCATTGTTGTCAAAGGGAGAGATAAACAATATGAAACAATATACACTGATGAGAACTATCTAAGGGAGAGATAATTTGGAAGAAAGAAAGAACGCTAAAGATCAGTTACTGAGAACAGAAGCAGGAACTTGAGAGCTGAAAATATCATATTTGCAGAATGACAAAGCTGTATTGGTAATGTTGTAGAGTAATGTAGTGATTAAACATATTAAGCTAGGGAGAGCTTGTACAACATTTGTTTAAAGAGTTGTAGAATACATGTTTGGTATGTGTATGGTATATTTCATATTACTTGAGTTACCATCAATGCCAAAGAGAGAGATTCATGAACTACAACTGATTTAGAACCTGATTGAAGAATTTGTGATTTAAGATCATTGAGTTGATTGATTAGATATGACATATGATTAAATCAGTATTATGTTGTCATTGATGTCAACTAGTTTGACAATAGTTATCTTGTAAGTTACTATACCAAAACATCTGTAGTAAAGGAGTGAAAGAGATGAAGTACAAAAATATCTACATGAGGAAGATGGATATGATAGATGAGGATAAAGAATACATTGAGTAACTTGTTGATGAGTCTATGACCTTATGATATTGACTTGATTATGTTTCATTCATCTATGATGAGGAAAAGAGCTGAAAGACACAAAGCAGTGTTGTCAATTGATGAAGCATTTCAGTGTACACCGACGAAGTGTAGTGTATACTGAGCACAGTGTAAATTGAGATTGTGTTCACTAACGCATTTCTTTGTTAACCGAGCAGAATAGAGGAACTAAATGACTAGCTTAGCTAACAAGATTAATGAGCTGGAAAGTGTATGATTTCGAGGTAATAGATAATGTTTGTTACACAGCTCGACATCTAACAAAATTTAGGAAAGATCTAAAGGATGAGAATCAAATGAGTTATTGACACATAAGTCGAGGTATGTTTAAGCGGAAAAATCAACGAAGATGATTAAGCATAAAAATCTAATGGAGCAGAAGAAAATGGTTTACTTGTCTATATAAGAGACTGGAGATTTCATAGTGAGAGGCAATGCCGGAAGGAGGAGACTGCATAATTATCACTTGAACAAGTTTTCATGCATACCTGATCAAACTTGTTAGTAAGAACTGAACTGCAGAGTTTTTACCGAGCGACAGGAAGCTATTACTGAGCGACAGTAAGTTACTAAACATTGATTGGAATAGAATTGATTTAATGATCAGAGGATTGAATGAGCTTAACATTGATCTGTACATCTGCAATTGAAGTTGTATTAAGGTAGATCACCTACTATTACATTTTAACCATTGTACACAGTTAATTCTCTTAATCAAGTGGACTAAGCAAGTCTTTTATGTATCATTCATAGAATGAACATTGTTATCCTATCAACCCTAGAGTGATTGCTAGTTGGACGATAACGGTTGGTCTTAAATCCTCTAACTAGGTCACACCTAATAGTGTGTTTGTAACCTTTAATAGGGTTGGGTCTTCACCGGCCTCACTTCAGAAGAGTGAATATTTTTGGGTTGCCGGTCCTAGGTGGTTTTTCCCTTCACAGGGTTTCCATGTTAAATCTCTTGTGTTATGTGTTGGTTGTGATGTTTGTTTGATATCATATTTTCATATTGCATTTTTTATTTGATTGGTAACTACTATATGTTTCAGACTGGTAATCGGTAAAAGCATAGACAATACAATATTTTAAGTTATCGAGTATCAAAATTTTTAAGTATTTGTTTTTTGGATTATACATTTTGTATTGGGACACTGGATAACTGATTCACCCCCCTCTCAGTTATTCTAACAATGGATTCTCTCTAAAATATTTGTACAACCTATTTTTCAATCAACAATGTTCTAGCACAATCAACAATTGATATGTTCCTTCTTTCTGCTATGCCATTTTGTTGTGGAGTCCTCATTGCAGATACTTGTCTTTTAATTCCATTCTCATTATAGAAGATAGTAAATTCATCTGAGATAAATTCACCTCCTCTATCTGATCTTAAAAATTTTAGTTTCTTATCTGTTTCCTTCTCAACTCTTTCATTATACCATTCAAACATTTGAAATGAATCATACTTTTCTTTTAGAAACATTACTAACATCATTCTTGAGTAGTCATCGAGAAATAAAATGAAATACCGATCACCATAATAGCTTTGTATTCTCATAGGACCATAGAGATTAGTATGAACTAATTCCAATATACCATTAGATGAGTAAGAATTGCTTGAGAAATTTGATTTTTTTATCTTACCAATCTGACATTTCTTACACATAGCTTTATCAGGCTTTCTTAATTTCAGTAGACCTCTGAATATATTTTTTTTTCTCACCTTAATCATGTTAAAAAAATTCACATAATAGATTCTTTTATACAATAACCATACATCCTCAACTTTAAAAAATAAGAAACTTTTTGCAGGAGTGGCAAGGTATAATAAATTACCTTTAGATTGTTCACTGGTTCCAATCAACTCTATGGTAGCATCATATATCTTCACTTTTCTATTTTGAAACTCTAGTCGGTGACTAGTGTTAATCAATTGTGAAACACTCAGTAAATTGTAGTTTAAAGTCCTTGAACCCAATAAGCATCATCACATCTAATCTTTTCATTCATCATAATTGATACTCTTCCTTTTACAAAATATGGAGCATCATTCCCAAATCTAAAAAATACTCCATATTCTTCTAAGTTCTCAAACTTGTCAATGTCACCAGTCATGTGATGTGAACAACCACTATTAATTATCCATGGGTCATTGTTACTTATATGAGAAATAAGGGCTTTTTCATCTTCATGCTTTTCTTCTTCTGAATCATCCTTTACAACAACATAGACAACTCCACACTTTCTTCTAGGTCAACAAATTCATCATCAGTTACTCCTTCCTCAGATAGGTAGCATGACATCTTTCCTTTATCCTTGTAATCTATAAACCTTCAATATTAGTTCTCCTTCTTGCCACTTTTATCATTCTTGTCATTATCAAGACACCTGGATGCAATGTGACCAATCTTGTTGCAATTAAAACATTTTAGAGGCAGTTTGTACCTTTATAATTTCCTTTTCCTCTCGATAGTCTCTTTGTCAGCAGTACTTCCAATTATTCTTGTTCTTTCTCTTCAATTAGGATACTGCCATAATCACTTCCACATGAACTATTCTGATTCTCTCTTTTTCTTCTTGAATTACTAGTGCTAAAAGATGATTTGAAAGTTGTTTCAATAGTTGGTAAACTATTATCATAATTACTAAGTTTAAATGCAGTCAACTTACCAATCAAGGCATAAAGTGTAATAGTGTTATTAGGTATGGGTCTTAGTTGTTGAATAGAAGAAACTTGAAAAACATACTTGGATGAAAGAGTTCTAAGAATTTTTCTTACCACTTCTTCTTCAGTTAACATTTTACCAACACCTCTGATTGCGCTTACCACTTCCTTAATTCTGAAACTATATTGTGCAATGTTCTCTTTATCTTTCATTCTCATCTCATCAAATTTTCCTCTAAGATTATCAACCTTTTCTTTTTGTACATGCATATCACCTCTATAAAAAAGTGCAAGTTTATCCCACATCTCTTTTGCAATAGTACACTCCTTAATGTCCTTGAATTTATCATTAGTCAAGGAGAAAGCAATTTCAAACATTACTGACTTATGTTCCTTATTTTCTCTCATGATCAAGTGCCATAGGTTCAAGAGGCGGTGGAGTGTATTCATTGTCCAAAAGGTTAAGCTCAAAATCTCCAATACCAAATAGGTATAACCTCATCCTACTTTTCCATGTAGAGAAACTCTCCCTGATTAGCTTAGGTACTTCTCTCCTATACATCTTCGGATCTTTTACTGAAGTCTTTTAAACATATCCTTGTAGAGTACTCAGCTTTGATACCAATTGTTGGATTATAGAGAGGGGGGGGTGAATCAATAATCCCTGATTCTCTATACCTTAAAAACTTTCTCTTATTCAACTCAGTGTCAACTTGGTCAGACACACTTCAATATTAACCAATAAAAGTAAATTAACTTTGTCAATCCGCAATAAAATTCATAGTAAACATTCAACACATATAACACCAGTATTTAACATGAAAACCCAATTGGGGAAAAACTACTGTGGGAATTGTCACCCACTAAAGAAATACTCTTCTGAAGTATGATCAGTTAAAAGCCAATCTGGTTAAAGATTACAATACACATTGTTAAATGTGACTAGAGGATTTTCCTGAGATCTGTTAGGATCTTCACCCTGTTAGGAGTGGTTTGGTTAAAGGTCTTCAAACACTCTTTTAGAATGTTACCTCTTGTTGCCATACCCAAAATTTAACAGGCAAAAAAACACCAATTTTTTAAAAAGTTATTAATTAATGTTTAAAGATTCAAGGTTGACTCAACATAATGGCTAAAAAAAAATACTTAGAGGTTAAGTTTACATTCATTTGAGGGGAATCATGGTGAGGGATTATCAAACCCTCCAACATCCCTCGCACGATAAAAGTCAAACATATATATAGGGATATCTAACTTACTCAAACCCTAACTAAAACCAATAAAATGAATATTCCTCCAATAACATTACCATTATTATACTGAATAAAATAAAAGTTTCCTCTCTACACTCAAGTTCTAAACCAGGTTACAATTAATTAAATAATAAATTAAATAAATACTATTATGAAAAACATTTATTAAACATTAATTAATATTAATCTGAAATTACTATAATCTTTATAATATAATTTCACTAAAGAATAAATTAAATTAATACACAAAAGCTCACCACTTGAGAATTATGCTTTATTAAAACTCTCATAAACTCTCCTACATAATCATAACCAAATTTAGAATAATTATTTTAAAACTTCCCATAATAGAATAGTCAATTTATTTAAGTCCAGGGTAAACTGCCTTACTAAAATTTTAATTGTTTTTCATAAATGGATTATAATTCATCTACATTAAATTTTCTAAAAAATAAATCATAGTGGGGAAAAATATTATAAAAATTAACTTCAATACATTAATTTCCTTCACCAAAAGAAATATTGACACTTTCTTAAAAAAAACTTAATTTAAAAATAATCCCCAAAGTAAAAGAGGGAAAAAGAAATTTCAAAAGAAAGATTATTTTCACTCTAACCCTAATTTCAGATTTAGGGTTAGGGTGAAAAAGGAATCTCCCAAAAAGAAGTCCATTTCTTCTTTTTCTTCCTCTTTTCTCTCTTCCATCCGCCCTCAAACCCTAGGGTATACTTTCCATGTATATTTTCTCCATTTCTCTTGCAGGTTTGAATCTTGAATGGTGATCAAGGAAAAGAGGAAAGCACAAGCAAATATACACTTAAGTATATATGCATATATACACATTTTTGTGTGTATATACATATGTACTTATATGTATATATTTTTCAACACAACAAGAGAAACTCCAGTCTGAATGAGGTATATGATTACAAGATTTTATATTGAATGTTTACATTTTGCATTAGCAAAGCTTTACTCTTTTGTTGTGTTTTCTAGATAGACATTTTTTTTTGTTATAATTCTACAATGTATATATATTTTTATTTGTTGTAAAAAAAATTTAAAAAAATATAGGGTTGGGGGGACCGCAGCCACCCCCAAACTCCTAAGTGGCAGCCACAGCTGTGGTATGTCATAGTCGTGGGTTTGCCCATGATTGTGGGTGCCTAGTCCACCCCCAAGGGGGGTATGGGGTTTGGCAGTGCCAGCCCCAAACAACAACATTTTATTTTTTATATTTAATACTATTTTTTAAAGAATTTAATATTATTAGATATATATATATATATATATATATATATATATATATATATATATATATATATATATATATATATATATATATATATATATATATATATATATATATATATATATATATATATATATATATATATTCAAGACTATCCAGGTTACTGAGAGGGGAGGGGTGAATCAGTAACTTCAAAACTTTTAACAGATTCAGATCTTAATAATATTAGATTGATAATCTGACTGCATGTATGAGTAACAAAAAGAATAAAACATTCATAACACTTTGAACACAGAGATTTGGTGACCCAGAAACCTTCCAAGAAGAAAGTAAAACTGGGGTGGGGATGATACCCACAAAACTTCAATACTGCAGTATAAAGTTTGCCGGTTAAGGCTTACAATGATCACTTCTGATGATCTGCCCTGTTAGGAGCAATAAGGACTACTAGGTCCACCTTGTTAGAGGATTTACAAACATACAATGAAGTATGCACTCGGTTAAGAGATTTTACAAAGACTATTAAGTCTACCCGGTTAAAGGATTTCAAGCTGATTCACTTGTTAGGATGAAATAGTAGATCTCTTACTTGCAACTGTACTTGCTGATTGAGATTCTCTGATGAACTGATCACCTTCTGTGATGGATAGATCTTTTCTGCTTCTTATATTGCTGTAGCCCTTTGTAATTCGCTTATCTCTGCCTTTCTCTCTTTTTCATACTTCGCTATTTTTCACCTTTTTGATATGATATAAAACATTGTTTATATATATCAATCCAAAACAATTACAAAATAATTACAAAGTCAGCTCTTAAACAAGCTAACACAAATATTACTGAGTCGGCCCAAATATAGTGACTCAGTTACTGCAAACTAACTCGATGACTTTCTGATACTCGGCATCCACTGTGTTACTCGGCATCATCATGCACTCGGTAGAAGTGGAGGCATGGTCCATACTAACCACTCGGTTGTAGTTTTGAACACGGTATATACTGGAGACTCGGTAGATATAGTGTCACTCGGTAAAGACTGTCTTGCTCGGTAAGCACTATCCTGCTTGGTAAGCACTGTTCTGCTCGGTAAGCACTATTCTGCTCAGTAAGCACTGTCCTGCTCGGTAAGCACTGTTCTGCTTGGTAAGTACTGTTCTTTTCGGTAAGCACGTAGAGCCTGAATAAGTGTTGTCACTGATGACAATCATACTTAATGCCAACAATCTCCCCCTTTGGCATTAGTGACAAAACACTTATTGCCCAAAACTTATATACACAATCATGCTGACACTGGTTTTGTATATACATTTCATGTCTCCCTTATACAATATATATACAAATATCTTATTTCACCTCATACTCATATTTTCTATTTATACTTTCTCCCCCTTTCATATCTCATATACTTTCTCCCCCTTTTTGACAATAATGCCAAAGATGTATATACAAATATTTTACATGAAGATACCAAAATGTGAGAGAAAATCAGAATGAACCTTTCCAATTAGTGCTAGAGTTCTATCCCAATTCTCTTGCAGAATCTTGCATGTATGGAGTGCAACTTGGACTTCTGCAGAGAGTTCAATCATGTGATCTGCAATTGAAAATTGATTGTCATGGATCAATGTTTTTGAGTATGCAATATGCTTCTGCATTGTATCCATGATGGGAAGGATCATGTTCTAAATATCTATTAATGTTGATCTGATCCTTGCATCTTCTTTCAATAACTCTGACTGCTTATCAGATAGGAATCTGATTGTCATCTAATGTGCAGAACTTGAACTAGGTTCAAGTTGCAACTTTTGTGCATTGATCTTCAGATCCTCATCAATCTTATTTATTTTGTCTTTAATCTCCTTTGAGAATTCGGCAACATTACAGATTTTGACAAAAAGAGATGTTACCTTGGAATAGGAGGACTCAATGCTAGTCAAAACTGAAGATAACCTTGCTTGATTGATAGCTATTTGTTGAGCAATGTGCTCAAGCACTTCATTTTCAAACTTCTTCTCAGCCTTTTCAAGAAACTTGTCTGTTCCAGAGGAATCATCATTAAACGTGTTAATTGCTTCTGCCAACTGCAACAAAATGTGTTGAGAGGAATCAACTTTAACACCTATAGCTTCTGTCAAAATGTTCTTGGCATCCTTAATGATCTTATATTCCTTATCTCTTTCTTCTTTTAGTTTCTTCTGGAGGAGTTCACCAACTGTTTGCATTTGATCTGCAGTGAGGTTTGCAAAAGCTAGCTAGGGAATTTGTATCTCCTCATCTAGATCTATACCTTCTACTACATTCTTACTCATAAATTTTGTACTCGATTGAGTCTTTATACTTATTGCCTTTGTAGTAGAAATTATTGTAGACACAGTAGGACTAGTAGTGAAAACTGATAAACTTCCGACTAATGGGATGCTAACTGGAATACTTGATAAATAAAAAATTGAAGTATTTACAACTGTAGAATTTGAAGTACTTACTGCTGAAAAAATCAAATTTGAAGAAGGTACAGAAGACTGCAACTCGGTGGAAGAAGGAGGTTGAAGCTCGGTAGATGAAGTGGTAGCCACTTCTGTCGTTGATACATTGAGTTGTGCTAGTGATGATTGGACATTTGATGTATCTGAGGGAGTTGTTACAATCACACTTGAAGTTTTCTCCGGGCTAGATGTAGCAATTTTTACTGGAGAGTGGGGAAGTGAGGCAATTACCTCTGTAGCTATCTGAACTGGATCATCTTCCTCAACATTCTTCTCAGCTTCCTCGGTAGCTTCTTTCCTTGCTTCCTTTGTCACAACATTATCAATCTAAACTATTTCTTCTTCTTCTTCTTCATCACTATCATCTTCAATATCTTTAATTATCACAGTTTCAGTACTCGGTTTGTGAAGATGATAGATGTTTTTCCAAGTAGAATTTTCACTCTTCACAACCAACTCTATATCTTTGATCAAAACTAAACAACTGTTGAATTTTAGTGTCATCTTGCACTCATTTTCTATCAATGCCTTATTTATTTCATCGTCTTTCAAACTTGGCATTAACTGTCTTAAGGTTTGAGCATATATGTCCTTGATAGTTTGTCTTGCATTGGACCATCTCATCTTTACTTTATCCAATAGAACACCTGGAATTTGAGAAGCCATATCATCAGGTGAGTACTTCCATTTTCCCATTTTCTCAATAACAGCATCTTCTATTTCCTGCTGCTCTGCCTTTGATTTAATTTCATATTTGAGAGATTTGAAATTTGCAATTTCAGATCCTTCTCTCAAATCCTTAATCTTTTGTTCAAATGAGGGAGGAGGCCTTTTGAGTACTATATCATCATTGATTTTACCTGCCTTGCCCCTTGATCTTTTCCTTGTGAATACTGCAGTGGATTGCTCGGGTTCCTTGGTGATAGTTACCTTTCCTTTCTTCTTTACAGACACTTGTTCTTCTTTATTCTCATCCTTTTCTTCTTCTTCTACAATATCTTCTCCTATGCCCTCGGTTAACATTAGAGGTGTGGTAGATTGCATCTTGGCCATCCTTTTTCTGCCTTTGTTAACCGCCTGTGGAAGTTTTATGCTTAGCTCAATTCTTATCTTAGCTTCATCATATTCCAAAGTATGGAGCCTTTGGATCAACAGGTTTATTTACTAGGGCTTCAATTATATCCTTTGTTTCATCAATGTTTACCTCATAAGGAAGAGGTTTCACCCATACAATCCTGGGCCTTACTGCCTGAATGTATACTCTATCACAATCAACCATGAAACAAATATCATCTTTATAATCTTCCACCAATTTTAGTGGAATCCGGAATCTATTATTCATCTTCTCCTTAAAAGATTCAAAATAGTTATCCATTATGCTTGTAAAACTCTCACCCATTTCTGCAATATACTCATTTATCTGATAAAGAATAGGTACATCCTTTCTCCATTTTACTGTGCCTTTTGATGGGAAAAACTTTTGAGCATAGAAAAATAAACAAACCAACAGTGAGCCAAACTTACATGGATTTTTCTTTGAGGTTTGGATGCTCTCCATATTCTTGTTGAATTATTTCAACAAAAGATCTGCTAGGTCAAATGACAGATTGTTCTTCACAATTTTATAGGCTAGGTCAACTGCTTCACACAGAACACTATTCTGCCGACTTGAACTGTATATCTTGTGAGCTATTACATATGTGCCAAATTTTAGTTCTACATCGGTAATGCTGTTAATTTTCATACCTCTAGCATCCCATTTGGCTAGGGTTTTCTTTTCTAGCTCTACCTGACCTAGGGTTTTTTTAGATTTAGCCTTGACAAGCATGGGAAGACCAGTGATTCGGTGAATCATCTTCTTTGTTATTTCCACTAGTTGCTCAAGCCAAATTTTTCCTTCATGTACTCGGCTCAGAATATATCTTATCCATTTTATCTGGAAACCCCGAGGCAAGTGGGTGATATGTGTTAAACCCTTATCTTCCAAATGTTTATGTCCCAGTTTGAGAACACCATCAACACACAGTTCATCACGAAAAACATCTATCTCTAGGGTTCCAAGTTCTTGAATTGTACCTCTAAAATGACTGTGAATGTCATTTACAAGAAGTACCTTTGGAGGAATTTGAGACTGAGCTCCACTCAGATCTAGGGTTTCTGCAACCGCGGGCACGAGTTTGAAATCTGACACTTTCCATTCTCCATGAACTAACATTTTCGAACCTTTCTTTACTTTGGTGCTGGATGAAGCCATGGTAGCATGGTAGAAAAATTTCTGCTTTAAAATTTTTCTTCGAATCGCTTGATCGCACTAGAAATTTCTCTGCTCAAAATGCTGATATTCGCGGTGAAGAATGAACTTGATTTCATGCTTTTTGTTAAAACTTTGTCATTAATGCTCCATAGGAATTAGGGTATTGAATTTGATAGACTGTCATCCACTATGCATTAAATGCTCGGTGAAGATTCCATAACTCAGAGAACATACAAATTCATACTTCTCTGACCTTACTCGGTAACCAAATGAAATTAGGTTACTCCCGACCTTGCTTGGTGATAACTGATACTGACCTTCTTGTGATCCTGTTGTATCTCACATACTAATTTGGATCTGTCTTCCTTTCAGTTCAGGAACTATTTTGGAATATGTCTATGAAGATACAGTTCTAGTGCTTTCTTGGAGACTAGTTAGAGTTCATAGAGCCACTCCCTTCATGAGTGACTTCAGGACTGGTTTGCTCAGTAGGTTTAGGAATCCACTGCTGTCTCATCTGCTTCCTAATGCTATTTTCTTTTGCTTTCTTTTCATCTTCAACTTTGCCTAAATTCATGCAGTTTTTAGCTATGTGACCAAGCTTAGTGCAATTATAACATCTTATGGTAGAATCCCTTTTTCTCAAGTGGTGCCTTACACAACTCATGCCAATGTGTCCATATTCTCCACAGTAATGACATCTACACCAAGTGTTGTAATCCCAACCAAACATTGCCTTAATAATTTGTTCCGTTGGATTGGGTGTTTTAGTTCTGCATTCTGATGCCTTATGACCTTGTTTTCTACATTTGTGACATTTTCCTTCAAATCTTGGTTTCTCCTTGCATTCATTTGCTTTATGACCAAGCTGATTGCAATTGTAGCATTTTCCATTGAATTTTTCTTTTCCATTGCTCCAACATTTGTTTGAAGTATGACCAATTTTGCCACAGTGATTACAGGTAGGTTTCTGATTCTTTTGAGTACCTTGTTTGGAGGATTCACCTTCCTCTTTGTATCCAAGTCCTGCTTTTCCTTTTTGCCTATGAAGGTTTTGTTCATACACCTGATTCATATCTTCTTGAGATTTCAACATTCTCTCATTGATTTTCCTTTCAGCATCTAGGTCACTCATCACTCTTAAATTGATTTGCTTCTCAGATCTCAGCTCCTCTCTTATATTTTCATTTTCTGATCTCAGAGTCAAGATTTCTTCATTTGCATTGGAGATTTGATCAATAAGGTTTTCTAGCTGAAGGGTTTGATTCTGGATTTCATTGTTCTTTCCATCTATTTCATCTTTCATCTTGTTTCTTTGTTCCAAGATTTCATAGAATCTTGTTGACTGAATTTCATGTTCTCTTTTCAATTTTCTCACTTCTTCTTGCAAAGATCCACTCTTTTCTAGAAGTTCTTTGATTGCATTGTTTTCTTCATCTGAGCTGCTTGAAGGGAAAAAGTCTTCAATCTTTTCTTCAACATACTGGTGGTCATTGATCTGATTTGCAAGTTCCTTCCTTCTTTTTAGGGAAAGGGAAAGATGCTCTCTTGCGTCTTTGAGTTGAGTTATGGCCATTTCCAGATCTAGCTTTTCATTCTCAATTACCTTGTTAAGTCTGAATATCTCCATTGTCCCGAATCTTTTCTCAAGCTGTCAAACTTTATTCTGAGAACCACTGTGCTCTGATACCAATTGTTGGAAATATTCAAGACTATCCAGGTTACTGAGAGGGGAGGGGTGAATCAGTAACTTCAAAACTTTTAACAGATTTAGATCTTAATAATATTAGATTGATAATTTGACTGCATGCATGAGTAACAGAAAGAATAAAACATTCATAACACTTTGAACACAGAGATTTGGTGACCTAGAAACCTTCCAAGTAGAAAGTAAAATTGGGGTGGGGATGCTACCCACAAAAATTCAATACTGCAGTATAAAGTTTGTCGGTTAAGGCTTACAATGATCACTTCTGATGATCTACCCTATTAGGAGCAATAAGGACTGCTAGGTCCACCTTGTTAGAGGATTTACAAACATACAATGAAGTATGCACTTGGTTAAGAGATTTTACAAAGACTGTTAAGTCTACTCGGTTAAAGGATTTCAAGCTGATTCACCTGTTAGGATGAAACAGTAGATCTCTTACTTGCAACTGTACTTGCTGATTGAGATTCTCTGATGAATTGATCACCTTCTATGATGGATAGATCTTTGTTGCTTCTTATACTACTGTAGCCCTTTGTAATTCGCTTATCTTTGTCTTTCTCTTTTTTTCATACTTCGCTATTTTTCACCTTTTTGATATGATATAAAACATTGTTTATATATATATCAATCCAAAATAATTACAAAATAATTACAAAGTCAGCTCTTAAACAAGCTAACACAAATATTACTGAGTTGGCCCAAATATAGTGACTCGGTTACTGCAAACTAACTCGATGACTTTCTGATACTTGACATCCACTATGTTACTCGACATCATCATGAACTCCGTAGAAGTGGAGGCACGGTCCATACAAACCACTCGGTTGTAGTTTCAAACATGGTATATACTAGAGACTCGGTAGATATAGTGTCACTCGGTAAACATTGTCTTTCTCGGTAAGCACTGTCCTCCTCAGTAAGCACTGTTCTGCTCGGTAAGCACTGCTCTACTCGGTAAGCACTGTTCTGCTCGGTAAGCACTGTTCTGCTCAGTAAGCACTGTCCTGCTCGGTAAGCACTATTCTACTCGGTAAGCACTATTCTGCTTGGTAAGCACGCAGAGTCTGAATAAGTGTTGTCACTGATGACAATCATACTTAATGCCAACAATATATATATATATATATATATATATATATATATATATATATATATATATATATATATATATATATATATATATATATATATATATATATATATATATATATATATATATATATATATATATATATATATATATATATATATATATAAATATGTATTTAAATCTGAATATATGAATATGCTAGATATGTCATATATACAAGTTAAGGGTAAAAATGGAGTATATTAAAATCATACTATTACATCAATCAAGTAAAACAACCATGCTATTTATTTGTATATCTGCATGGAGATGAAAATGAAAAAAGTTCCATAGTTTCAATAGAAAATATTTATTAACTTAAAGATAATCTTTGAGATGTATTATCTAAGGATGATTTATATATTTACTTTTTTTGACAGCGTGCTATTTATATTTTCTTTAAATTTGGTCAATGCAAATAAAAAATATTGATACTTTCTTGCACTATGAATAATAGATCAACTACTTTTATTTAGTTTTCTCTTTTGCAACAACAATATTTAAATTTACATCCCTTTGCATTTTTTTAAAAACTACTTAACAGAAAGGGAAAGACTCATTTATTCGAAAATAGATCAATACAAATTCTAAAATCATAATCTACATAAAACCATTTTACCAATGAAATGACTTTATTGAATGAAATGACAACCCTCTTTGATTTCAAAGGAAAGAACATAAGTATTAAATATGTACACACACCTTCTTTCTTGATTTAATTAATTGATATAAGCAAAACTTTACAAGTCTAATAACCTAGTAAATCAAACTTACTAAAGTAAATACATAATTTCTTTTTGAATATAAAGCTAGGAAAATCTTTTACAAAATATCCACAATATTGTACACTATTACAAAGCTATATTGTCCAAGGGGTCCCTTAAGGACTCTTTTAAAAGAGATCACATTACATACATAAGAACAAACTTCTACATTTACAAGCTCTCCTTCCTCTATTTTTTTATTTTCTTTATAGGGTTATTGAGCTTCATAAATCTACAATGAAAACTTGAAAAACCATGAGATGCTCACCTCCCATCCTAGGCCTCTAAGAGGCCACCCCTGAGCTTGGGGAAACAAATCATAGGCGGGATACACTCAAGAACATCAACACAAACAACAATGGAAACAGATTTACCACATGAAACTCCCAACCAAAGGTTTTCACAATAGGTCACACAAGACCCTAAACTTGGGGTGAAGGTGGATCAAGTACCCAATGAGGAGAAAGCCATACCAAAAATGAATCAACAAGCCTCCACAAGGCATGAAATAGAAACATCTCAACAAGAGAAAATACTACCCCTATACACATTTTCATCCCTTATGACCCCAAGGCATTCAAGCCAAAATATCCACACCCTTATGACCCCCAAATGGATGGCTTCATGGAGCTCATACTCCATGATTTCTCCCTCTCCTCCTTGAGGAGAGACTCTACACCCATGGGCTGTCCTAAAATCCCTTCACCCCCAAGACTACCCTTCCCTCCCAAGGATGAGTGGACCTTGAGACTCCCAAAATGAAGAAAAATTTGTAGCACAACTCAAAAGAATAATTTTACACTACACAACACCACATCCATTTCAACAAAATACAAAAACTTCACATAAAATATCCATTTTACTCATACACAAATTTTGCAACAAGAAAATGAAGAGAGTGCCACCAACATAAGTCCAAGCATAATGGAAAGTAAATTGAGGATGAGCTACCCTTTTGTCCAAGCCTTACTTCCTTTCCTAGCTTCTCCAAAACTAACTTGTTTCTAAGATAGAGAGTGGGTGTCCAAACTCTCCACAATGGAGAGTCTCCACTAAAAAGGCCTCCACACAACTCCCCACAACCCCAAGGGATAAGGTAATCCATCTCATTGGTTGGTCTTCCCTAAGACTCTTACAAACTTACCAAAAATGGGTTCTTAGAAAGGTTAACCAAAAAGGTGGGCAAAGTCCTTGCATCCAAATGGAAGGGTGGTCTAACCAAGACCATGCTTCCAAAAGTTGATTTTCGGCCATTTTGAAAATCCAACTTTTGGAAGGGTCTTTTGGTCAACTAAGGGTTGGTCTATGGTTGAAAATGACCCTTACCCATAGGTATACCAAGTGGGTTTCCTAAAAATGACCCAAACACACCCCTAGGCACCTTTCTAACCCTCCAAAAATCTACTTAAGGCTCAACTTCAAAAATCAAAGACAAGACCTGACCTCAACTCCCTAACCAAGGGATTCACATCACAATCCCAAAAGGTACTTACATAGGTTGGTGGGTGTCCAATCCTCAAGTGGAACATGTCATGGCCACATGTACACAATACAAGTGTCAAGTGATACACATGTATTTTACACTTCACAAGACACATGAGATTTCCACTTGAGCACACACAATTAAATTTATAATTAATAATTTAACAAATTACTTAGAAACATACAAGTTCATTATGTATACATATAAATCACAATTACAATGAGGTTTTTTCTTTTAATAGACACAACCTTGGCTCGCACTGAATTCACATTGGCCTATGTCTGGTTCCCCAATTTATTACCATGGTCTTATTTCCTGCACACTAAATCCAACATTAGTAGTCCAAAAAATATAATCCACAACATATATATGAAATAATCTCAATTCAACTTTTACAAATCATCTTCAACATCACATAACAAATTTGAAAATTTTTCATCGCAAAATAATTTAGCTTTTCCACTCATGAGCTTATACACTCATAATGGTATTAAACAATTTAACTTTCAATTCATAGTGGAAATCTCATAGCATCATAATAGAATCAAATATCCAATCCCTAATTAATCACATAAGCATATATAATCCTTCACATCATCATAACATTCATTAAATAAAAATAACCATATCACAAATCCATATTTGTATCATAACATAGTCATCAATAATTCATCACAAAACATTTAACCTTCAATGAAATTCACAACTCACCATAATTTAAATCCCAATTGTCATTTTCCCCAAACAACTCATATCCTCATATATACCCAAATTGAAACATCACAGTAATTATCTAAATCAATCATAATAATGCAAGCCATATTGTATAATTAAATCAATCAGCAGTATGGAAAGTGTCATAAACTATAATGTACATCATCTAATGAAATCAATATTCCTATTAAAAGGGTAAAACCTCTTGAATCATCCAAAACATTAAGCCAAATACTAGGTCTATCCTAATGATCAATGGAAAAGCTATGTCAGGCTTGGGTGAGGCTTCACACTTGCAAGGATTTACAATAAGACTATTAAGTCCACTTGGTTAAAATATTTTTTTGATACAAATGTTCATAAGCAACAAAATAGAAATTGATCTCTAAATCTACAACTACTTTTTCTTAATTGGATCCCTTGTGTTCTCTTTGTCTTAACCTCATTCCTTGACTATCCACTAGCTTCAAGACTTCAACAAATTCAGCTTTCTAACTCAAATTCAACCTTTTCCTTCTTCACTACATTAATCGGTAACTCAATAACCCTTCAACTTGCTAGCATTTTCTTCATACAATTTTATCCTTTATATAGGCTTTTTTTTTCCTCTTAATATCCTTTATTATGTTTTCCTTTGATAAATCTCAATCGTCCAATCATCCTGATAAACTAATTCAATGAATTTAGAGCTTGGTAAAATGTTTAATTATCACATTGGAACTTGAACTTTCTTGGAACTTGTACCTTCTCTTTTTGTCACTTAGACCTATACCATAGATCATCATCTTGAATTTTCCTGATTGTAGATCTTTCCAACTAACTCTTCCTTATCATTAAAATCTTCTATCTCATCATAGCTCAACATTAAATATCATTTTGATCCTTGTATTTAAGTTTAGTTCCTTGCTCAATGAGTAACTTCTTTTTCTTCAACTAAATTTTGGTTGACTTCACTCGGTAAATAGAACATTTTGTTGGGTGCCTTGCTTTTGTTTTTCTTAACCTAAACTTACTTTCCTTTTATCGAATGAATTTTTCTTGCTCGGTAACCAAACTATTTTTCTTACCGACTTGACTAATCTTCTTTACTGATTTGATATAATCAAATGTTTAGTAGAAAACAATTATATTGACATAACCTTAACATTGTATAACTTGTATGAGCTACCCAATTAACTTCTTCATCTTCACAACATTTTATTTCTTCTTCTTCTTAACTCTCTTCAACTTATATCATACTTCAAATGATACGGAAATTCAATATAAATCTAAAAGCAATTGCTTGACATCAATGAAAAGATAATAACTGATCTAATCATTCTACAATCTTGTATACCTCTAATCTTAGTCGGTCTTCATCATCACCACCATCAATTATAGTAACACTAATATCTTCTCCTTCTTTCATTTTAAGATTCTCATAGTGATGCTTAGTTGTTAGCTACTTAGATAACTTAACCCTATCAATTCCTTCATAAATCTCTTTTAACTTTTCCAAAACTTCATAAGAAGCCTTCAATTAAATAAATTTTGTTGATTCATTTTTTAAAAAAGCACTACAGAGTTCATACCTCATTTTTTAATTCTCCTCATAGACTGTGATTTCATCTTGAGTATTAATGACATTTTGAGGAACACATACTTCATCTCCACATGCTTCCAGGTAGTGTAACCAATAAAAATCATATATCATATCATCTATAATTTCCATGAGTTGTATTAAAATTCATCAAACATGAGAATGTTCAATTTGTGCACCATCGAATCTTCCTCAGGTGGTTAAGCTCTACATTGAGCAACCAAGCTCTGATACCAATTGTTGTATAGTCAAAACAACTCAGAGGGTGGGGGTGAATCAATTATTTACAAACACTTTCTTAAACTTTTACTATTTTGGTAAATACTTAAAGCAATAAAAAACTTATAACAAATATAAACATAAAAGTTCAAAACCATCAACACAATGAACACTAGAATTTGTACATGGAAAATGAAACTAGGAAAAACCATGGAGAAGATAATTCTCATGAAATGAACACCAGTTAAGGTGATCTTTTACAAGGGTTTACTATTAGTTTTTGTTGAAAATTGCAATTGAAACAATTGTTGTATTGTCATTGATGTCAAATCTTAACTGGTAAGACAATTGCTATCTAGGAGAGTACCATATTTATTGATTGATGAAGAGGATTAGGGAAATGAGATAACAAGAGAATCTAAGGAAAGGTTGATTTATTTGATACTTCAATGGGTACTTGATTAGTTGGCACATTGATAAGATAATGTATTGTTTATCTAAGTAAGAAGAAAGACTAAAGAAGTAGGCTTAACTGAGAAAAAGTGTAGAAATCTAATTTAAGTCGAGTGATAGTGTCGATCGAGAGCCAATATATGTCGAGTAAATTTAGTGTTGACCGAACATCAGTTTATCTTGAGAGACAGGAAATTACCGAGAAAAGACAATGTTAGCTGAGGAAGACAATTTGTAGAGATGACCAAGATATACAGTGATGACCGATGTGATGAGCACGGCATTGACCGAGTGTCAGTAATTTACATTTGGAGAAAGAATTGATATTCCCAGCTGACTTAGTTGAATTCTTGGGATATATAAATCGTGTTGACTTTATTAATTTATTGTATGGAGTATTTAATGCATGGTAAATAATTTTATTATGGATTCAATGAGAAGTGTGAAGATGTAAGGATGAAGAGCATAAATGATGGAAGGATTCTACAAATCTGACCTAAACCTAAGATCTATGGAGGAGGTTAAGCGGAAAAAGATAGATCTACCTAATTGAAGAGGTATAAAGGAAAACCTAATTCTAAGGTTATAGCATGGGCTGAAGTTGTTGATGTTATTGACTGATAAGTCTAAGTAGAAGGTTGAAGGTGAAATTGTGAAGAAGATGAATAGAGTTGTGATTGCTTGAAGCGAATTCTGAGAAGATCAATGATGGAGATGGAAATGAAGCTCAGTTAGTAAATCAACATATGTGTGTGAATTGGATCTATATTTGCAAAGTGAATTGTATGTTTTTCAGATTAGAAACTGCTATTACTTTCTAACTAGTGTATTAGTCTAAATCCTTTAATCAAGGTTGACCTAACAATCATTGTATAAATCCTTTAATCAAGGTGGCATTCTAATGGAATGTACTTAAATCCTTTAACCATGTCACTTTTGATAGAGTAAATAAAATCTTTTAACAGGGTCACACCTAGCAGTATGTTTGTAAACCTTTAACAGGGTTGGCTTTTCACAGAGCTCACTTCAGAAGAGTGAAATATAAGTAGCATGTTACAAAGTGGTTTTTCCCAAGTTGGGTTTCCACTATAAATCCTGGTGTTATACTTGTGTGAAAGTTTTGATGTGAATGTTGTTATATTCTGCAAGTTAATTACTTTTGGATAGTGGACTGCATGTTATATATTTTTTATATATACTTTAGAGACCGAGTTGTGTTGGTGATTAGATATGAGATTGTTGAAGTGCTAGAAAGCTCAATTGGTACATCCAGATGTGAGAACAATTGATTCACACCCCCCCCCCCCCGCCCCCCTCTCTGGTGTTCTCAATAACTCTAACAATTTGTATGAGAGTTGTTGGTGCTTATAGAGAAAATTTTAAAGGTATTTGAAGCTAATGATCAAGATGTATAAAAAGGAGGTACCAAAGTTGAACAAAGAGAACTTCCCTGCATGGAAAAGTTTGATGAAATTGCATCTAGCTGGTATAGGTGATTCGATGAAGTACTATGTGGAATATGACTATGTTATACCTGGTGCACCTTTGATTGCCAAGGAGATGGAAGAAAAACAAGAACACAATCAAGCAATGTTGGAGATTGCATCTGCCTTAAGCTATCCTGAATTTGAAGATATCAAAGATTGTACTACTGCAAAGAAAATGTGGGATACTCTTGCAACTATCTATGGTGGTGATAGACATGTACTAAGAGAAAAAGTTGAAAGCTTGAGAGGTAAGTTTGATGAAATGAAAATGCAAGAAGGTGAAAATATTGCTCAGTACTATGGTAGAATTAAGGAGATAGTGAATTCTATTAGAGGAGCTAATGGAATCATTGATGATGAGACTGTTATTGGTAAGGTATCGAGAACTTTGATTCTTATTTATGCTATCAAAATTTTTGCAATTCAAGAATCAAGATGTAACCCTGGTAATTTTTTAACTCTGGAAAGTCTTGTTGGTAAGCTTACTACTTTTGAGCTATCTAACTATGATAACTGCACTATTCCTAATGTTGAATCTGCATTCAAGTCACAAATGGTTTTGCATAAGTCTAAGAAGGAAAAATAAAAATGTGTGAAAAGTGATAGTAATAGTGACAGTGATAGTGACACTTCTGATGAGGAACTAGATGATCTTGAGGGACTCGTGGCTAGAAGACTAAAAAGAGGAAAAGGGAAATATAAAGGTAAACTTCCTATAATCTATTTTTCATGTAACAAAGTTGGCCATATTGCAGCAAGATGTCCTGACAGGATTGACAAGGATGAGAGACGAGAAAGAAAGTACAAGGATAAGAACAATGACAGAGATCATCGAAGGTACAAAGACTACAAAGATAGAGGTAAGAAATCCTGCTATATTATTAAAGAGGAAACTAACATTGACACTAGTGAATCTGATGAATGTGATATTGAAGTAGTTTATGTTTCTATGAAAGATGATTCAAATTCAAAGATGAGAAAAATGAACTTATTTCTTATGTGAGTAAAGGTGATAAATGAATTATTGATAGTGGCTACTCACATCACATGATTGGTGAAAAAATTAAATTTGAAACCCTAGATCATTACAAAGCTAGAAGTGTTAATTTTGGTAATGATGCACCATGTCCTATGAGAAGTAAAGGATCAATCAAGTTGACTGATAAGATCACATGTGAAAATGCTTATTGGGTTGAAGGTCTTAACTATAATTTGCTAAGTGTTGCATAGTTGAACAATATTGGTTATCGAGTGGAGTTTCATCACAAGAAGGCTAAAATATTTGATGCCACTGGTGAAATAATTGGAAGTGGAGAACATACAACATGTAACTTGTTCTATCTATACCTATCTAAAGAAACATGTTTGTTTGTACAATTTGATGATGTATGGTTATGGCATAAGAGGTTGTGTCATGTCAATTTTGACAATCTAGTAAATATTAGTAAAAGAAGAAAGTTAGAGGTTTGCCAAGATTGAAGAAACCTAATAATGTGATGTGTAAACAATGTCAATTGGGAAAAATGACAAAGTCTAGTTTTAAGAGAAAGACATATATTTCTGAAAATATTTTGGAATTGGTTTATACTGACCTTTGTGGACCTATGAGTGTACAAAGTTATTGTGGTGATAAGTACTTTATTATGTTTGTTGATGACTACACTAGGGTGATGACTATAATGTTTTTGAAAGAAAAATTTGATGCATCGAGTTGTTTAAGTGGTATTTGGAAAATGTTGAAAAAGAAACAGGTAGAAGCCTGAAATGTTTGAGATCTAACCGAGGTGGAGAGTTTATATCAAATGAGTTCAAACTGTTCTGCAATGATAGAGGAATCAAGAGACATATGTCTGCACTGAGAACACCTCCACAAAATGGCATAGCAGAGAGAAGAAATAGGTCAATTATGGATTGTGCAAGAACACTGATGATTGAGAATAATGTTGTAGAAAAATACCGGAGAGAAGTTGTAAGTACAATTAACTGTTTATACCTTAAACTAAGTACAAATCAAGAAAGGTACAAATGCTACACCTTATGAGTTATGGCATGGATATGCACCTAATGTGAAGTATTTTAGAATTTTTGGGAGTAAATGCTATATAATGAAAGACAATAGGAATGTAAAATTTGATACAAAAAGTGATGAAGGCATATTCCTAGGTTATTCCACTAAGAGAAAAGCTTATAAGTGTTTGAATTCTAACACTAACAAAGTTATGGAAAGTGCAAATGTTAGAGTTGATGAATATACAAAAAAGAATGAACTGGAAGGCAAACAAGAACTTGGAGATTATAGATCTTTTGTGTACATCGAAGATGGAGAGGCAAGTAACACACTTGCACCAGATGTAGAGTCACAGATAAGCACTGTCTAGCATCAGGAGGATGTTGTCAAGCATCAAGAGGGTGTTGTCGAGCAATTAGAAGATGAAGCTGATAATTTGCATGATGAACCTGAAGATCAAGAAGAAAAGAAATCTGAACCTACATTGGCACATTATGTAAGAAGACATCATAAGCCTGAGAAAATCATTGGAGATAAAGAATCTGGATTCTTGACAAGAAGTAAGTTGAAAGACCCTACATGTTTACTATGGGAGTTTGAGCCTAAAACCGTAAAAGATGCTTTAGAGAATGATGATTGGATTCAAGCTATAAATGAAGAGATTGATCAGATAGAAAAGAATGATACCTGGACTCTGATGTCGATGCCAGATGATAAGAATGTTATTGGAACAAAATGGGTATTCAGAAATAAGCTAAATGAATATGGACAAGTCAAGAAAAAAAGAAAGATTGGTATGCAAGGGTTGTTCACAAGGAATAGACTATGGGGAAACATTTTCCCCTGTAGTAAGATTAGAAGGAGTAAGGACTCTACTTGCATATGTTACATATAAAGATTTCAAACTATATCAGATAGATGTCAAATCTTCATTTTTGAATGGTATATTAGAAGAAGTATACATTGAACAACCTGAAGGATTTGTTGACCCAAGCAAGAAAAATATGGTTTGCAAATTGAACAAGGCATTGTATGGATTAAAACAAGCTCCAAGAGCATGGTATGAAACAATGGACAATTATTTGATAAAGCTTGGATTTGCAAGAACAAATGACAACAACAATCTGTATATGAAAATTAAAGAAGGTAGAGGGATTTTGTTAGTTGAAAATTTTGTTGATATATCATATTTGGAGGACAAGATGCCCTATGTTAGAAATTTTCAAATGAGATTAAGACTGAGTTTGAAATGTCTATGTTTGGTGAGATAAAATTCTTTGTTGGATTACAAGTTTATCAGATAGATTAAGGTATCTTTATCACTCAATCTAAATATGTCAAAGAGATACTAAAAACTTTTGGTATGGAGGATTCTAGAGCAGTAAGTACTCTTATGGCTACTAGATAGAAGCTATCTAAAACTAATGATTTTGTTGAAGTGAATCAAACCTTGTATAGATATATAATTGTAAAGCTACAAAATGTTGCCCACAACAGACCAGATATAGACCTAGTAGTTGGGATTGTGACAAGATTCTCTGCCAATCCTAAGGAAAATCATATGATCGCAGTGAAGAGAATACTGAGATATCTGAAAGGGATAGAGGATTATGGATTATACTATAAGAAGAATGAGAAATTTGAACTAAGAGTCTACACTGATGTAGATTGGGCTAGAAATGTTGATGACAGGAAAAGTACAAGTGGTGGAGCACTCTTTCTAGGAAAGAGATTAGTCTCCTGGACAAGAAAGAAATAGAACTACATTTCCCAATCTACAGCAGAAGCTAAGTATGTAGCAACTACAGTGAATTGTTCAAATTTGTTATGGATCAAACAATTGTTGAAAGGAATGAAAGAGAAAATCACTAAGCCAGTTGTTATCTTCTGTGATAACACAAGTGCTATCAATATATCAAAGAATCCAGTGATGCACACAAAGACTAAGCATATTTCTATCAGGTATCATTACTTGAGAGAGCTAGTACAAGATAAATAAGTGAGAATGGAATATGTGAATACAAAGGAATAACTAGAAGACATTCACAAAATCTTTACCTAAGGATGCTTGTGAATATCTTAGAGGTAAAATAGGGGTGATTCCCCTAACTGAGGCTTCCTAGTCAACTAGGAGCACTACATCAAATGTGCTACATAGAATATCTGACAAATTGATGCAGAAAAGGTCACAGTTTAGGAGTTGCCTAGAGTTGTGAGAAGTTTAGAAAAGATGATAATAAGTCATAAGCCAGATGACAAAGGGAGAAATACAGCATACTGAAATGACAAGAAGACATCTACATGAAGAAGATGTAAGTGTTAGATACTGCTTTGGCATTGTTGTCAAAGAGGGAGAGATTCTTGAGAAAACACAGAGGATTCATTAAACCCGAGAGAGATTCAGAGATAGTTGGTTGACTAGAAAGATTTAGAGGGAGTAACTATGTGTATGGTCAGACAAGGCAAAGATGTTGTGAATCAGAATGAAGCTAAGCATATTACACAAATCTAATGCACAGACAAAGTTTTGGATTTTTTGGTAAATCATGTACATTATTGATGTGGTGTTGCCATCAATGCCAAAGAGGGAGATTGTTGGAAACTGCAATTGAAACAATTGTTGTATTGTCATTGATGTCAAACCTTAACTGGTAAGACAGTTGCTATCTAGGAGAGTACCATATCTAGATTGATTGATGAAGAGGATTAGGGTAAGGAGATAACAAGAGAACCTAAGGAAAGGTTGAGTTATTTGATACTTCAATGGGTACTTGATTAGTTGGCACATTGATTTAAGATAATGTATTGTTTATCTAAGTAAGAATAAAGAATGAAGAAGTACACTTAACCGAGAAAAAGTGTATAACTCTAGTTTAAGCTGAGTGATGTTAGTGTCGACCGAGCGCTAATATATGCTGAGTAAATTTAGTGTCAACTGAACATCAGTTTATGTCGAGTGACAAGAAATTACCGAGCAAAGACAGTGTTATCTGAGGAAGACAATTTGTAGAGATGACTGAGATATACAGTGATGACCGAGGTGATGAACATGGTATTGACCGAGTGTCAGTAATTTATATTTGGAGAATGATTGAGATTCCTAGCCAACTTAGTTGAATTCTTGGGATATGTAAATCATGTTGACTTTATTAATTTATTTTATGGAGTATTTAATGCATGGTAAATCATTTTATTATGGATTCAAAGAGAAGTTTGAAGATGTAAGAATGAAGAACATAAATGATGGAAGGATTCGACAAATCTGACCTAAACCTAAGATCTACTGAGGAGATTAAGCAGCAAAAGATGGATCTACCTAATTAAAGAGGTATAAAGGAAAACCTAATTCTGAGGTTACAACATGAGCTGAAGTTGTTGCTGTTATTGATTGATAAGTCTAAGCAAAAGGCTGAAGGTGAAACTGTCAAGAAGCTGAGTAGAGTTGTGATTGCTTGAAGCGAATTCCAAGTAGATTAGTGATGGAGATGGAAATGAAGCTCGGACAATAAATCAACATATATGTGCGAAGTGGATCTGTATTTGCGAAGTGAGTTGTATGTTTTTCAGATCAGAAACTACTGTTACTTTCTAACCATTATATCAGTCTAAATCCTTTAATCAAGGTTGACCTAACAACCATTATATAAATCCTTTAATCAAGGTGGCATTCTAATGGAATGTACTTAAGTCCTTTAACCAGGTCACTTTTGATAGAGTATATAAATCCTTTAACAGGGTCACACCTAGCAGTGTGTTTGTAAACCTTTAATAGGGTTGGATTTTCATAGAGCTCACTTCAGAAGAGCGAAATATCAATAGCATGTTACAAAGTGGTTTTTCCCAAGTTGGGTTTCCACTATAAATCTTGGTATTATACTTGTGTAAATGTTTTGATGTGAATGTTGTTATATCCTGCAAGTTAATTACTTTTGGATAGTGGACTGCATGTTATATGTTTCTGATATATACTTTAGAGACTGAGTTGTTTTGGTGATTATATATGAGATTTTTGAAGTGATAGAAAGTTCAATTGGTACATCTAGACTTGAGAACAACTGATTCACCCCCTTTTCTATTGTTCTCAATAATTCTAACAGTTTTCTCACTATAGGTTGGCTCACTATCAGTTGGGCTAACTACCCTAAGATATTAATATGATTATTTTCCAATACAAATAGGCTCACTACCAATACAAATATGCTCATTACCAAAATATAAGAAATGAGTTTGAATCCACCACAAAGATCATTGTCACTGACACTACAATAAAAAAATAATATAAAATTTTGCTACCAATTTCATCCACACACAAATCTTCCTTATCAGATTCATAATCACTTTGCATATACTTGAATACAAGCATCACACAAAGAACTGAGATTATCACTTTTTATACAATTTGCTTCCATCAACCAAGTCATCCTAAACTAATTTGAAATAGGTCATACCGAAGCATGCCCATAGTGGTAGGGAATGAAACATGGATCACATCACTTAATACTACATTCCTTGTGCACATCAACACACTACACCATCTTCAAGACTTTCAGTATCAAAAATACAATCAATGCATTATATGGTAACTATTGGGACAAAACCACAACAAACATGCTCTGAATAGGATCAAACCCAAATAAATATTCCACCATATGTTTCACACTAAAAGGGACCATTATCAACATGGATATAGATAAGCATTTCAATAACATCCTTCAATGAATACTTTTACCGATACACCAAAGATATCAATATACATATCAACTGATACAACAAATCAACAAAATCATAAATGAACTACATCTATGCATCATATATGTTGACATCAATGACAACAACATGAATAGCTTCAACTTCACATTCTAACAAATAACACTTATGTCCAATGAAGAGGTATATACAAGAACATATTTTCTTAAGGATTATAACAAAATTCCTTTTGTGCAAATTTAAACTTAAACTATGAAGAATATTTTGAAGACAATTTTTTAGACTACAATTTTTGACAATGGTGAAGAAAAACAATATGTATTGTGGATAGACACATGGTTAGCCAAGGCATGATATTTGTAGGATACAAATAGCACACTTCCATTAGGTTGAAAAACTTAAAAATGCCTAATGGAGGCCAATTGGGCCAATGTAGAAAACTTAGAGGGATTTGATGGCATGTAACACAAAGTAACACAACTTGAATAGAAGTATTGATTACAAAGCAATGAAAAATCTTGAGACAACCAAGAAAAGATGACATAACCTAGATATGAAGGAATTTACAAAGTTGTATTACAAATATGAAATAATGAAACAAAATATAGGAGAGGAATGAGAGAGATTGAGAGAGAATAATAATGAATATAGGTGATACTAGAGATATGCTATATAACAGAGAATATAACATGTATGGGAGAGCTATTATATGATATATTTATGTATGTGTAATAAAGAAACTAAAGGATATGTGTCACATGGAGCTATAATCAATATATGATATTTATGCTATGTGTTATGTAAATGTGATGACTATATCATTTTTTAATTTATTTATTTGATATGTATGATATACACTTATTTAAAATCCACTAAACAATTTCTAAATTTTTTCTAATCCCCTTTACACTAATGTACATTGAAGAATGTTAGAACATCTCTTCGATAAGTGCCCCCTCTTCCATTAACAATATTTTATTTTATTTTTATAATATTTACACTTCATCAAGATTCACATGTTTTTAATCATTTTTATTTCCCAATTTTTAATCCTATAAGTATAGCATCAACAAATCCATAACCTTGTAATTCCATCCTATATTTTGCATTCGCTTTGGAGTCCTTATCCTTTTCCCTCTTGGTGAAAATTTTTAACATTTTTTGGGTGCTATTTATGCATACCCTTGTGTGTGAGGAGTCTTATATATGTTTCCCCTAGCATTTTGGGCCTTATTTAGAACCCAAACTCTAAAAATACTATCACTTAACATGGATGTCTACATGACATCCTTTTGTTATACAGTAATTTATAAGTCTATGACCATTTTTAGGATTTTCTCTCTATCATCCTTGCAATTGGCAATTAATTTCCCTAGGAAGATTATTAGTGGTCACCAACCATTTAGCTTCCTCTCTTTGACTAGTTTTAAAACTTTTCATACTATCACTTTTAAATTTGTATGCTATGTCACAGTCTTGAATTATTGAAGCTCTCTCCAATTTGACAACATGTTTAAAGCTTTATACTTGTACATAATAATCATGTAAAAATTATCCAATTTTCTAACACATTCATTTAAGTATGGTAACAATTTCACAATCAACATTTGATACTATATAATAAAGAAACTCGTTAAGGCATATATGTTAAGGAAATAACTATTTTCATAATTTTGCATGTAACACAATGCCATCCACTATTGTAATAATTCTTTCCTACTCCAACCCAACTATTTCAATTTTGTTTGATAAACTAGCCTTCTTAGGCCTACTAAGGGATTTGGGACCCCTGTGGGTATGTCCTTTCATCCACCTCAGGACATGGTTGTGGGTAGTTGGGAGTTGTTTGATGGTATTTCCGGCATTGTTTGTGTAGGGACACCTATTTCTTAATATGATAATGCCATAAATGTGGGGGTCCCTCCCTAAGCCTCCTTCTACAGCAATGGGTGAAGTTTTCTTTTAATGGCCAAATCTATTGTTTTTCTTCATTCCAAAGGGAAATCTGGATGTCTTACTTGTGCCAAGACCTCCCCTATTATTATTTGTAGCCATGATGTGGTGGATAACATGGACTTTATTGATGTTGTGCATTGGTATGTAGGTTTTCTAGACTTCTACCAATGCAACGTTCTCTAAGAGATCTTCATCAGTGGGTGATAGGTTCTTGGAAGGACTTAGTTTCTGGTAAAATTAAGTTTTCCCCTTGTGCTAAGAGGTTTTTATTCCTAGTTTTGTTTCCTCTAATTACCGAGATTTGGAGTTGAGCAAGTTGTGGGCTTGGCGAGTTCATTCTCTTTCAACCAACCCTTGGAAAATATCCTTATATCTTCTTACTGAACCACTCAATGTGTGTCCACTACGGGTTCATCTTCTCAATCTTTCCATTCACTTTTGAAATTTTTTTAATTTTATTTTGAGGCCATTGGAAAATCTATCAGCTATTTTTTAAAGATGGATGATACCACTTGTTGGAATCATTTGCCGTTGCACCAAAAGCTCGAACTGTCAATGCCCGATACAAATGCCAGATTTAACCCGATCCATAAGAGGCGGTTAAGCCATGTCACGAATCTCCAAGGAGGTGCTGACCACCAAGTCAACAATCTCCCCCTCAGCACCAACTGAGCCTTCAACACCCATTGAAGGGAGACTTGAACTCGTGACCCAAGGCTCTGATACCAATTGTTGGAATCATTTGTTGTTGCACCAAAAGCTCGAACTGTCAATGCCCGATACAAATGTCAGATTTAACCCGATCCATGGGAGGTGGTTAAGCCATGTCACGAATCTCCAAGGAGGTGTTGACCACCAAGTCAACACCACTACCTCCATGGTTCTCTATACCTTTTCTCACATTTGGGTTGATATTAAAATCTCCTAAGCTCTACTTGGAAATATGGTTATCATGGTTGAAGATAGGCCACAAACTCAATCATTAGATTATGATTTTCTCCCCTTTTGATGTTGTTGGTGCTTCTATTGGATAGTTTCCCATAAATTATTCTCTCACATTGTAAAGGTGTTGCCACTTGGTGGAAGGAAACTAATGGAAATCATCTAATTGTTTTGGTTTTTAATTCTTCCTCTAATGTCTCTTCACAAGTTGACAATGACTCCTCCCGTGATGATGCTCTTACTACTAGTTTGAGCCTTGTGGATTCTACTCTACCTCTCACCATTAGTGTGGCCTCCTATGGTCTCATGAACCCTCTTCAGCTATGTCTCTTACTTGGTTCCAAACTTTGGCTAATGACATGTAGCCTTCTTAGCACTCCGCCTCTTGTGTTGATAGTCTCACAAAGAGGATTTCGCTCCTTGCTCTCTCTTGTTACAAGGATCCTAGTGATAGTATTACTTGGATATTTGTCTACCAATGTAGGTTAGAGTGTTCTTCAGCTTCTCATTCACCTCCCCACATTGTGGGCAAGTTGTCTACCCACTCTTGATGTGGGTTGCTTGTCATTTTTCTAGTGTTCTCTTAGTGGTCTATTTTTTACCTTGTTGTAAATGGAGTTTTTGCTCTATCTTTGTAAGGGACAACAACCTTGTCTTTTTTTTTTAAAATATAAAAATAGCTATTGTCATGATTACTTGTTCTATTCTACCCTTTAAATCTATATATAAGTTGCACCTTTGCTTAATTTTCAAACTAAACACTAAATGAAAAGTCCATTATTTATTTTCTATTATTATTCTCCCTCTTTGGGTAGTGGTACAATATGAGTTCTTATATCCTATCCTTAGACATCCAATTTACATAAACTCATTTTTTTCTTTGATTTTACTTAGATATACAAACAATTCTAATAATTTTCTCAATTTTTTTTGTCATCATAACTAATATTTATTTTGTGTAAGTATATATACTTCAATAGACATCTTATTCTTGAACAACCCTTTTTCATTTGATGAAAGCAATCCTTACATTTACCTATAACCACTTTTGAAAGTGAAATGAACATTCTTTATTATCATATAAACTTCTTTAATATACATGTTTATATATTCTATATGTGGACATTATCCTTCTCAATATGATCTTATAATTAAAAGAAGTTATTACGTAATAATGAAAAATTGATTTTATCTCTATTTTAGTTCTAAATTACAAATAGTACATAAGATGCCTTGTCAATGATGTATATCTTACAACCTCTACTTGATCACTCAAATCACCCAAGTTACCCTATTAATTTTAAATGACAACTCATATTAGATGTAGAGATTGTCCTTTTCAATTTGATTTTATAAATTTTAAAAAAAGAATTACGTTATATTGGAAAACCTATTTTATCTTATTTTAATTCTAAATAATAAATGGTGTAATATGCCTATTCACTCATTGATCTATATGGTACAACCTCTGTCCACTTGATCTATATGGTACAACCTCCGTCCACTTGACCACAAAATTATCCTAGTAATTCTAAATAACAGATAATTATTTATTTATTTTTTAACTGGGGGTATCCTCGTGACCTAGCCTAGTGCCCAACAACATGTATCTTGGGTACCTGTACGAGCTAGGAAAGACTAGTCGCCCAAGGGTGAGATCAATCGTCCACTAGATGTCCCACCTCTTAAACCCGAGAGCAGTTTCAAACTTGAGACCATGGGGAACTACCCACAACCTCAAGCCAATACTGCTACTTGTGCAGGCTAAATAAATAACAAATAATATTAGATGTACCTATTTATCAATTTATGAGATACAACTGAACAATAATGGTGTGTTTTTCATAGCCAATGCACTGTGTGTGAGTGTTTATGGGAAAAAAGAAGATTGTACTCAATAACCCCTCATTACAAGAGGAAAAAATTTAATCCAAAATATTGATACTATAAGCATACATAGTATGTCCAAGAAATAGTCACACATGTTATGACTTCCACTTAACCTAACCTTTCAACCTACCCACTAATGGTGAAGATGCTAATATTATTAGTGTTATAGACAAACGTTAATACTCTTCATCTTCTTTTGTATTAATACTATATACTGACAAAAAGAATTGATTGCAAAATCTATAGTGAATACATACGATTGCACTCAAGACAAAGAGCAACATACAAACACGCAATCAATAACTACAAAACAAGAGTAGCATGCATGAGATAAACTTCTTCCATGATAATTAAGAATATACAAAGGATTATGTGAGGAAAAGCTGAAAGTAGTATTTAAATCTTGCATTAAAACACAATCGAAGAGATTAAAAACATGGGAATTGAAACAAATTATAAAAATATAATAAGGATTATCGAAGGGAAGACGGAAAGTAATATTAAATCTTCCATTAAAATACAGTCAAAGATATAAAAATAATAGACATTGAAAACAAATTATAAGAATATATAAAGGATTATGAAAAGGAAGGCTGAAAGGAATATTTAGATCCTCCACTAAAATATAGTTAAAAAAATTAACATGAACATTGAGACACAAATTATAAGAATATACAAAGACTTATGAAAGGGAAAGGTGAAGTATTATTTAAATCTTCCATTAAAATACAGTTGAAAAGATTGAAAACGTGAGCATTGAGAATAAATTATAATCATAAACATTAAAAACAAATTACAACAAGAATATACAAAAGATTATAGAGGCGAAGGCTATATAAAAGATTATTGAGGGGAAGGCTGAACCATTAAAACACAGTGAAACAAATTAAAAACATGGGCATTGTCATGAAAGCATAAATACATACAGAGCTCAATGAATGAAACTGTAAAAAAATGGAGAGAGATTCCGACACGATTGTCAATGAATGAATGTAATGCCCGTGAAACAGAGCAAATCTTATTCTGTGAATAAAGTAGATCACCCTCTTCCCTAAAAGTCAAGACTTTTATTCTGGAATGGAAACCCGACATCAAGGCAACCTGCATAATTTTCTTGGGAACTCTGCCTTTTGTCTGCAGTTGAACGTTTAATTACTTGTTACGTAGTTAGTAGTACCTTACGAGGTATTATTGCTCGTAAATAATTTTGTTTAAAGGCTTCTTTAAGTCAATGGCAAATACTTTAATATTTAATATTTAATAGATCCAAGATGGGCCAGCGCACTCATGGCGGCCATATAAGGTCGCCCTTCAGCTTATAATATTACAAGTGATTCTATACCCACTGTCAGCATTATCTGACCAACATTGCAGTAATCATTCATCTCTAGCATTCCGAGACAAATTGCAGTTTTATCAATGGCGAGTTGCTGCAGAGGAATTTTTTCTTTGCCTGTCAGTCTTGTTTCAACTCTCTGATTAATAAAACTACTCATTCCAATATAATTGATATTATAAATTTCAAATGCTATGATTAAACTGGAATTTCACTTCAGACCTGTGCCTGTTATAGGAAGATTCCATGATGGTTTGAGCATTTAATTGTATTTAAGTTTATTGTTTATATTTTTAAATAATTATCAATTGAAGGTCTTGTTTTCACAATCAATATAAAATCTCTAGAACTTATAATATAAAATTTCTACAATTTAATAGGTGGATTAATATTGAGTGATAATTTTATGATTAATTGTTTGGACCACATTTCTTGATCTATTATTAAGGTGAGAGAGTTTCTGAATTATATTGTGTATCTTGAAGATGGATCAAAAGATCTTTCATGATAAAAAATTATTCTACTATTTAATTTGAACAAACTCCTACTTATCAATTGATGAGCTTAATGGGCTTTCTAATGAATGGTTCATAAGGCACAACACTTGGTGAAGGTTTTACAAATGAGGATGCAAGTAGAGTGGGTTTAGCCATGGAGGAAACTCCATAGTTAAGCGCGCTCAAGCTGGAGTAGTACTGGGATGGGTGACCTCCCAGGAAGTCTCAGTGATCAATGAGTTTGACAATTTTACGTAAGATTTAATTGAAGTCATTAAATTTGCACAATCCATATCAATGTTACATAGCTTTTGGAGTTTGATTGTGTAAGAGTTTTTAATCAACGTTTGGGATCACACTATGTGATCCATCATCACAATGCAAGAGAGCGCAAAGAACAAAAATAACAAGCGTTTAGGTCTGCAATTCTACCATCTTTTTGTTCTTTGTGCTCTCTTGCATCTTAATGATGGATCACATAGTGTGATCAGAAATGTTGATGATTAAAAACTCTTACACAATCAAACTCCAGAAGCAAATGTAACAAGTTTTAATTGGTCTAAATGTTATAAATGATTATTTCAAATGATCCATCTTTATATTATACTTTAGAAATCTATTTTAGATTTATCTACTCTTATTTTTTGTGGCAACAATTATTTTTACTTAACAAATAGATTCTAAATAATGATATTCTTTAGTAAAATTACTGTAATAAATATCTTACTTGAAGTTTGACCCTCATGATTTTTATATAAACTGATTACATTCTATAAACCACCATCAAGATAATTTGAAACGAAAACCCAAAAAAGAAACGAGACCAAGATTATGAAAATAAAAGAGAGATTATAGGATTCCAGTCCTGATTCAAATGGGACAATGATCATGTAGGTGAAAGAGAGTATTTATTATGTTACAGCCTTAGAGCGACAGAGTCGGACAAGACATGACATACTTAGCCTATCTTTAGAAATCTCCACTTGTTTTCGTTCTGCGGGGATCACATCAATAAAGCTTAAAAGCCTACAACGGCACCATTTTCGAAAAACCACGAGCGTGAACAGAAACTGCACAGAAAAGAAGAAAGCACCTTCAAATAGTCTCGTATACTGTTTTTTGACAGATACGGAAAAATTAAGCATTCATTTCTCTGTCCCTCTCATACGGAAGCGTGTGATAGAACTACAGGCAGATCCACGGTTAAAGAGGCCCAAATAATTGATGTACGGTATGGTGGGCATTCAACCCAAGCTCTTTGGAATGAATCTACACCTTACGTAGTGTTCGTTTATTTTAGTGCTATATAAGATGAAGCAGAGGTTTAAGACCTGATAGATACGATTTGCAGGTCAAGGGTATAACTATTTTGGTAAGTAGATTAAACTTCAGTAAGCGTAAGAAACGGAAGTTTTAACTTGTGATGCGACTGACGCTTTCTTTTAATGAATCCCATCTATTTATTTCTTCACGTGGCGATGGATCCACAAAATCTGCTGCTTGTCTCCCAAAAAGTCCACCCCGTATGCTGGAGGGACACTCAATCGGTGCTTACGGAGATTGACTTGGGTTCTCTGCATTTAATGAATTCAAGAGTTTTCCTGTTCTTGCAAACGTCTAAACAGCAAACTAAAACGTATTTCTTCTGGGTTTGATTTTCTTAATAATTTTTCTATTAACGTTTGGGATTACAACAAGCTTCTAGTTTTGACTGGGTGAACAATTATTCTATTAACGTTTCAGATTATATTGATAGCTGTAGATTGAATTTAAACACCAAATCTAAGAGGTGTTGTTGATAGATTTGTAAGTGTAACGTGTATAGATTTGAAAGCTTTTGAATTTAACTGCATCAAAGTTTTTCCTTCCTGGCTGTGTAAACATTTTTTTATCAATATTTTGAATCATAGTTTTTATGACAGTTCACAATTTGCAGGATTCAAATCTAGATTTGATTGCTTGAACAATTTTTCTATCAGCACTTCGGATCATATTGATTACAGCACATTTTGACTTAGAAGCTTTTGAATTTGACTGCTATCACGTGAGCTGGGGAAAAGAATGAAAAAAGATATGGCAGACCAAGACAAGACGTTTAGAGTTATGTCATGTCTTCGAAATGTCATGAAATCGACCTATGCGAACAGATTATAAGCACAGTTCATGTGAAAGAGAATTTAATTCAACATTGAAGCTTTTTTTTCAACATGGTTACTGAGAATAATCATAATTTCGAAGATAAAATCCTTCGTAGTAAGTTTTACTATGTTTCTCATCCATTGCAGTTGGAGATTTCCCTTAACATCATTGCAGTCATCCAAGTGCAAATACTGGCCTAAGAGCTGCCAATTTCAATTAACTGTCGTTTATTAGATCAATAAATAGGAATTTTACCTCAGTCTCTTCTTGTTTTAATCACGGCTCTGAACAGAATATATCGTCTCAATTCACAACTTACATCAGTTTAAATCTACTTCAACACAGATGGACTCAATAGTCAAATAGGTAATAAAAAATTGAAGAATTATATCTTAGAAATGATGTTATGTATTTTGATTTCACCATATAACAAGGTTTAAAGTTTTTTTGGAGGAATGATTGGGTTAAGCTTTGGTTTCTCGGAGTTTTCGACAGATTGGATTTCCAACTCATAACTAATTAATCAAAAGAGTGTTTCTGTTTTATATATAATTCCTCGTAAGATTGTAATATAATAAAAAAAATGAAGGATTATATCTTAGAAATGATGTTATGCGTTTTGATTTCGCCATATAACAAGGTTTAAATCTTTTTTTTTTGGAGGAACGATTGGGTTAAGCTTTGATTTCTGGGAGTTTTCGACAGATTGGATTTCCAACTCATAACAGCTTAATCAAAGGACCATTTCGTTTATAGATATAGTTCCTCATAAGATTGTAATATATTTTTTTAAAAGAGATATAATCTAATCGCTTGAATTTCCACCGAAGTCTAGTTTTCAATCTCATTGAGAGACAAATGCACCCATCTGTCTAAATCTAAACATTATGATTGAGAAACATTTCCAGACTCAAATACTTCGAATTTCTCAACTGATAAAGAGGCGAATTTCTAAACATACAAGTAGTAGAAGCTTAACATTCAACGAATCGTCTTTATTCATATATAACAATACTAAACAATCTTAAAATATTAAGTATCTACCTTTCCGCCATTAGTGTGTATTTAAATCTTGAAAAGCTAGCTCATATCTGTAAGAACTCCAACTAGAAACTGGCTGGATCCTCCCATCCATTTAATATTTCAGCATTATTAAACTTAATACGATAACTAATCACGGGGTCCATATCTATGTCGTCTCGAAGAAACATTTCAGTCTGGAAATTGAATCACGATTTCCTGCAGTTCTAGGCGTGGATTTTAAAACCCCCAAAAAAAGTTGGGCGAAAAAGAAGATTCTCGCCAGGCCATCCCACTGAAAATGATACAAGCAAAAGGAATTTTATGTTTTACGAAAAAAACAAAAGTCGTAGCTTGGAGGAGTATGTATATAAATACCAGCTAATGATTGCCTAATTAGAAACACTAGAATCAGACTCAATTATGTATATATTTACAACACCACCTAAATTGACAATTAAACCAATTAATATCTAAATAGACTGATTTACCATTGATTGTAATTGTAGGACACTTCAAATTAAAGTGAAGAGATTTCCACAATCTATCAATTATAGCGATGCAGTTTTTTCTAGATGTGATTATGTGAATCACACTCTATAATCCATCATCAAGATGAAAAGAGCTAGAGGAAACCAAAAATATCCCCTACCTCTTCTCATTCTGATAATGGATCACGGAGTGTTATTCGAAATGTTCATGCAAAAATATGACACACAATCAAATCCAGATAAAGCTGGATCCCTACTTCAAATTATTTTAATTTTTTTAATGTTTTATGTCTATATTTATTTTGTAATTAAGATAGCATAAGTATGATATTGTTATTAGAATTCAATTACATAGTTTCTGAATCAAAGTTATTGATTCACATTTCATGAATAATAGTCTATACAAATCCATTTCTCATTAGAATAAATGATGCAGTTGAATTCTAATAAGACAAGTATTTACTACATTTATAAAAAAAAATTGATAGTAGTTCTCACAAATCTATCTCTAACAGAAATGACAATTGAATAGTAATTTAAACAACCCTATATGTCAAAATTTGAATCATGATAAGACCCACTGCCAAAATATCTGCTACTTATTATTTCGAGTTGTTGAATAATAATTTACACAAACTTCTGTCTTGAATTATGATAGGACATACTGCCAATAATACCTACTACTAATTATTTCGAATACACAAATAGTAATTCAAACAAATCCATCTACGAATAACACAATCGAATCATTCTAACACAGGGCCAAAAATACCTGCTAAATACTAGTTGAGAGCATTGAGACAATCTCCTTCCAGATGGGTACCTTCTTGTAAGGGATTAAGTCGAATGAAACTTCTTATAATCAAACGTAGCAATTCGAATTGTTCTTGATTGAACTGCGCAAGCGAAAATACAAAACAGAAAACCAAACTCGACCTTATTCATACTTAAGAATAACTCAAAACAAGAGATTACAGTACCTTCATGCAATTTCAGTGTGAAATTTCCAGAACCATCAGCAGCACAATTCTATTCCTACAGAGATTCATTATGGATCAATCTGGAAAAGCCTGCCATTCTGTAATTAACTGCGTGTTGAAAACCTTAATTCCCTTACAGATTCTTTATAGATTAACGAAAAGCCTGCGATTATATAATTATCTCAGAAATGAAAGATGAGAATAGTCGTAAAAGTAAGCCATCCATTTCATGTCCGTCCTTGCAGAGCTACAGTGAAAATAAAAAGCAACTGTACTTGAGCAAAAGTATAGAAATTTGAAACAAAATATGGGGAATATCATTATGACTTCATTAAGTATGGAGAAGCTATAACAGACAACAGGCGCCTGTAGTACAGCTCTACAAGTTTCTTGGTTAGTCTCTATAAGACTAACATTACCGACATTCAAAACAAAATTAACACTTAAAACATAGGCATATATTATATTGCCATACTCTTTCCCTCTTCACAAGTAGTCAATGACTTTGATGATCCAGCATGGAATCGACTGTCCTATTTAGCGAGCTTGTCCTACTGCATTAACCTATACATATACATATATATATTACAGACTCAACAAACCCTAAATCTTATTGACTACTTTACCCTTAGTTCTTAGCCTAAATCTTATTGACTACTTTGTCCATAGTTCTTATAGCCTAAATCTTAAATGGACTAGTTTATCCATAGTTCTAGTTATATAAACTGAACCTAAATCTTATTGACTAAATGGAGTAATTCATTCATGGAGGGTATGGCTAACACACCAGACTGCTTATGCTGCTGGCCATCAGTTCTGAACAGACAAGGGTATATTCATGGAGGTGCTGCTTGGCCCAGGCTCTCCATTACCAATAGTCTGCTGCTGCTGCTCTTCTTTCACTTGTTGCTGGGATGCTGGAGGAGGGCGCTTGCGCTTCTTCTTCTCATAAGCAATTCCCCTAGCCTTAGCCTGCAGGTCTCGGACTTCCCTAAGATAGATTCTCACAGCCCGGGCTCCAAAGGGATTCGACTCAGGCTGCCCACCATGTTCTTCATATGCAGCTCGAAGTCGCCCTATAAGGGCATCCAGGCTTCCCCACGCCTGTCTGCAATTGAAAAACTATTAATGTCCATACCGAAATTCATATCTACATCTATGTAGTAAATAAAATAATAAGTTATATTGACAAGTTCTGACAACAAGGTTTGGAATCTGATGGTGTGAGTGTGTTTAAAAATCTAGACAAGCATCCTAAATTGCAACAAGGCATGTCGTCTAATGGCGTGAATGTGTTAACAAAAACACGAGGCGTCCTACAATAGCAGCAAGGTGTGTGATGCATGCTAGCAAAATCTCTAGAAGCATCCTACAAGGCGTGGAGTCTAACAGCGTGAGCATGGATAACAAAGATTTGAGAGTCGTCCTAGAATAACAGCAAGGCGTAGAGTCAAATGGTGTGAGCATGTTAACAAAAACTCCACAACCATCCTATAATAACTGCAAGGCATGAAGTCTAATGGTGTGAGGGTGTCAGCAAAAACTCTAGAAACATCTCACAATGACAGCAAGACCTGGATTCTAGTGATGCGAGCGTGTTAACAAAAACTTAAGAAACATTCTATACTGACAACAAGGTTCAGAATCTAATTGTGTGAGTGTATTAACAAAAACTCGAGAGACATCCTACTATAACAGAAAGACATGAGCGTGTGAACAAGGTGTAGAATCTAATGATGTAAGTGAGTCTAATAGTATGAACATGTGAACAAAAACTCTAATCTATTACCATAATACAGAAGTCCAATAGGATTAGTAGTCCAACCCAAATACCTTAGAGGGCAAGGGCAAGGAGCAGGAGGATGAGGGTGTCCAAAAAATGGGCATACAGGATTATGCACCTTGGTCTTCCCAAACTGGTCCAGATACCTCAAGAACTCCAGAACATGAGCCCCACTGCACTTTGAGAGAGCCAAAGGAGGCCTGTGGTTCTTCAGATACTGCTGAAATGTGTTCCAGTCCCTTCTCTTCTGTGACTCATAACGGCTCGGCACAGTGGAGGGTTCCCTCTCTCTGCTCTCACCACTTCCATTGGATGAAGGTTGCGCCGCCCCTTCTCCTCCCCCAACACCAACTTCTTTGCTCATTGAAAAAAGTTACACAAAACTCTACTTTCACTTATCTCTATCACCAATTGAAATTTGGGTTGTTTGCTGGCAGCATTTTCTACTTGAAATCCATGCCAATTTCTACATTTGACCAGAAATTCTCAGTCCTTAGGATCTGTCAGGGACGGGGTGGGATGAAAAAGTCTGAGCCTGAGCCTGAGTCTGACAGATTATCAGCTCAACCATGGGCGATTTCTTCGGTTCTAAGGGGGCTTGCAGTGATTGGAAGCACAGAAGAGACACTTAAGCAGCTGGGGCGCAGGGAATCCAGATCTGAAAATGGAAACGAACAAAGAGAAAGATTGATTGATTTGAGGTATAAAACAAAGAGATGGGAGGGGGAAGAAGCCAAGAATGGGATACAATGAATGGGAGGATGGGAAAAGAGGGGAGAGCAGGCATATGAAAGAAGATGGGGAACAGGACTGGCCCATCCAAAGACACCGACCGCGTGGACGTGACGCCATTCTGACGGCCTCCCCTCCAAAACGTCCTGTCAACCCACCTGCTCGGTAAAAACCCATTTAATTCCACTCACTCTTACATACCATACATGCCCACAAAGAGCAGAGAAGCACTTAAAAAAACCAAGATTTTTGAATGTAAAAATCCCTCGTTTTCAACTACGCCGTCATGGGGATGGCTGATTTCCACAATATACGGATTAGGAATTCCCGCCAAGGCCCCCGCCCTAATTAGGGCATCACGAATACCTATACAGAGGCCCAATGTGAATTAATTAATTGGAATTCAAAACCCGTCGTTCTTGGCCTTTTGTCTGCTTCCTCTGTATATTCTTTCGTATGCATCTGTATGCCCGTATATTCTATTGCGGTCTGAAATGTTAGGCTTGGGTTTTTTCACTGCTTTTGAAATCGGGCTTGGGATATTTACTGCTTTTGAAATCATTTTGGTGGGTTTGTCTTCTTCCCGTGTAGTGCCAAACTCCCATCACCACGGTCACTGGAACTCATGCCGAAAGTTGGTGACCTTGACACAGTGGTTTTCCATGATGTTTCTACTCTCTAAGATTTTGCTTGCCGTCACTCCAAGTGGACATGAGACAACCCCAACCCATGTTTGAACGTGATAATGCATCTTTGATTTAGCTTTCACATGAGTTCTCAATTACATGTCAGCTCTATCACAATGTCAAAGTAATAACTCAAAACAATTGATGAATCTATGTATATCCATTAAGCAAAACATTTTTTCATAAAGGATTTTATATTATTCATAAAGAATTTTAAGTATTCTATATAGATGTCGGGAGGATTTTATATTATTATAAAGAACTTTAAATAATTAAATATTTGATATGGGAGCATAAGTCTTTATGGAGGCGATATGGAAGCACAAGTCATTTATAGAGAATTTTGTACTATTCTAAACATTTGATATGAGAGCATAAGTCTTTATGGAGGCGATATAGAAGCACAAGTCTTTTTATGGAGGACTTTATATCATTCGCAAAGAACTTTTACTAGACAATATGGGAGCACAAGATTTTTATGGAGGATTTTATATTATTCAGAAAGAGATTTAACTATTTTATATGGGACCATGAGCCTTTTACGAAGGATTTTATATCATTGACAATGAAATTTAACTATTTGATATAGATGTCGGTAGGGTTTTATATATTATAAGAACTTTAAATATTTAAATATTTGATATGGGAACATAAGTCTTTATGGAGGCGATATGGAAGCACAAGTCATTTATAAAGAATTTTGTACTATTCTAAATATTTGATATGAGAGCATAAGTCTTTATGGAGGCAATATGGAAGCACAAGTCTTTTTATGGAGGACTCTATATCATTCACAAAGAACTTTTACTATTGGATATAGGAGCACAAGATTTTTATGGAGGATTTTATATTATTCACAAAGAACTTTAACTATTTGATACAAAAACATGAGCCTTTTATGGAGGATTTTATATTGTTTACAAAGAACTTTAATTATTCAATATTGGAGCACGAGTCTTTTACGAAGGATTTTATATTCATTTTAATTATTTGATATAGGAGCATGAGTCTTTTAATGAGGATTTTATATTATTCACAAAGAAATTTGAGCTATTGGATATGGGCACATGAGAACATAGGTTGAAATATCTTTGGCTAAGATTTAAGCATTGAGGGGTATCCATTATAACAAAGTCAAAAATCACATTATTTGAACTATTTTTTTTTTGTTGTCAGCATCTTGCTTAACTAATAAACAAAAGATGAAATAAAATTCACTTTCGTCAATAGTTTGATCTATGTATACCAATTAAAGAACTCAATTTTTCATGAAGCATTTTATATTACTAATTAGGAATTTTTAACTATTTTATATGGGAGCATGAATCTTTTGGTTGAAATCTCTTCAACTAGTAGGAAAGGATTGGAGGCTATCCATTCTAGCAAAGTCAACCAGAGCATTTTCTTTAATGCAGGAGCATCCTGGGTGTAAGAGCAATCTTGCATCACCCAAAAATATTTTTGTTTTTGTATTCAATAAGGGCTATCTTGTGGAGAGTTGCTATTTATGGAAACTTGCTATTTTTAGTAAGTTGGTCTTACGATCTCGGAATGTTCTGATTTTACATGTAGAGGTTCATCTCAGTCATATCAGCCTGCCAGCAAAGTTTCATGGCTAGATCAGGTCTAGTTTTGAAGATATTGAAGATTTTTTGGTATTGGCAGCAGGGTACAGAAACTTTGAACTTAGTTTTGAAGGCTTTGGAGGCCCCGGATGAGGTCAAAAAATTGGGTGACAGGCGCTTTGCACGGGTCAAGCTTGTAGAGCGCTTTGTGGCATTTTCAAAATGGGGTTATAATAGTCAATCGAGTCAACTGGTGATGACTTATGGTCTCCGGAAGTTGGGTCACCTGAAATGGCAGAAAATAATTTTCTTTCAAAATTTATGTTCGGGTTTCAAAAGTTATTTTGAGCTGACTTTGATGTAATAAATTGAAAAATAAAATAATTCTAAGTTTGGTCGGCCCTTAGGGCTAAATTTTTGGACCCTTCTCAGGCGATGGAAATTGCCTATATAAAGAAGGCCCGTAGTGTTGTCTAGGGCAGTTCTGGGTAGTAAATCTGGGTATTGATTCGAGGCTTTGTCCTACAGAATATTGTAAGGGAATGCCCATGTGGCTTTGCATATTGTAATTCTGAAAACTTGTAATTCCACATTTGTGGAGATAATAAGAAGCCAATTTTCTGTTCTTGCATATTATTGTTGTTGTTTCTCTATTTCTGTTATGTGTTTGTGGTATTAAGGAGAGCACCCTTCATCAAGTGGTATCAGAGTAGGAGTTGTTGAGTGTGTAAACAGATCGCCGACTGTGAGGCAGTTTGCACCAGGACCGTGATTAGGGTTTTAGCACGCATCACGAAAATGCCTCCACGAAGAGAACATGGCGAAAGAGCTGGTGTTGTGACACCTGAGGTTAGAGAGCTGCAGAGACAAGTGCGAGCATTGCAAGAAGAGATTCGCAGAGGAATGAATCTTAATGTCAGAGATGAAAGCGAGGATGAAGCCGAAGAAGAATATCAAGAAGGAGAAGCTGAAATTGTGAACTAGGAGGAAGAAAGACTTTTTCGGGCGATTTATAAGATTGGGAAAAGACCTAAGATTGAGGTTCCTACATTTTCTGGAAATCTTAACCCAGAGGAATTGATCGACTGGATCAATGAATGTGAGGAATATTTTGAGTATGAAGATGTTGAGGATCCTGATAGGGTCAAATTTGTGAAGGCCAGATTGAAAGGTCATGCGAAGATCTGGTGGCAAGAAATTCAATTGGAGCGAAATAGAAGAGGGAAAGATAAAATCACAAGATGGGATCGGATGGTGGATAAATTGAAGTGACAGTTCATTCCTGTTGATTATGAGCTTGACCTACTAAAGAAAATGCAAAGTTTGAAGCAAGCAGGAAAATCTGTTCAGGAGTATACAGAGGAGTTCTATCGACTCCTCATCATAATAGGCCATGCAGAAGCTAATAAGGAGAAAGTTGCCCGATACCTTAATGGGTTAAGGCCAAGCATTCAAGAGGAGTTGAATCTGGTTTGAATGAACAGTATTGAGGAGGCATACCAGTTTGCCCTAAAAGTAGAGGAAAAGCTGAATAAGAAGTTTGAGAGCAGACAAAATGGAAGAGGTCATGGTGGAAGATCTGGTGGACAGTCATATGGTGGCCGAAATGAAGATCCAAAAAAGAAGGATGAGGCCAGTAGCAGTCAGAATTAGAGAGGAAATAATTCTAATCGTTTCCAGGATCAGAGTAATAGAGATCAAAGAAGAAGAGGAAGAGGACAAGGATCTGGAAGAGGAGGCTTCCGTGGAACATGTTTTCACTGTGGAGAAGAAGGTCATAGGGCATTTGAATGTCCTCAGTGCCAAGGCAGAACAAACAGGAGAAATGAAGGCTAGGCCAGAGTTGCACATGTAGATGAAGATGCTAGATCATCAAATTCTGAAGATGCTGAAAGAGGAGAAACGTTAATTAACAAAAGAGTCTTGCTAAGTGGTGAGAATGAACCTGAACAAAGGAGGAGCCTGTTTCACACTAGATGCAAGTGTGAGGGTAAATGCTGTGATGTGATTATCGATAGTGGAAGCACTAAAAATTTGGTGTTAGAAGAGATGGTGACAAAGTTGAAGCTCAAAAGATAGAAACACCCACATCCATATCAGATTGCCTGGGTGCAGGATGACCACAAGGTCATGGTTAGTGAACAGTGCCTAGTAAAGTTCAAGATCGGTGGGTACTGAGATGAGGTACTATGTGATATAATATCTATGGATGCATGTCATATGTTGTTGGGTAGACCGTAGTAGTTTGACAGATGTGTTGTACATGATGGTCGTGTGAATACCTATTCCCTGACAAAGGATGGAGTGCGACATAAGCTAAAGCCATTGAAGGAGACCGAAGAAAAGGTATGTGGTAATGCAAGAATAGCATTTGTTGATGGAAGAAAATTTCTAGATGGTATGAGGCATGAGCATGTGTGTTTTGCTTTAATTCCAAAAGCTAGTAAAGAAGAAGTAGAGGATGTACCTGTAGAGGTTGCAGATTTCTTGAATGAGTTTCAGGATATTGTATCTGATAATGTACCTGATGGATTACCACCCGTAAGGAAGATTAGTCATCAAATGGATTTGATTCCAAGAGCCAGTTTTCCAAATAAGGTAGCACACAGAATGACATCAGCAGAAAGTGAAGAGTTGAACAGACAAGTACACGAGTTATTGCAGAAGAGGTTGATTCGAGAGAGTCTGAGTCCCTGTGCTGTACCACCGGTATTAGCACCAAAGAAGAATAGAGAGTGGAGGATGTGTACAGATTCCAGAGCAATAAACAAGATCACAATCAAGTATAGGTTTCCATTGCCACGAATGGATGATATTATGGATTGTTTGAGTGGAGCTGTGTATTTCTCAAAGATAGATCTGAAGAGTGGATATCACTAGATTCGGATCAGAGAAGGAGATGAATGTAAGACTACCTTCAAGACAAAGGAAGGACTGTATGAGTGGTTAGTCATGCCTTTTGGGCTAACCAATGCACCGAGCACTTTCATGCGGCTCATGAACGAGGTTCTGAAAGAATTTCTAGGTAAGTTTGTCATTGTTTACCTAGATGATATTTTGATTTTTAGCAAGACATTGGAGGAACATATGATGCATATTCGTATGGTGTTTGAGAAGTTGAGAGATGAGAAATTGTTGATTAATTTGAAGAAGTGCAGTTTTGTGAAGAAAGAGTTAGTGTATTTGAGATTTGTAGTTTCAGCAGAAGGTCTAAAAATGGACCCAGAGAAGGTACAGGCTATCCTTGAATGGCCTACTCCAAGGAGTGCTACTGAGGTAAGATCTTTTTATGGTTTGGCTAGCTTTTACAGAGAGTTTATCAAAAATTTTAGCAGTATTTGTGGACCCTTGACTGAAACAATGAGAGGGGATAGAAAAGAGTTTAAGTGGACTAATGGGGTAGAAAAGAGTTTTCAATTGTTGAAACAAAAAGTTACAGAACAACCTGTTTTAGCACTTCCAGATTTTAATAAGGTGTTTCAAGTAGATTTTGATGCTAGTGGTACTGCAATAGGAGCTGTTATGAGCCAAGAAGGTAAACCTGTTGCTTATTTCAGTGAGAAGTTAAATGATGCCAAGAGAAAATATTCTATTTATGATCAAGAATTTTATACTATAATTCAGGCATTGAAAAAGTGGAGGCACTATTTGCTTCCTAAGGAGTTTGTTTTGTATACTGATCATCAAGCTTTGCAATATTTGAATAGTCAAGGAAAGTTGAATCAAAGGCATTTGAAATGGGTTGAGTTTTTGCAGAGTTATACATTTGTTTTGAAACACAGAAGTGGAAAGTCTAACAGGGTTGCAGATGCTCTTAGCAAAAGGCAACTATTGCTGACAGAGATGCAGATTGAGGTGGTTGGGTTCAAGGAACTCAAGAATTTGTATCCAGAGGATCCTGATTTTGGTGGAGCTTGGAAAGCTTGTAAAGAGCCTGTTACTCTAGACAGGACGAAATGGTTGGATTTCATCATCTAGGATGATATGTTATTCAGATGGAGTCAGTTGTGCATTCCAAGAAGTTCTATGAGGGAGAATCTCATCAAAGAGAAGCATAGTGGAGGATTGGCTGGACATTTTGGTCGAGATAAAACCCTTGCTTTGGTTAGTGAAAATTGTTATTGGCCACAGTTGCAGCAAGATGTCAAGAAGTTTGTACAAAGTTGCAGAGTATGTCAGATGGTGAAAGGAGTGAAGCAGAATACAGGGTTGTATCAGCCGTTACCTGTACCAGAGAAGCCTTGGGAGGATATTAGTATGGACTTTATTCTTGGTTTACCGAGGACACAGTGGGGACATGATTCAATTTTTGTAGTAGTTGACAGATTTTTAAAGATGACACATTTCATTCTCTGGAAGAAGACTAATGATGTTGTTCATGTAGCAAAATTATTTTTCAGAGAAGTGGTGAGACTACATGGTTTGCCAAAGACCATAGTTTCAGATCGAGATACTAAGTTTGTTGGATATTTCTGGCGGACATTGTGGAAGAAGTTGAAGACAGATTTGAAGTTCAGTTCATCACATCATCCACAGACTGATGGACAAACAGAGGTGGTGAATAGAAGTTTGGGAAATCTGCTGAGATGTTTGGTTGGAGATAAGCCAGCAGGATGGGATTTGATTTTACCACAGGCAGAATTTGCATACAATAATTCTGTCGACAGGAGCACTGGTAAATCACCATTCCAGATTGTATATGGAAGTAGTCCAAGAAATGCATCCGAGTTGAGAAAGATAGATAAAGGAGAAATAAGTAGTGCTGAAGCTGAGGATTTTGCAGAACATTTGAAGAACATCCATGAGGAGGTGAGAAAGCATATTACCAAGATGAATGTGCAGTATAAGACTAAGGCAGATGAGAAAATGAGGCATAAGGAATTTCAGGTTGGAGATGAAGTCATGGTTCATTTGTGGAAGGAGCGATTTTCGGTTGGTACATATAACAAGCTGAAAAATGAAGAAGTTTGGACCATGTAAGATATTGAAGAAGCATGATTCAGGAAATGCATATGAGGTAGAATTGCCTAGTGAGCTGAATATTTCACCAGTGTTTAACATTTCAGATTTGACAGAGTATCATGAAGGAGGTTTTGAAGATGAGGTTGCAGCAGCACAGTGGAGTATTCCAGCAAGTAGTTCAGATACCAAGGAGATTGAAGACATACTGGACAGTCATGTTGGCAGAAGCACAAGGAATAGGACATATGAAGAGTATTTGGTCAAATAGAAAGGACGACCTGTTGAAGATTCATCATGGCTAACAAAGGAGGAGGTAAACCGTCTTGGTTTTCCTCTACACACCTGAGTCGTGACATGGTCACTTCTCAAATTACCCTGGGTGTCTAATGTAGGAGCATCCTGGGTGTAAGAGCAATCTTGCATCACCCAAAAATATTTTTGTTTTTGTATTCAATAAGGGCTATCTTGTAGAGAGTTGTTATTTATGGAAACTTGCTATTTTTAGTAAGTTGGTCTTACGATCTCGGAATGTTCTGATTTTACATGTGGAGGTTCATCTCAGTCATATCAGCCTGCCAGCAAATTTTCATGGCTAGATCAGGTCTAGTTTTGAAGATATTGAAGATTTTTGGTATTGGCAGCAGGGTGCAGAAACTTTGAACTCAGTTTTGAAGGCTTTAGAGGCCCCGGATGAGGTCAAAAAATTGGGTGATGGGCGCTTTGCGCTAGTCAAGCTTGTAGAGTGCTTCGTGGCATTTCCAAAATGGGGTTATAATAGTCAATCCGGTCAACTGGTGATGACTTATGGTCTCCGGAAGTCGGGTCACCTGAAATGGCAGAAAATAATTTTCTTTCAAAATTTATGTTCGGGTTTCAAAAGTTATTTTGAGCCGACTTTGATATAATAAATTGAAAAATAAAATAATTCTAAGTTTGGTTGGCCCTTAGGGCTAAATTTCTGGAACCTTCTCGAGCGGTGGAAATTGCCTATATAAAGAAGGCCCATAGTGTTGTTTAGGGCAGTTCTGGGTAGTAGATCTGGGTATTGATTCGAGGCTTTGTCCTACAGAATATTGTAAGGGAATGCCCATGTGGCTTTGCATATTGTAATTCTGAAAACTTGTAATTCCACATTTGTGGAGATAATAAGAAGCCAATTTTTTGTTCTTGCATATTATTGTTGTTGTTTCTCTATTTCTGTTATGTGTTTGTGGTATTAAGGAGAGCACCCTTCATCATTCTTGGCCTCAACCCTTATGGTGTCAGGGTTGACAATAACTTAAAAAGAAGGATGAAACAAAATTCACCCTAACCAATAGTTATATAAATGCATATCAAGTAAAGAAATCAATTTTTTTAAGGAGGGTTTTTCAATTATTCTTAAGAAAATTTAAGTATTCAATATGGGAGAATGAGTCTTTAGGTTGAAATCTATTAAGCTAAGAGCCAAAGATTGAGCGACATCCATCTTAGCAAAGTCAACCATACATTATCTCAAACTCATCCCTTATGGTGTTGGGGCCTTGCATTGAGAAAGATTTGATCCATAGTTTTCTCACTTAGGAGCATTCAATTTCACCAACAAACCAAGGGTCCATTAACAATAATGGAGTATTTTATATCATTTATAGAGAATATTGAGGTTTTTGATACATAAACAATAGCCTTTAGGTTGAAACATCTTTATCCAAGAGCCAAGGACTAAAGGATACACATTTTGAAAAAAATCATTTGAGGTACAAATTCATTGCTTCATCTCTTATGGTGTTGTAGCCTAGCACGTAGCAATATTTGTTCCCTAGTGGGCTTGTTTAGAGCTATTTAACTTCACCAACAAATCAAGGACCCACTGAAAACTACTTTTTTATGGAGCATTTTATATCGTCTACAAAGAAATTTAAGCAATCTAATAGAAGACCACAAGTCTTTGAGTTGAAACCTCTTTATGTAAGTACAAAGGACAAAAGGGTTCCCACATGGATAAAGTCATTAAAGGCACAATCCCAACCTCATCCCTAATTGTGTTGAGGCCTTACATGCAACAAATCTTGATCCCTAGTGGGCACATTTAGAACCATTCAACTTCACCAATTGTGTGTGTGTGTGTGTGTGTGTGTATAATTAATTTTTAAATTTTGTAATTTGGAGAGACATTCTACAAAGACAACATGGGGTGGATTGTAATATCATAAGAATTTTAAGAAAACTCTTATCTCTTGTATACAATTTGACAATCATTTCACACATACAAATATTTATTTTAGTATTAAACATAATATTTCCAAGACAAGTAGCAAAATACTTTATGTATCTAAAAATTTAATACATAAAATAGTACCAAAGTAAAACTAAGTAAATTTTAAGTAAATAAAATAGCTCCAAATTTATATTAAACTTAGATTTTTTAGATAGATTCATTTAATATATCTATATCGATTCTATCAATGATGAGAGACACATTACACTACAAATAAGGGGTAGTATGTAATGACATGAATATGGCAATTACACATCAAAAGTGTAATGTTTAGGAATAAATGTAAATTTTTAAAATAAGCAGTAAATAAAATCTAAATCTTCATATATAATAAACAAAATAACTCTAATTCGATATCTCTTAGTACTTTAGGTAAGATGTCATTGATGGATGATATAATCTTTTAAATAAAGATGTTGAAATTGAATTCTATAGAAAATAAAAATAGCTTGTTATCATCCAAAGTATATTATGGATGAAGTTTTATATATATAATATAATAAAATTTGACTATCTTTTAGAAAAACTATTTAAAATAATTTAGTTCTAGTTGTAAAAATATATTTTATTATTAAAATTAAATTTCTAATAAATAAAATTAATAAAAATATTTTGATAAATTAGTATAATAAATACATAATTTTTAAAAAAAATTCAGTATATTTTTACCATTGATGTATGTAAGATTGATATTAAAGAATGATGAATATGTATGAATTATATATAACTTTTCTTGTGCAAAATATAAAGGTAGATAGCTTATATAAATAGCATTGTTAGTTGTGGGGAAGTGGCTTGTGATCATAATTGTAGTTTATCTTGGTGGTGTCCTTCCCTTTGGGATCCTAGAGAAACCACTATGTTGAGCCTTATGTATCCTACATTGGCCAGAATATGGAAGACTCTAATGGATTTACTAAGGTCTAGCTTGAAAGTGATTCTTCAAACATTATTAATTGTTTGAGAGGGACACAAAACCCGAGTTGGATTATGTAGAGTTTAATTTTGGATAGTATTAGCATGTTAATTTCTTTAGTAGATTTTAGAATTTCTCATGTCTTTTGTGAGGGCAATATGTTTACCAACATAGGTGTGTTGCCACATAATATCTCATGGTGAAATGTTAATAATATCTATATAGTTAATTATTCTATATAGATGTCGAGAGAATTTTATATTATTACAAAGAACTTTAAATATTTAAATATTTGATATGGGAGCATAAGTCTTTATGGAGGTGATATGGAAGAATGAGTCATTTATAGAGAATTTTGTACTATTCTAAATATTTCATATGAGAGCATAAGTCTTTTTGGAGGTGATATGAAAGCACAAGTCTTTTTATGGAGGACTCTATATCATTCACAAAGAACTTTTACTATTCGATATGGGAGCACAAGATTTTTATGGAGGATTTTATATTATTCAGAGATAGATTTAACTATTTGATATGCCAACATGAGCCTTTTATGAAGGATTTTATATCATTGCAAATAAATTTAACTATTTGATATGGGAGTACGAACCTTTTATGGAGGTTTTTATATTATTCACAAAGAACTTTAAAACTATTTGATACACAAACATGGGCCTTTTATGGAGGGTTTAATAGTGTTTACAAAGAACTTTAATTATTCAATATTGGAGCATGAGTCTTTTATGAAGGATTTTTTATTCATTTTAATTATTTGATATGAGAGTATGAGTCTTTTAATGAGGATTTTATATTATTCAGAAAGAAATTTAAAGTAATGGATATGAGCACATGAGAACATATGTTGAAATATCTTTGGCTAAGATTTAAGCATTGAGGGTTATCCATTATAATAGTAAAAAATCGCATTATTTGAACCACATTTTTTGTTGTGCCTTTCACTAACTAATAATCAAAAGATGAAATAAAATTCTCTATCATCAATAGTTTGATCTATGTATACCAATTAAAGAACTCAATTTTTCATGAAGCTTTTTATATTACTAACAAATAATTTTCAACTATTTGATATGGGAGCATGAATCTTTTCATTGAAATCTCTTCAACTAGAAAGAAAGGATTGAAGGCTATCCATTCTAGAAAATTCAAACAGAGAATTTTCTTGGCCTCAACCCTTGTGGTGTCAGGGCTGACAATAACTCAAAAAAGAAGGATGAAATGAAATTCACTCTATTTACAATAGTTCTAGATAAATTCATATCAAGTAAAGAATCAAATTTTTAAGGAGGACTTTTTATTATTCATAAAAAATTTAACTATTAATATGAGAGAACGAGTCTTTAGGGTTGAATCTCTTAATCTAAGAGCCAAAGATTGAGTAGTATCCATTCTAGAAAATTCAACCATGCATTATCTCAAACTCATCCCTTATGTTGTAGGAGTCTTGCACTAAGAAAGATTTGATCCATAGTGTTCTCACTTAGGAGCATTCAATTTCACCAACAAACCAAGGGCTCATTAACAATAATGGAGTATTTTATATCATGTATATAGAATATTGAGGTTTTTGATACATAATCATTAGCCTTTAGGTTGAAACATTTTTATCTAAGACCCAAAGACTAAAGGATACACATATTGAAAAAATCATTTAAGGTACAACTTCCAAATTCATCTCTTATGGTATCGTGGCCTTACACGTAGCAAGATTTGGCCCCTAGTGCACTCATTTAGAGCTATTTAACTTCACCAACAAATCAAGGACCCACTAAAAACTATTTTTTATGGAGCATTTTATATCATCTACAAAGAAATTTGAGCTATCTAATAGAAGACCACAAGCCTTTGAGTTGAAATGTCTTTAAGTAAGTACAAAGGACAAAAGGGTGCCCACTTCGATAAAGTCGTTAAAGGCACAATCCAAACCTCATCCCTAATTTTGTTGAGGCCTTACATGTAACAAATCTTGATCCCTAGTGAGCACATTTAGAACCATTCAACTTCACGAATAGGCCAAGTGTTTGTTGACAAGAAATGAAATTTTAGTTATATATATATATATATATATATATATATATATATATATATATATATATATATATATATATATATATATATATATATATATATATATATATATATATATATATATATATATATATATATATATATATATATATATATATATATATATATATATATAAGTTTTTCAGAATATTAATTTTAAATTTTGTAATGTGCAGAAATGTTCTACAAAGACAACATGGGGTGGAGTGTACTATCATAAGAATTTTAAGAAAACTCTTATCTCTCGTATAAAATTGGACAATCAGTTTACACATAAAAATATTTATTTTAATATTAAAGCATAATAATTCTATGACAAGTAGCAATATAATTTGTGTCTAAACATTTAATACATAAAATAGTACCAAAGTAAAATTAACTAAATTTAAGTAAATAAAATAGCTCCAATTTTATGTTACTTAGGTTTATTAGATAGATTCATTTAATATATTTATATCAATTTTATCAATGATGAGAGACTTATTACACTAGAAATAAGGGGTGGAATGTAATCGCATGAATGTGCCATTTACACATCAAAAGAGTAATGTTTAAGAATAAATGTAGTTTTTTAAAAATAAGCAGTAAATAAAATCTAAATCTTCGTATATAATAAATAAAATAGCTTGAATTCGATATCTCTTAATATTTTAGGTAAGATGTCATTATTCAATGATATAATCTTTAAAAAAAGATGTTGAAATTGAATTGTATAGAGAATAAAAATACCACATCATAATCCAAAGTATATTGTGGTTGAAGTTTTATATATAATATAATAACATTTGATTATCTTTAAAAAAACCTATTCAAAATAATTTAGGTCTAGTTGTAAAAAAATATTTTATTATTAAAATTGAATTTCTAATAAAGAAGATTCATAAAAATATTTTGATATATTAGTATAATAAATACAGAATTTTTTTTTAAAAATTCATTATATTTTTACCATTGATGTATGTAAGATTGATATTAAAGAATGATGAATATGTATGAATTATATATAACTTTTCTTACACAAAATATAAAGATGGGTAGCTTATATAAATAATAGTGTTGGGTTGTTAGATAACTAAGAGGGGGGGGGGGGGGTGAATTAGTTATTTTCAAATATCCTACAGTCCCAAATTCCTCTCTGATGTAGAATATCAACTCAAAAAAAAAAACTAAACTGCTCGGTAATAACTTGACTGTGACTTGTTGATTAATTAACCAACTGTAAGATAATTTAAACCAACTAGTAGTTAACATATACCGATCTAACCAATTATTGTAATGTGTAAAGTAAAATATGAAAAAATCACATGCATACACATTTAACACTTGATTTTTAACATGGAAACCCTGTTAAGGGAAAAACCACCTGGGACTGGCAACCCAAAAAAATTCACTCTTTTGAAGTGAACTCGGTTAAGAGCCAACCTTGTTAAAGGTTACAAACACACTATAAGGTGTGACTTTGTTATGGGTTTTATCACTAAAAATTCTCTTTGACCATACATTCACTTGGGTCAACAAGAAAACATGTAACATTCATAGAATGTAAATAGAAAATAAAGACGGTTAAGTCTCACTCAGTTAAGAGATTTTGTCTGTAGAAATGGTTAGAAAGAAATAACTATATGACCTGATTCAAATGTAACTTCCTTTTCTCATATTCAAATCTATTCTAAGCTCAATATCATTTTGGTCATCTTAATCTCTTCAATATCCTTCTTCCTCTAACTCTATTATGCTCGGTTATCTCCTTCTGTTACTCAATTAGGTCTATAGAATCACTCAGTTCTTACTTCAACCTGTCTGACCAACTTTGCATGTATGTGATCTTCTCATGCACTATTCTCTTTGAATTTCTTGTCTCCTTATATAGACATGTAAACTATTTTCTTTTCAGCCATAGATTTTGCCTCATAATCTCCATCGTTGATTTTGCCAAGCTTTAACCTTCCTTGGAACTTGTGCCTTAAAACATTTTCAATCTTCATCATCTGATCATCCTTGATTTTTTCCATCCATAGATCTTCATAACAAATTTATCTTTATCCTTGGAATCTTCTAGATTCATCCAGCTCATCATTACATGTTGGCAATCACATGTTCCTCCTTATTTATCTTGCTCGATCAACAGCGTGATATGTCAGTTTCTTTCTACTCAGTTAATACCGTGATATGTCGATTTCTTCCTGTTTGGTTAATACCACAATATGCCAGTTTCTTCCTTCTCGGTTAATACCGCACTCAATATACACTATATATGCTCGGTGTACACTAAGTTCTTCATATATCGACCAAAGTAACTTGTACATTCTTGATCTTCAACACTTAGTAGAATCATGTAAGACAATCAAATCACTATCATATTATCACAGAATCATCAACAAGTTTCCCAATGAATACCTTAATCATACATCTCATCTTCATGCTAATATATCCTTTCCTTCACCAATATTACATTCGTCAGATGTTTGCAACTATCATGATAAGTAAAGTCAAAACTAGTTGACATTAATGATAATATATCAACTAATCTAATGTCTCACATATACCTTAGTAGCTCGGTGATCATCTTCACATTATCCCATTTTGTTCTCCAAGTAGTCTATCATTTGTAGTTCTAACAATATCTCCCTTTGGCATTAATGGCAACACAATATGAAATATGTCATAGAATACCAAATAAATATGAAGTGTTGACATTTGGTCTGTATGCTGTGACTCGGTTAGCTCTCCTTTAGCTTATGCTTTTAATATGTTTAATCACTACACAACATCATTTGTCTCTCCTGTAGTATCTGTTTACTATATAATTGTTTCACTTCTTTTATGTTCAATGCATATTCTCTCCCTTTCGGTTAGCTTCTTTCCTAACTGAATATTTCATTGCATAATCATCTCTCTGATATTTCATGTGTAATCATCTCTCCCTTTGACAACAATGCCAAAAATAAGCTCTTCAGTAGCCAAATATCTTTTTTGTTCATTTCTGGATTCTTGTACCTTGCATGTACATATGTTCTTTGTTTTAGCTTGTTTTCCATCTTCTTCACAACCTTAGGAATCTCAAAGTGTGAACATCTTGCATCAACATAATTAGATCCTCTAATAAAGAATAGGGTAATTCAACCCTATATCACCTTAGTTATTGTTAGATAGTGGAAGGAACCCTAGTCTACATCTCAAGTACTCTAATGTATCCTTCGGTAAGGGTTTTGTGAATATATCTGCAAGTTTCTCTTGTGACTTTACATATTCCAATTTGACCCATTTCTCCTGAAATTTCTCCCTTAAGTAATGATATTTAATAGATATGTTCTTTTTCTTTTCATGCATCACTGTATTCTTTGAAATTTTTATAGCACTTGTGTTGTCACAATAGATTGTCACTGAATCTATTATTTCTTCAATCATACCTTCCAACAATTTTTTTATCCATATAATATTAGAGAATTTTCTAACAACAACTACATATTCAACTTCAATAGTGGACTGAGAACTACAACCTTGTTTCTTGCTTATCCATGTTACTAATCTTTCACCTAAAAAGAAAGCTCCTCCAGTAGTATTTTTTCTATATTATCAATATTTCCTACTCAATCAACATCTGTATAAAGTTTAAGTTCAAAATTTTCTTCTTTCTTATACCACAATCCATAATTCTCAGTGTTCTTCAGATATCTCAAGACTCTTTTTACAATAGTCATATGTGTCTCTTTAGGATTACTAGAAAATATAGTTGCTATGCCAACAACATGTGCAATATCTAGTCTACTATGCACAACATACATCATTTTTCCAATCATAGATCTGTATAAGGTTTGATTTACCTCTGTTGACTTGTCATCTTTGGTTAGCTTACATCTGGTTACCATAGGTGTACCGACTGGCTTTGAGTCTTCCATACTTAATGTCTTCAAGATTTCTTTAATGTATTTAGATTGTGTTATGTAAATGCCTTCATTCAGTTGTTGAATTTGTAAACCAAGAAATAATTTGATCTCTCCAAATATTGACATTTCAACCTCCTTTCTCATTTCATTAGCAAAATATTTATGTAAAGTATCATGACCTTCGAATATGATATTATCAACAAATATCTCAACAATAAGAATTTTATCATCAGATTCCCCTTTCATATATAGATTATTGTTCTCACTTGTTCTAACAAATCCAATTCTTATTAAATAAGAGTGCAATCTTTCATACCATGCTCCTAGCAGTGCTTGTTTTAGTTCAAATAGTGCCTTGTGCAGCTTACAAACCATGTTCTTCTAAGTTGGATTTGTAAAACCTTCAGGTTGTTCAATGTATACCTCTTCTTCAAGTATCCCATTCATAAATGAAGATTTGGCATCCATCTGATATACTTTGAGTCCTTTGCAAGTAGCATATGCAAGTAGAATTCTCACTCCTAGTCTAGCAACAAGTGCAAAAAGTTTCTCCATAGTCAATTCCTTCTTCTTGTACATAACCTTTGCAGACTAATCTTGCCTTGTTCCTTGTAACATCTCCATTCTCATTCAATTTGTTTCTAAAAATCCATTTGGTGCCAATCACATTTTTGTCTTTAGGCCTCGGTACTAATGTCTGTGTCTTGTTTTTATGTATTTTCTCTATCTCTTCATTCATTGCTTTAATTCAATCATCATTTACCAATGCATCCTTAACATTTCTAGGTTCAAATTGACAAACTAAACATGTATTGTTCCTTAAGGATATGTGTAGGATCATGGTATACCAAGCTATGGCCTTAAGTGGCAATGAAAAATCAGAAAATCGGGGTTAGTCAACTTGATGTAAAAAGTTGAACATCTTATTAACCTTATGTGAAAAAGTTGTAAGAATAGAATTTGTAGGAAATTGAATGTAGTTTCTAAACTACTAGCCCTTGTCTAAAAAAAAATTAATCTAATTGTTCAAAATTTTAGATTTCAATGCAGTAGTACAAAGTTTTTAGGAAAAAGATAAAAAGTACGTGTATGTCTGACCACCTTAATCACAAACAAATGATGATATATTTTCACAAGAATCTAGATATAAGTAGTAGACTCATGCCCGGATGTGACACATAATTTTGTGTAATTTTTTCTTAAATAAATAATTAATTATGAATTTTATGCTACAACTTATTCAGAATAAAAAACTCATGTCTGACCACCTTAACTAATTCTAAACTTTACAAAATTGAAAACTTTTTTTTTTCTTATAGTAGGCAAAAAATAGAATGTGACGCTTGTTTCGGATTTCAAAAAGGTTAAACTGTTTGAAAGTTATAATTATTTTTCAATCACTCTGTCAATTAGGACTTTAGAGATAATTCAATTAGAAAATAAGTAATAATTACTTACTCAACTCGAAATTTGACAACAATTATATTGATGGAAAGCTAATAATGTCTTTAAGAAACCCTTTTGGTTTCATCAATTTCGAGTGAAAAAAAGGTCGTCAGCTACATGGTCGAAGTCTAGAGATTAGAGGAATTGGAGATTTTAGATCTCTCTCTCTCTCTCTCTCTCTCTCTCTCTCTCTCTCTCTCTCTCTCTGCTACAAGTTGTTTTCATGTGTTGAATCATTGAAGTTTTTACTTTCTAAAATAATTGGAATTGGTTTGATTGGTTTTTTATAGCAAGAGTTCTAGTTTGTTTTCTAAAACCAGTTCAGGAAGAAACCATAAATAGACCATGTCCTACAAATGGAACCCTAACTTGCATTTTAACTAGTGGAAATCATCACCCATTTGGAAAATGCAAGTTAGGAGTGTAATAATAGAGATCTGAAAGGCTCAGGGTGTGACTCGAATGGTCGAGGGTGTTTGCATCAAACCCTAGGCTGAATATCTCTATGTATTCAACCAAGTTGATGTGTGTTGGAGTGTGCAGTCTGAAGAATTGATCGGTGGAACCAAACTGAATGTGGATTTTTATTAGTTGGAGTGTGGAGTAGGTGTTCAAAGTCTTGAACCAGTTTCATGAACCCATCCTTGACCACTTGCTTTGGAAGCCAAGCCTAATTTGGCCAATTAGGTTTGATAAATCAGTAAGGGTTAGGTGTTGCAGGGGTGAAGTTGGGTCTTATGATTTTTAGGATCTCTATAACATCTGGGTGGCTGCAAGAAGTTGAGTCCCACTTTTGGGCAAAAAGTGGAAGTGTTTTCCCTATTTTTCAAAAAATTTGTCAATTGATGTCAAAATTTGAGGTACTTAAAGATTGAATCTTGAAAAAATTCAGTAATATAAAATTTAGTTCTCGGAGTCTAGTTTTCAAATATGTAATTTATTTCAATACCCACATGGTATAAATTAAAGTTTAGTATGCATGTTTAAAAATCACTTTTTCAAAATGGATGTTTGAGGGCCACACCTCACACGTGTACAACCACACATTTTTTGAAGTAAATGAATGTATTTTTGTGAATCCTTTTCGGAAAAGGTACCTAACACACTGAAGATTGATGAGAATATTTTATCTTATTTTTTTATTGAATATATTTTTTTATTAATTTTTAATTGACTATAAAGTAATTTTTCAAAACCTCTCATATACGGCCACCATAATTTGATGATAACTTCACTTTTTTCAATTTTTTTAATTTGAAGGAAATTCTATGTAGATTGATGACATATAACTCATTTTTCAAAAAATGTAAAATTAAAAAAGTTATTAAAGTTTTAGTTAACCTTACTATTTCAAGTTTAGGTACCACATTGGGTTAATAAATATTAAAATTTGTCATATCACTATAAAATTTATATTTTTATAACTTACACAATAAGAGCTAAAATGGGTTTTCGTTTTATCAAAAAATTCATTCGAGAAGGTGTCAAAAAAATTATGGCAAGGCAAAAATTTTATACTGAAATGCCTTAGCCATATTTTTGCATGGCCAAGCATAGGCTTGGTCCCACCAAGCCTGTCTTGAACCAAAAACCAAACCAGTGGGTACGGTTCCCACTCATAGTTTACAAAATGGGCGCCCTTTTTTTAAACTCAAAAAATGGGCGCCCATTTTGTGAAATTACAAAATGGGTGCCCGTTTCATTTAAATAACAGGCACCCATTTCATAAAGAGTTGTTGCAATCAAAAAATAGGATTGCAGGCCTGATCTTAATGATTGACAAATTTTCAATCATTATTTTTATGATCCGTACCAGGCAAATAGAATATTTGGATCACCATTCTCTTCCTTTGTCTTGTTTTGGATTTGACATTCAAAAAAAAATATTTGAACTCGAATCTTGGTGCAAAAATGGGATCAAACCAATGTAGAAAGAGGCTAAGGAAGGTTATGACAGCTGAAGAGGTTGTAGCAAATAGAGAGAAGGAAGAAAAATGACAACGAAAAGAAGAGAAAGACTTCGTTTACTGAATAATGTTGGAGCATCGAGTTCAACAATTGTTTCAGAAGAGGAGGACAATGAAGACACCATAATGGATGTAGAGGTTGAAGAAAAAAATTCAGGTGCATCTTCTAATCTAGTATTGGATACAGGTATGTTTTCACATCCAAATGTAACTTATTCTGATAGTGAAGTTCATGAATTACTAGTAGCAGGTTATAATTTAAATGATTTAAATTTTATTCTTGAAAATAGATTTAAAAATTTAATTGCACATGAAATTCCACAAATTAGTAATGTTAATCATAGTGATAAAGAAACTGAAAGTCAAACCCCGAATGAAACCAAAAATCAAACACCAATTGAAATTGAAATCAACAATGTGGATGTAGACATAGAAACACCGATTGAGAAAGAAACTTATTTGAATGATAATGAAATAAATGAACAATTTCAAATAAAAAATGATGTGCTAGACAATCTACATGGTTTGGTTTCATGGAGACAGATTAGGACGCACGCGAGAAGATTGTTTAGACAATTTTTTTATAATAAGAAATTTGGATTTCAATGTCAATTAATGTTACAACTAATTAAAATGTCTAAAATGTGAAAAGTGATGAAGAGGTTAGGCATTTATGTGAAATCCAAGAATAAGGATGGGTCTCTAAAACAAGTTTTATCAACTGTTGCTAGTGCCTTTGACACAATTGGAAAGAAAAGTCATTCTAAAGATAGTAATATGGCACGATGAGCAATAACAATAGCTTTAGTAAACAAAACTACTACTGATAAAAGAATGATTTCAAACATAAGTAGATATCTTAATATTCATCATAAAACTTTAACAAGAGCTGTAAAGAGAAGAGTTAACTTTGAAAGTGATCCGGCAAACCATTTATGGATCTTCAATGGAAAACTACCGAGGTCTGACATGAAACTTACTGGTGAAGTTAAAACTTTGACTAAAAATTTTGGGCATGATAATACAAGAGTATCCCCTAATGCTAGAGATGTTCTTAAATTAAGAGTCGATTCAAAAGTTTGTGATCCACATCCAAAACACCTTTTAGATATGACTCAAACAGAATTGTATAAATTTTTTTTGGATGATAAGGTGTTAACTATTAACTTAGTAGTCAAAGATCTTTTGAAAAATGTAAACCATGGTATGTAAGGATTAACAAAGAAAGAATCACTTGTTGTTGCAAAACTCATGTTCAATTTTGTTATCATTGTGATGTTTTTTCGATCTATATGTTCAACTATGCATACTAATGAAATGTTGCAAGAATGTGGTATAAATATACCACATCAAACTGTAAAAGAGTTTATGTCAAATTTGTTTTGTAACCCACCTAATGAGAAATTTTATCTTTTGAATGCATGTGTTTCTCGTGTATGTGATGTATGTGGCAATCTTACATTATTAGATGAATGTTTGCATGAAAATATTTCATTTGATTTTAGACAATAATTAGTTGATGTACAAATATTTAAAACTGTTGCGTATCCATTGAAGGATGGAAAAGTTGGAAAATGGTGTGACCTAATAACTTAAAAACTTAGTGTTAATACTTTTATGAATGAATTCAACAGTAAGGTCGTACCTAAATATGTGAAACACTCTCACAATTCTAGATGGCTTGATGGACAATTTGGCATATGCAAGAATACATTTCCAATTAGTAGTATACTTTCGGTCATTGACTTTGTAGAGAACTACATGCTTGCACCACGAGATGAGATCCAACCATAATATTATAATTCAGTGCAAGTAACAACTTTTGTTCATATTGTCTATGAGCATGCACCTAATAGTACATAAGAGGATAAAAAAATATTGAGAGTACTATTTCTATATGAGTGATAATAAGTTACACTCATCAGAGTTTATCCAGTATTTCTTTAAGACCTTTTATGAAAATTTAAGAGAGAGAGAAATTCATATAACACAACATCTAATATGGTCAGATAATTGCACAGGGAAATTCAAGAATGCTAGAATGTTTTATTGGTTGAGTAGGACACATAAGAAAATAAATATCCAACATATCTGGAGTTTTTTTAGGTTGGACACGGGAAGGGAGAACATGATGGTGCTGGTGCATGTGTTAAGAGATCCCTTTATAAAGAGTAACTCAAATTTGAGAAAAAATAAAATTTAAAGATGCACGTTCAATTGTTGAATGGTGTAAAACAAGTTTGTCTACAAGATCAAGTCAGAACCCTACAATCAGATGTTTTTTTTGGCTAGTTGAAGAGAAGAATATCCTTTCAAGATATGATTGTAATACAATAAATGGATTAGCTAAATGGCATTCATTTAAGAGTTCTAATTCTAACACTTGGACTATATGGACTAGGGAGCTTGCATGTTTTTGTCAATTTTGTGTAGCAGGTGAATGGGAAGAATGCGAGAATACAGAATGGGTTGAATAATGGAAACAAAAATACTTAACACCTAGTGAGACACAAGATGACAATGATACAATAAATGAAGACCTGGATCATGCCTTTACATCAGAAGATTATGATCGTGTTTCAGACCTCATACAACCTAGTAATTTAATTTAACTTATTGTAAAAAATTAAATTATATTAGTTACATGTGTATGTCATATAATTTATGATTATATTTGAATTATAAATCTTTAAAAAAGTTTTATTTGTGCATGTACTTAATTTTGTTTTACAGGACATGTGTATGTTGTTGTTGCACCTGAGGATAATGAAGATCAGAGAGTATCAATTGGTTAGCTCGATGTGTAGAACCTAAGAAAAAGTTGATATGTCATCAAGTAGATGATGATGATTTCCAGTATCCAATTGGGTCTGTTGTGGTAGTTGTTACATGGCTACACAAATACCTAACAAGAAGGAATGGTTTACTAGCTTTTGAAGACTACCAATCAGAAAAGAAGATTATGCACTATTCCCATTTGGTCATGGCAACAAATATCAAATTGGAAAGATACAAAGGGAGACCTGCTAATAAAATATTATGGACACTTTCAATGGAAGAGCATGAGGTAATCATACATGCATTGCAGAAAAGAGAGGATGTTGATGGTACATTAGGTTGAATCAAATTTATACATGTAAGTTTTTGTTCAATTTTTCATGTATTTTTATATTTTTTTTTCTAGATATAAATATCTATTTCTTCTTTGAAGTGTCATAATTTATAGTTTAGAGATACAAATTTGAAATAAATTAAAATTGACTTTAAATGAACTTGTATAAATTCTAACATTTCAACATTTATTTTTATGATGCAGGATGTCTAGAAGAACATAGACATGAACTATTTATGCAATACAATGCACTCTTGTATTCATCCAATTTTGGTTTTGTAATTTAAGTTCATGAACTCACTTTTATGAATGTATCCAGTTTTGTTTTAAATATTTAAGTTAAATTCATAGTTATATATTTACCTAATTTTGTTCTAAATATTAAACTATGCATATTGGTCAGATTATGTTCACTTAATAGATTATAATATATTTATTTGTGCATCGATATTGTTCTTGTCAATTACATGAAATAATCTAGATCTCATTGAACTATCTATAAATGGTTTTTAATATAGTTAATTATCAAAGTCAATATTAAGTTTGTAACATCCATATTGTTCTTGTCAATTACATGTATTAATAGATCTCATTGAACTAGATAGATGGGTTTTTTATAGTTAATCAAAGTGTTCATATTACTTGTAATGTATCTAGATATTGCTCTTATCAATTACACATGAATTAATAGATCTCATTGTTAGATAGATTACATGGAAGCTCATATATATCTACATTCATACCACTATTTGAAAAAATCATGAAATAAGATTAAAAGTCCATGAATAAGATAAATAACATAACAAGTCCTGAAATAATTTACATGTATCATAATGTCCATCATATCAACTCATGATATATATACAATCACAAAACAAAGTCCTACTCTAAAAACAAGTTCAAGTATAATATATGATAACAAGTGGACTAGTATGTAATGCAAGTCCTACTCTAACAACAAGTAAAAATAATATGACAAGAAGTCATCATAACACAAGTCCAAATAATCATCATCATAACACACATCCAAATAGTTATCATAATCTAACTCTACTCATCTAGTTGATCTGCAGTCCTCTTCACTCCATGTGAAGAGGATTGTGATGCATCAACATGCTATGTCTGGTCTTGAGTACCCTCATCTTGCTATGTCTGGTCCTGAGTACCCTCAATGGGACATGAAGGTCCTCCCTCAGCTACATCAAAAGTGGATGCAGCCAAGTCCTGTAAAAGCATTTAAAGTACAAATATTTAATAACTAGGTGTAAAAGATCTGGATACACAATGGACATTGAAAATTTACTTTTAATCATGACCTCAAAGGATAGTGTCGATGGCTGCATTTGGCTTAATCCAGTAGCCATGCCAAGACTCATGGTGGTTTCGACCTAAACAACATGTATATAAAGCATGAATCAAACTTATAATACATATACATAAATTATAAAGTATATATAACTTGACTATAAATTTATGAAATATAAAAACATGTACATTACCTGTGTATGACACATAGCTAATCTCATTGATGAGTTAGGATGTAAATGTGATTGCGCAACATGAGACAATCCAAAAGCCTACAATTGCAAAAAAATAAGTGTGAATCAAAGTTGTACATAAATTAGTAACATATAAACACTTAAAATTAATAGAAAGTTAAACATACTACAGGTATATGCGACTGACTCTCGGTGACTGATGGGGCAGAGAAAGAAGGAATGCCAGTTTCACTAGTACATGAGAGACCCTACAAAATCACAAAAATATGTCAAACACATTATCAATTAAAGCTTATTTTGTTTAAAGTTTAAATGTATCAAGATCAAAGTGCATACTATGAATGGAGCACCGAGATGTCAAGGTGTCGATGTCATATGGTGACAACGAATGAATGATGGAGGGTCAAACCTCATCTATTCACCAAAAAATCCACATGTTATGTTTCATAATTGTATAAATATGAAATTTAATATTGCACTACATAAATTATAATTAAATTCACCTGTGTAGGATGATCATCGTTTGCATTGAGAAAATCAACATATGAAGAGATATCATCTCTGACATCACCATGTGCGCCACCATCATCATTAGAATATACACCATGGGCAGCATGGGCAGCATCAGGATCAATCTGGGGACCCCTACATATACCCCCACAACTCGTGCAAATATGTGCTATGCTAGGGGAAGCCTTCGCCTGGGTCAAGTGCTGCAACAAATTACCCGTAAGGGTACTCAAAGAACTGAGAGATGACTACACTACTCAATGATGGATGGGTGAAGGAACTATAGGAGAAGGAAGAGGAACAAGAGGCTCATTATGCACATGATTTCTACTTCTATCACTCAAATTGGCCCCTGGCCTATCCTGCGGCATGCCCCAACCAATCCCCTACAATGCTCTCATGTCAAAATAATTGGGTTTCCTACCCAATTCAAATTCAGCCCATATTTTTTTCAAAAAATAAAGTGTGATCTCATGATTAGCGTGTGGTGGATGGTCAAATACCATCCACCACCACTCCCAAAAATGCTCTGCTATACCGGGTTGTCTACACCATCTAATGGAAATATGTGGCTTATTGCCAAGTATCTACTCACCCGTTGTAGGGTTCAAAAAATAGTGTTCCATATCAATTTTTGTAATTTTTAAATTATTAATCTCTTTATAAGAGAGGTCGTCAACATAATATACATGCATACTCTCCCTCCATGACTTGAAACTATCAATATCAGAGTATAATGTATGTAAGGAATCTACTATGCCTTGCATGTTATAGATGCAAGGCATAGTAGTTGGGCCGATGGATAGGGATCATTCCTAATAATATTTATATCCCTCATTATTGCCTCTACATTTCTCCTAATATTATCTCTTAATTTTTTAGGTGGAGGTAGGGGTGGAAGTGGAGGTGGTGGTGGTGGTGCATGCTGACCTATAAGCTCATCAATATGAAAATCATTAATATTGCCAATCTGCGTACATATAAAAACATGATAATTTACAATTAACATACTATAAATTACATTTTACCTTACAAACAATGACCTCAATAATTAAAACTTAAAAGAAAGAGAGAGAGAGAGAGAGAGAGAGACTTAAATAAAAATTTAATTACATGTCATAATTTAAAATTAATATATAAGATATTTACAATTTACAAGTTACAAAGACAATCAAGACAAATGTTTAAATGTTTTTTTTAAGAATGTACACCTACTTGCTTGAAAAAAGATTCCAAGGTTTTTTATGTTTTTATAATTCTATGTTTCGAAAGGTTTTGATTCAAGGAACATGTTTTAATATTTTTTAGAGAGATCGATAGGAGAGAGAGAGAGGAGGAGAGAGAGAGAGAGGGGGAGAGAGAGAGAGAGAGAGAGAGAGAGAGAGAGAGAGAGAGAGAGACTTAAAACTCTATGTTTCGAAAGGTTTTGATTCAAGGAACATGTTTTAACATTTTTTAGAGAGCTTGATAGGAGAGAGAGAGTGGAGAGAGAGAGAGAGAGAGAGAGAGAGAGAGAGAGAGAGTGAAAAGGATATTATAATAGCATAATTGAGAAGGCAGTTGGGAGAAAAAGGTCAAATTCAGATGTCTGTATAGTTACAGATTACTTCCTGCCTTGCTAGACCTCCTCCATCTAGTCCTATAATTGAGTATCCTCCTCCCCCCTTTCCTCCATTTATTCATCAGGTGTTGATTGAAAGAGAAATGTTAGAAGATACAAGAAGGGCCCTTATTGAAAAGGGTAAAAGAACAAAAAGTGAAAGATAATTATTTAATGAAGGAAAATTGGAAGTCCATATGAAATATGAGGATAAAGTAAGAGACACAATTTTGCAGTTTTCTAAGGGCATTGAGCCAAAGGGGATTTATCAGAGTGGAGAATAATTGATGAAAATTTTGAATTATTTTAAAGAGTAAATGACCACTGTAGACCCAATTTTGGATAGATAGATTGCTAGACGGGATAGAATAAAATTCTTTTATTCTTTAATAAAGGCTCAACAGATTGCTAATGTAAAAATAATTAATGCTCCCAAGTTAGTTAAGAGCTTGTTTGAGTTTGCAGTCAAGAGATAAAATGTAAACAGAAAATCATCAATACTGAGGGGTAGGTATTATCAAGATTGTTTTGAAATGTTTCCCGGTCTTTTTAGAAAGAATGGAGAGCTAAAAGAAAAAAAGATATGGCTTGGACAACTAGATGATGAGTTGTCCATTAGAGTAAGTAGCATTTTGAATGCAGATAGTGACATCCTTTTTGTCCAGATAATTGAAACTTTGGAGAATGCTAGGGTCTATTTTGGGTCCCTAAATAAAGAAGTGCAATAGATAAAGTTTGATTGCGGTGTCTTTGTAGAAAATAAATATGAGGTAGTTTCCTTCCCTTGGCCCAGTGAAGAAGTCTAAAAATATTGGGAAGATACATACACGAAGGAAGAAGAAAAGATAGAGGAGACACCCACGAAGACTGTAACAGATGGCGCTTCTCCATCTCCTTGAAGGAAGAAAACACTTGGTAGAGATAGAACTATTTTTGGAAACTATTGCATAAGATTGGTGCACAAATTAGTCAACAATTTTGTAAAGGTTGCAATAGAACAACTATTTTCTACTTATTGTCTTTTATCCTAAATGATGTGAGTTTTTATTTTTTCCTAAGTGATCTATAGCTTGTTGCAATCTATAGACACCTAAATATGATTACATAATTAAGTAATCTTATTTAGGTTTCTCGTAAGGTATTCTATTAATTAAATATTATTATTTGGTTAATTTATGTCATCCTCTAGTTAATTAATTTAATTGATATACTATAGTCCAATTAATTATCTAAATGACAAACCTATAGTCTGATAATTAATTAATCCCTATTCCTCTATTAGTTTAAATGTATAGACTTATCTATTTAAATTAATTCATAAAACCCCTTTTTTCCTCCCACTTGGAATTAAATAAAGTATTTAACCCAACTTTAACACTTAACCAAACCCATCTCAAACTCCTAACATGGAGTTCATACTCAACCCAACCCATTCACCCATGCTAATCAACATTAATTAGCTAATGACCCATGATTAGCTAACCCAATCCTCCACTCATTCTCTCTCCTCCCATCACATCCCCCTAAACCTCCCACTTTCCTTCTCATCCAAGCCTAATCACCTCCTAAACATTTGCACAATCATAATCCATGGATTAATAAATCCTAAGGCAACCCAGGTCAACCCTCATGTCACATCCTCACATCCCCCAATTCCCACACCTCATGTCAACCTTAAATGCTCTTACACATCCCTTACACACTCCATCCTTATCTTACACTTTTGTCCCCTCTCACATCTCCAAAATGGTCATATTCCCCCATTTTTTCCAACCTCTCCGATTGTGACAATTTTCACAATGAGATGCATTTGAGAAAGCACAATCCATGTTCTCTCTCTCAAATGAATCTTGACCCTTCCTTAGGTTTGCATCTTGACCGTCCATTTGACCTTCCCTTTGCCTATAAATTGAGCCCTCATCTCCTTCATTTTCATCCACCATCAGAGAAAATTTATCATGCTCATTTGAGAGCCAAAAATCACATTCATACTCTCATAATGCTAAAATTTCCATTCATCCATTGAAGATCATTTTGGAGCTTGAGCATCATCTTTTGAGCACACATATCCTCATTGGAAAAATCTTCTACTTTGGAGCTTCTTGGGTTTGTTTGTTGGTTTGCACTCTCTTCCCCTTTCTTTCATTTGTAGTGTCTAATCTTAAAGGTTTATCTTCTTTGTTTTGTTGAATGCTAGCTTAGTTTGGTATTCTCTAACAACACATTTTAGGTAATACATTTTGGCACACTCAGTGGGACCCACTTCTATGGTCATTCTTCTCTTCTATCTCTTCATTTTCTATTGCAAAAATAAATAAAAACTAATGTTTTTTATTGTTTGAGTGCTTTGCAAGTTGTTTTTTGGGTGTTTTGCAGGTTTAGGATGAAAGAAAACACATTTGCGTCACCATTCCCACTTTTAGATTTCACATAGCAGAAAAGATAGTTTTGTGGGAATGTAGGTACGGTCAGCAAGATTGCATTCCCATGAAGGATCTTTCTATTTTCCATCTAAATTATGTTCTCTATCCTAAATTTATGATTCATTTCTCTATTGTGGATTGTGGGATCACATTCTGCCAATGTAGGAATGTGGTTTGACTAGGCAGGATCACCATTTATAAACTTGTAAGATGTAAGGTATTTTATTTAAAACCTTGAAATTTGTGCCCTCATTCTTGCAATGCGAGATCACTAGTTGACCCTATGAGATCATGCGTTGACCTTGCAGGATCGCATTTGTAGGTATCGTACTAAACTCAACATTTATTGCTTTCTACAAGTTCTTTTATTCTAACAGTCCTGCGAGATCACTTGTACAATCTGTGGGAGCACTATGTTTGTGTCTGCGAGATTGCATGAAGGATCGGTGGGAATGAAAATTAGTATTTTAAAAATATAATTTGCACACTTGTATTTGGTGCACTAAAAATAACATTGAATGCATACACAACACCTCATTTTTCGATTTGGGCTTCAAATGAACAAGGGCTAAAAAATGAACAATCAAACACTTCAACTTTTGTGTTTAAAATCAATCAAAATTCAATCTCAAATGCTTAAGGGATAAAGAGTCAATTGCAATCAAAACACTTCAAATTGGTGCTAAAAAAGAACTAAACAAATCTTGAATGCCTAAAGGGAAGTAACACATATTGTTTTTGTTTGCAAAACAATCAAGCTTTACTTTCAAGCATTTTTTTTCTTTCCAAAGAACTTTGTATTCTCAAAAACAAGTGTTTGATGTTATAGGATAGAAAACACTTAGTCTAATCTAGGTCTGGAATTTGGAATGAAGACTTCTTGGTGTGTTTGAAGGAGTTTTTTTCAACACTTCCTTGGAGTTTTTCAATTCTTGCAAATCCTTGATAAAGTGAGTGATGCAAGAACAATTAACTTGTATCTGTATCCTCTCCCCTCACCTTTGTGAAACTTGGGTGAAGAGAGAGATCAAGTTCAATTGGTTTTTCTTCTAGTGAGGCCTATCTAGAGAGAAGCGCTTCCTCTTTAGAGAATGACCTCAAATCAGTAATTCCCCAATCGGTATACAAACAAGGTGTTGAGAAAACTCTCACCTTATCCCCTCAAGCTCAGGCGAGGTGTGTTGATGGTAGCCCGAGGTAGGTGAATATCCCTATGATTGTTTTATGGTCAACCAGGCTCTTAAATTAGTCACATGCATACAAACTGATTGGGGGGACACCACAGATCTCACTAGAATACATTAATCAGAGGCCCACCAAATCTACTCCCGAAGGTATCAAAATCTTTGTGCAAGGACCGATCCAAGTGGTTTCTTGGATCACTTGAAGATTACTCACCATCTGTATTCCTCTTTTGGGATACCAAGTTGTGGGAAAAGGTTTTGATAATAGCCTATCTTTTAGGTAGAAATTTCTTGTGCGTGTTCTCGAAGTTATTAGACCCAGTCAAAACATTTGTTTGAACATAAATAAATCAAAGTTATAAATTTCTTTGCAAAAGAGATCATCTTCCTAGTCTCCCACAAGATTTCTTTGTCTCTTGTGGGACTGTTTGTCAATTATCCTAAAAAGAAAACCAAGTCTGTTCAAAATCAAGCCAAGGTATACTTACTGTAGTCACTTCCTAGCTTGACCTATTCCAATATCTAGAGAGTAAAGATATTTTTGGACCTATGACTGAACTAGTGAAACACAAGAAGGCTAAGCTACCAATGCCATGTGTGTATCGAGAGAAGAAGATTGCTGAAAGAACACTCAAAGATCACCAACCCATTGTCACTACAACCCAAGAAGAAGAGAAATACCAAGAAAGACTAGATAACATGGAATACAATGCAAGGGTCAAACAATTTGCATTTAAAATTCAAGTTAACCATTGGTTCATCTGACTGGAAAGTGAAGACTAGAAGGATCAATCCCACTCCTTCTCAATATATGCAAAGTTGTCTCAACATCCATTGATCTTAGATCATTTCTTAGGTGCATTTATGTCATCTCCCTAGGAAGTATCAGTTAGCATCATCCTCTATCCAAATTCCAAATTATCATCCTAGATCCACATCCCATCCAAACACTCATTTTGATTTTCTCGAACCTTATCCAAAGAATCAAAATCTTAGCTTCACTCGTTTGACTGAGCATTGTCTAGGGTAGCTAGTACTTACTCTTGTGGACCTCGTCATCTTGATCCAGAGATTGATTCACACTAGTAAGGATCTTGTCGTCTAAAGATCACAAGTCTATCCGAGGATGAAAATCCTTCATATTTTTATCTTGCATTAGAAAAGGTAGCCCATCTTGGCCTTCAACCACCTATCCAAGAACATCACTAAAATCCTACATCATCTGAAAATCCTTTTTCATCTAGGTGTCTCAAATCCTGCATCTAGGCTATAACCAACCTCATTTAGATCTAAGACCATCATCCCAAGCATCCTCCTGACACATCTGCATCTTCCCCCATCCTAGGACTTTGCATTTTGATGCCTATTGAGACATGATCAAAGAAGAGGAAAGGAATGGATCCCAACCAAGCCACTAGTTCAACATATCAATACGACCCTACTAGTACTTGTAATACTTCAAAAATGGGCTATAGGTTTATTAACCTCCTACATCTTCAAATCGAATGAAATCGATACAAAAGTCCTAACCTAAGGCACATCTGCACATTATCAAATTTAATTGATTATCCTAAATTCTACATCGGGGAATACTCCTAGCAATAATCCTATTTATCCTAATTATCTTTTATTTAATAATTATTTGGTGATAAATCCTATTTATCCTAAAGTTGATTAATTGAATATTCTGAATATTTAATTAATTAGATTTAATACTACCACTTAATTATTTAATTGGATTTAATTAAATTATTCCTAAATTGTATTATTTTATTTTGACAATAAATCTAAAATCTTATGACTAATTTATTAAATTCTTATTTAATTAATTAATGTCAGTTGTCAAATTTTAATAATATAGTTTTGGAATAAAGTTTGATTTAATAATTGATTAACCCATAAATCAATTGTTTTAATTCAAAATCAGTTAAGTTGAGAATAAATCACTTTATTTATTAAATTAATTCATATTAAATCATGCACAATCACAAAAGAAGTCAACTTTAAAACAATTGCTAATTTCAATTTGTAAACTTTTTAAAACTCAACATCTGATGATGAGTTGAAAAAGAGAACTAAAGCTCTATTTTGAGATAAAAACTGCTTTTGCATGATTTTATGAATTAAATATTCTTAATTTCTTGTTAACTCAAAAATCAACCTGAGTTTATCAAGAGTGATTTATGGCTTTTCTCAATGCATCCTCAAGCCCTAGATTTCTATAAAAACAAGGCTCAACTCTTCATATTTCATCTCTACATCTCTCAAGCTTTCAATCTAACATCTCTTGAATTTGCACAATTACTCTGGTGAAATTACATATGAAGAATCAAGCATTTGCGACAGGCGATTTGTGAGATCTTTCATAGTTGATCATAGCTTTTGCATAGTTTCATATCATAGTTTTCATATTCATTCATAGCATTCTTATACTAAATCTGCATTCAATCTTGATTTCATTCATATAGCTTAGATTCATACAATTTCTCATATTATTGCACAAAAAATACAAAAAAATAGATTAATCTGCATTCATATAGTTTTTCATTCTTTAGCATTAAATCCTTTGTTTAGGTGTTGCATTGTCACTAATCTTGATTTCAATCTGAGAACATCATACTCGCACCTACTAGAAGGCAGTAAATTGCCTGGTTAGCATAGTTTCAATTATTTGCAAGATTTTGGTTTTTGCTAACCTCTAATGTTTTACTAAAGTGTTGTGTCTACAGCTAGGTACAAAATTTACACACATATTTCTGGCACCCACCGTGGGGCAACCTACCTTTACATGTTGGTTTTGGTTATTATTTTGGAGCTATCTCCCTTGTGCAGATTTACTTGGAGACTAAAACCCTAAATTTTCAAAGATTTAATTTTATCTCCAAAATGGTTTGGAGTTTTGGTCTGAAATTTGTTTTGCAGGTTGGAGACATATTAGGAAAGCTTCAGTAAAAAATTAAAAAAATTTTGATATATTTTGAATTTTTAATAATTTTTTCTTTATTTTTCATAAAAATTTAATTTTCAGCGCAAATCAACATATTTTTTGAAAATTTTTACATTTTTGGAAATATATTTAAATTATAAGGGGGGTCCATTCTTTGTGTTTTAAATTTGGATGTAATATAATAGGTCAAATAGTCTATTTACAAAAACTAGTCTATTTTGGTAAAAGGGGTCTCTAGGGCACAAATGAAAATTTTTTTCTAAAATTTTTACATTTTTGGAAAGCTCTCTATTTTTTAGTAGGGGTCTCTATTTTTCATTTCTATTTTTATGGCCAAAATCATATCAAAAAAAATAGATCTTGTTGACTAGGTCAAATGCAAAAAAAAAAATAATTTTCTGATGGGTATGCACTTATTTTTCATATGATTCAATGCATGATATGAGTTGTCATTTGGATTATTTGCTGGTTATTATTGCTCCTAACAATTGATTTTCAGATCTAATCCTATTGTTTTCATAAGTTGAATATACATTGCATATCTTGCTTGCTTGTTTTCTTGTTGGAGAGTTCGTGGCTTGCTTGCATGGAAAAACTCAACAAAAATTGCTAAATATTAGATAAAAATCTACTATGCGCATTGCAAGGAATTCAGGTATTCTACTATGATTTTATAACACTTCAATTTGGACATTAAAATGAACATCTCACGTGTCAAGCTTGTGTGACTTTTCCTGCTTTCATATCACAGACTTCATTTTAGGCTATAAAATAAACATAGATTTGTTTTTTGCATATCTGTTACACATAGTAAATAGGCCCTATGAACACTATTTGTGGATGATCTTGAGATATTGAGCTTCTTTCGCTTGTTTATTCATGCGAAGCTCTTCTTGATGAAGGATCCCCTTGTAGGTAGGGAAGGTACTGAGAGTGTCTCATGTTCTACTAGATTTGTGCGTCTTCAACTTTTGATTGATACATTCTCTCTTTGGAGAGGTTGATAGATCATAAGTGGTTGACATCATAGATCTTTATGAGATAATCTTGGTCTTAGCATGTTGGATTAATCTATCTGCTTTGTTTTGGTTAAAAGTGAAAAGGCTAGAGGACTATGCTCTACTCCATTTTTGGGTAGTATCAGAGACTCAGATCCTTGAATCTGGACCAAGTCCCCATGTGGTATATTTTTTGAGTCACCTTTAGAGAGGGTTAACCATAGTGGACATTCCCTTAATTGGGTCAACCACATGGACAGAACCTCAAGTAGTAATAGCCATTTTCACCGTGGTAGCAGTAGCCGCTATATAAATGTCCTTGTGGAGGAAATCTTCACAGGTGTGGTCTCTTGTTGGGCTATCAGATCTCCCTAGTAGCTCCTGATTGATTAATTTCTTGGACTATGTCAAAACCCTGGTGCACCTGGATTGGAGTTCACCCTCTTGAGATCACAAAAGTTGTAGAGTCAGACCATTACTACAAACCCTAGTGAGGCTAAATTTTTTATTTTCTAGGAATATGTGCATTATTGAAAAACTTTTTGGAACATACACAAGTAGTATTTCTAGGGATTATCACAATAAGTCACTATTGCTTGTTCATGCACAAGGTTGCTTTTGCCTTTGTTCATTGTTTTCAGACGATTGCTTGCTTTCCTTGCTTGTTGTTTTGCATGCTTGATATCTACTTGGTTGTTTGAGACGGATTATTACCTAGATCCTCAAACCTGGACAGAAAAATTTACAAACAATCTGATACTGAAAAATTGAAAAATTACAAATCTGAAGCAAAAATCCTTTCTGGTGTCAAAAGTCATCCTGAAATTTCAAAACTCGTATCAAAGCCAAAGTCAAAGTTGTCAGAGATTGGTCAAATTTGTTAGAAATCTAGTTTTTACAACCTATTCCCAAATTCTATCAAAATAGCAAATTGATTCTTGTCATTTATAGTCATCCTTGGTTGGTCTGGGTCAAATCTCAGGTGCTATGACATGTTTCTCAACATCCAAATGAACTTAAATGGTATCAAGTTGCATAAAATGACTCCTGGTCTTCTTTCTTCCACATCTCTCATGTCTTCCTAGTCTCCCATTTCCATCCTTTCTCCTCTTCCTTCACACTTCTTCCTCTTCTTCCTAAAACTCTTCACGTCTTCTTGATTCTTTTCCTCTTATTATCTACTCTACTTTCTTCTATTCATCTCTTCTGTCACTTCCATGATTGATTCCTCCTCTTCTAGAACCATGAATTTAAACTATCTTGTTATGGAACCTCTCCTAAAAAGGGATGATCTCGAACTCATTTCTCAATTCGAAGAGTATTATTCCTCCAAAAATCCCATGAGTGATAAGTTTATGACAGAAATAAAAGAAAAATCAATTAAATCAGATGCCTTTTTTAGGATCATACGCATGATCCTATCATGACCTCCGTCTTCAAAATGTCTTTCATCTTCTAAGTCTTTTCATTCTTCCTCATCTTCCAAGTCTCCTTCCTCCACTGGGTCTTCACCTTCCTCTTCTCCACGATCTCGTTCCTCTTCTACTTCTCCCAAGAGTCTTACTCCTCATCTCAAGACATACCATGATGAGCAATATGATAGTCCTTGTGATACCTTTTGCATAGAGAGTGATATACCCATCTTTGATGACTATGATGATGGACAATGTAATGACACCTATGACACCTCTATTCCTAAGAGTCCTTCTATTCATGTTCTTGTGCTTACTAGAAATGGGTCGTCACATTGGATAGATCGTGATGGTGATCCATATGATTTTGATTTTGAAAGAGACTTTGATGATTTCTATGAACAATACCTAGATGATACATCTACTTCACTTGAAGAAGAGAAAGCTTACCGCACTGATTATAAATGTCAATACTATAAGGATCTCTCCTCTAAGAACTCTCATGCTGAAAATATAGATTACACTCTCAAGAAAGATCATGTTAATGCTAAACCTTTGTCTTGTGATGGTTCCCTTCCATCTCCTACTTCCTCCAATACCCATACATTTCCTAAAGCTTCCGAGTCTTTCAAATCTTTCACAAATCCTTCATCCAACAAAGGTCCTAATACTTTTCACATGGTTCCCTATAGTTATCCTCAAGGGCTACCTCTTAAAGATACTTAAGCTAACCTTCACTTGGCTGCAAATACTTTCAATAATGATAAACCTAAAGAACCTAAGCCTTTATATGCTATAATACCTACTTTAGCTAGTCCTCCACCATCTCTTCCAAAGTCTGCCATACAATCCCAGCATGCTTCCTTGTCCTTAGAAGTGGCTCCATGTCAAGAGGACTCTAAAAATGATAAAGAAAAGAACATAAAGAAAGATCAAGATCAAGAAATCTCCATGTCATCCAATCTTTTTCATGATGTCTCTTATCCATTCCATGCTTCTTTTGATCTCGTATGCCCTTTCTCATTTATCCCACCATGTCTTAAGTCTTCTCCTAAGCAAGATCAAGCTACCACTTACACCATTGAGCTTATTGACAATCAAAATAACCTTACCCCACTTCCAATTTCCAAAGATGATACTTCCATTAAGGTTGGTAAAAATGGTGTTGTTACTTCCAATGTTAAGCCTATTGAAAATCAAGAGAAAAATTATGTGCTCATGCTATCCAAAGATCCTTGTCAAGATCAAAGTCTTCCATCTTTACATTCTACCACTCCATGTTCATTTCCACTTTCTACTCTTCCCAAGTATTTGCAAGCTGTGAACAATCCTATCAAAGAAGGTGCTCATATTCAAGATGTCCATGATCCTATTGGAAATCCTAATGCTCACTCTAAAGATGCTGATGTCCTTGGTTGTCATATAGATGTTGATGAACTTATTGATTATCCTTTTGCATCTTCCATGTCCATTCTTGGACCTCTTCCACCAATACTAAGGGGCTTCACATCTTCCTTCCATCTTGGGTCCTTATGCCCCTTCACTTTCCCCTCCTAACTCTCCTAATTCATTATCCATCTTGGGTCCTTACGTCCCTCCATCTCCTATCTTTCCTCAAGATCAACATAGATGCATACCCTTGAATCCTTTTCATCCACCCACCCATCTAAACCAATCATATTCTCCTTCTTCCACAAGTTCCAAGTCTTTTGAAAGTAGCTTGAATGTTCAATACAAGAAAAAGAAGCAATAGAAGAATCCATCAAAAAAAGAAGATCACCATGTCTCCTCTAATCAACATGGAGGCATAAAGTCAAAAGAGATATCTAAGAAAAAAATTACAAGACAAGTATGGGTTCCAAAATCCATCATTGAAGACATTCTCTCTAAATCATCGAAAAGAAATGAAAAGCCTATGGCTATATGGATTCCAAAATCTCTCTTGAAAAAGTCTAATGTTGAGTAACAAGTGAAGTTGACATTCAAGCTTCCAAAGACTTCCACTTCATCTTCTTCCAAAAACATACTTCCATTCCATGTGCCTAAACCACAACCTCTGCTATCCATTCACCATATTCCTTCACGTATTCCTTCATTCACATTTCCTCCATCCTCTCGCCACCCTTCAAGGTGTGTGTTGATGTTGATCTTGCCTTCCTTTCCATCTACCCTTTCACAATCCTTCCATTCATTATCCTTTTACCTTCTATCATTTTTCTTCATTTGTCTATTCCTCCTATCTTCCAACCTCACTCGCTTTACATAAAACCTTATCCTCCATTTTTCTCTTCAATCTTCCTTTCCCTATCAGCATCTTTGAGCATATCATTTTGAATCCTGGGCATATCATGGTTTATCCTTTCAAGGAGCATTATCTAAAAAGCTTGCCTTCTTCCAAAAAACAAATTAAAAAAAATGAAAAATAAATAAATTGAAAATGTGCCTTGGTGAAAACCTAGAAACAGGCACCTTGGTAGCAAAAGTAAAGATAAATAAATTCATCCTATGGTGAAAACCACTCCCTTGTGGCACCTTGGATAAGTACCATGATGAAAACTTGGCATTCAGGCATCATGTGTAGTTCTTCTACATATTTTATCCACTCCATCTTCTCTCTTTGATCTTGACAATGTTGATCTATACACGAACATTTGGCTATCTTGTGAGCTATCATACGATGATCTTGCTTTCATTCCCTTCCTATTTAGCCTTCATATTTATTTTCTTCCATGCATTCTAGCCTTTCGCTATCCTTTTCCCCTTCGGTCTTGATCTAATAAATAAATAAATAAATAAATAAAAAGAGTAGAACGCGATGCTTTGAAACCTCTTGACATGTCTACTCCTTTGGACTACATCCTTTCCTTTTTTTGCATTATGCTTTTGTGACTTATCCTATGCTGGCCTTTCATTGCTTGTCCAAATGTGCTTTACATGACAATTTTTCCCTAGCTTGGGTATTCTTGAGGAGTTTTCCCTTGAGGATTTTTTCCCTTCATTCTCCTTCATTCTCTTATCCTCCATCTCTTCCACCAATTTGCTAAACCCTCTTGTTCTCCACCTTGCTAGACATTGGGACTGCACGATATGATCTTTCTTGTGAGTTTGTAATGGAAAAAGAAGCTATCGAGTTTGCTAAGAACTGTCAAAAGTGTCAAGTACATGGCAACTTAATTTATGCTCTAGGGAGAGATCTAATCCCCTTTACTACACAATGGCCTTTTCACCAATGGGCATTTGATCTTATCGGAGCCATACATCCTCATTCTTCTAATGGGCATACCCACATTATTACAGCTACATATTATTTCACGACATGGGTAGAAGCAGTCTCTTTAACACAAGCAATTGGAAAAAAAATATCTATGTTCATCTTGAACTACATCATATGCCGGTATGGTATTCCACATTGTATAGTCACAAATAATGGTAGAAAATTTAAGAACAAAGACTTGGATGATTTATGTGCCAAATTCAAGATTACACAACATTGGTCATCTATCTACTATCCTCAAGAGAATGGACAAGCAGAGGCTTCAAACAAGAATCTATTGAAAATCTTGCACCCTACAGTTAATAAAATAAGAAGAGACTGACATCTTGATGCAAGAGCATCTTGGGTGTAAGAGAAATCTTGCATCACCCAAAAATATTTCTATTTTTGTATTCAATAAGGGCTATCTTGTGCAGAGCTGCTATTTATGGAAACTTTCTATTTTTAGTAAGTTGGTCATCCAATCTCAGAATGTTCTGATTTCTTCCCTAGAGGTTCATTTTGGTCATATCAGCACGCTAGTAAATTATTATTGATAGATCAAGTCTAGCTTTGTAGATATTGAAGATTTTCACTATTGGCAACAGGGTACAAAAAATTTGAACTCAGTTTTGAAGGCTTTAGAGACCCTAGATGAGGTCAAAAATTTGGGTGACAAACACTTGCATGAGTCAAGCCTGTAGAGCGCTTCATGGCCTTTTCGGAATGGGGTTATAATAGTCAATCGAGTCAACTGGCGATGACTTATGGTCTTTGGAAGTTGGGTCACCTGAAATGGTGGAAAATGATTTTCCTTCAAAAATTTTGTTTGGGTTTCAAAAGTTATTTTGAGCTGACTTTGATGGATTAAATTGTAAAATAAAATAATTCTAAGTTTGGTCAGCCTTGTTGGCTAAAATTCTGGAACCTTTCCAGGTGGTGGAAAATTGCCTATATAAGGAAGGTTGTAGTGTTGTCTTAGGCAGTTCGGGGGGCAGTTCTGGGTAGTAGATATGGGTATTGATTCGAGGCTTTGTCCTATAGAATATTGTAAGGGAATGCCCATGTGGCTTTGCATATTGTAATTCTGAAAGTTTGTAATTCCACATTTGTGGAGATAATAAGAAGCCCATTTTTTGTTCTTGCAAATAGTTGTTGTTTCTTTGTTTCTATTATGTGTTTGTGGTATTAAGGGGAGCACCCTTCATCACATCTCATGATCAATCCATCTCTCTAGGCCTACACAAAAAGTATCAGAATGCCTACTGGGGCTACACCTTTCACTTTAGTTTATGGGTCTGAAGCGGTACTGCCTATTGAGGTTGAAATCCCATCACTAAGAATCAGAATGCATGGTCTAGTAATTGATGATGACTACAGAGTGTCTAGGTTGAAAGAACTTGAACTACTAGATGAGCACAGAAAAGCATCATATGATCATCTCAGAGTATATCAGAAGAGAGTGTCTAGAGGCTACAATAAGAAAGTCAGACACAGAGAATTTCAGGTTGGCGATCTAGTCTTGAGAGAGAATCCTAAAAATCAATCACATAGAGAATGCAAGGGGAAGTTTTATCCCAACTAGCTGGGTCCCTTTGTTATCACTGCTATTTCTAGCTCTGGTGCCTATCAAATCTCAATGACTGAAGGAGAACAGCTTCGAGAACCAATCAATGTTCTCCATCTGAAGAAATTCTATGCCTAAGGAATTTAGTGTATGGTAAAATGTCCTTAAAAAATCTTAAAAATTAAAAAAGTCTTGAAAAAATGAACATGTTGGTGAAAACCTAGCAATGGGCGCCTTGATGATTCACAAAAAAAGTAAAAAATATCAAAAGTACAAAAAAATTGGAAAAATGAAAAATACAAAAAAAATAAGAAAAAAAAGGTGCCTTGGTGAAAACCTGGAAACAGGCACCTTGGTAGCAAAAATAGAATCTCTGCCAAGATGGTGAAAACCCAGTAAATGGGCACCACTTGTTTTAAAATGCTCCATCTATCAGCTTTATCTTGGTCTTTCCCAGCTTTCAGTCCTTCTTTAGTTTGTACATATTTCCCGGTTTGTTTTTGCATTCCTAGTTTCAATAAAGCCGGTTTGTACACCAATCAACTCAAGCATCTGTATCCTATCAATGCTTAACACTTGGGGGAAATCAATGTCATATCCTATGGCCTCCAGTACATCTTAGATGAGTCATATCCAGTTAGCATCCTTTGAAGCTTCATTTGAATTAGTCAGTCTGTCTCCTCTCTAAAAAGGATTTTGCATCTACAACAACACAATCAAACACAAATGAAAACAATCTATGATTTTTACATGCTTTTATCTCCTTGTATGCTTACTAATTCACATTGAGATTTTTGCATATTGTGTCCCTTGAGCTCTTCGATGATGTCCTTTACAAGATTTAGAGAGTGATGACTGGGGGCATAATCTTTTCTTTGTTTTCTTCTTGTATGTAAAAATCTAACAACTTTGGAAATTTTGAATTGAAATGGTGTCCGTCTGTAAGAGCCTCTATCTCAAATTGGATGGCCATGAGTACCTTGACCATTGATACTCAGAAAATTTAAGGAAGTTTGATCTCACTATTTTCTTTTTGAGTGAATTCTTTCTCCTATTGTGAAATGCAATCTTACCTAAGGATGTGAACGATAAAGGGTCACTACAGGTAATTCACACTGGATTTAGAATGATCTCTTGACTATTTGATGTGTTTGCATGGAAGACATATTCTGGTCATCACGACATTGATGTTATGATGCTTATACAAATTGCAATATTAAAATGGACATGATATTCAGGTCATCCTGGCATTGGTGCCTTGGTGCTTATATCTACTCCGACATTTCGAAATAAAATCAATATTCATATGTCCATGGTTATCTAACTAGTGGGCATTGTATTGATTCTTGCGCATACATATCAATATTCATATGTCTATAGTTTCCTAATTAGTGGGCATTGTATTGATTTATCCAGTTACCTAAAAAGTTCAATGATGAGAATGAATCGACACATGATCAGTGACTAGGTCCTAGGTCCTAGGTTTGCATTTCATTCTACATCTTTGCATTTTGCACTTTGCCTGATCTCACAAATTGCTTGAACACTTAAACGATTCTTCAAAAAAAAAATGCTAAACATGACTACAAGAGCTGAATCTTACACGAAGGTCCATCTAATGAAATAGCAAGTAGAATCCTTTTTCAGGATTAAAATAGAAATTAGAGGTCATTTATATTGTCAACTGCTTGCATAATTGACCTTCAATCATCATAGAAATCTAGAATTCAACTTAACTGATTATCTTACATCAAACTATCAAAATTTAAACTTGATCAACTATGGTCAACTCATGGTTTAACCTAGTCAAACTTGGTCTCCAGGACCTCTAAAAGATGCAGAACATGTTCTCAAATGTGTATAACCACTTCTCAAATGAATTAACATGCTTCTAAACTATAACGCTAACTTTTCTTGTCAGATTTCTATTTTTTCTCCCAAGGGGGCATGGTATTGCACATCAATGAAATTTGTAATCAATCTTTCTTAGTAATAAAGACAACAACCATGTCTAATTGCTGACTCATCTAAAGTCCTCATCGCTTGGGGAAAACTCTATTGATCCTTGGGGCATATCAGGTTCATCAAGATCCATATCAATCTGGTACCCTAAATCTATCTTGTAAACTGTATCAGCTTTTGTAACTATTGGTTCATTAGCGTCATTTCCTTGGTTCTTCATAACTGATGGGTTCAGGATGTGATACCAATATGATTCATACAAGGACATTCATGTCTAGAATTAATCACTCACTTCTTCACAATCATAAGGTTCAGAATCAGTTGTTTTGACATTTTTTCATAATCACCGGTTCATTATTACAATAGTTAACATTATCTTTGGTCACTTAGGACCTAAATCTTAAATCTTGCATCTTCAAAATCCTTCAATCGATTTTTATCTCAGAATCGGTTAGTCTTTCAAATCTTTCAATCTTTCAAATCATTTTCATATGTATATCAAACACAGACTATTCTTTGAACCACTACGCTTTGCATAGTGATTCAAAGAGGGGCAAAATGTAATACCCCAAAAATGGGCTATAGGTTTATTAACCTCCTACATCTTCAAATCGAATGAAATCGATACAAAAGTCCTAACCTAAGGCACATCTGCACATTATCAATTTTAACTGATTATCCTAAATTCTGCACTGGGGAATATTCCTAGCAATAATCCTATTTATCCTAATTATCTTTGATTTAATAATTATTTGGTGATAAATCTTATTTATCCTAAAGTTGATTAATTGAATATTCTGAATATTTAATTAATTAGATTTAATACTACCACTTAATTATTTAATTGGATTTAATTAAATTATTCCTAAATTGTATTATTTTATTTTGACAATAAATCTAAAATCTTATGACTAATTTATTAAATTCTTATTTAATTAATTAATGTCAATTGTCAAATTTTAATAATATAGTTTTGGAATAAAGTTTGATTTAATAATTGATTAACCCATAAATCAATTTTTTTAATTCAAAATTAGTTAAGTTGAGAATAAATCACTTTATTTATTAAATTAATTCATATTAAATCATGCACAATCATAAAAGCAGTCAACTTTAAAACAATTGCTAATTTCAATTTGTAAACTTTCTAAAACTCAACATCTGATGATGAGTTGAAAAAGAGAACTAAAGCTCTATTTTGAGATAAAAATTGCTTTTGCATGATTTTATGAATTAAATATTCTTAATTTCTTGTTAACTCAAAAATCAACTTGAGTTTATCAAGAGTGATTTATGGCTTTTCTCAATGCATCCTCAAGCCCTAGATTTGTATAAAAAAAAGGCTCAGCTCTTCATATTTCATCTCTAAATCCCTCAAGCTTTCAATCTTACATCTCTCAATTCGCACAATTACTCTGGTGAAATTACATATGAAGAATCAAGCATTTGCGATAGGTGATTTGTGAGATCTTTCATAGTTGATCATAGCTTTTGCATAGTTTCATATCATAGTTTTCATATTCATTCATAGCATTCTTAGACTAAATCTGCATTCAATCTTGATTTCATTCATATAGCTTAGATTCATACAATTTCTTATATTATTGCATAGAAAATACAAAAAAATAGATTAATCTGCATTCATATAGTTTTTCATTCTTTAGCATTAAATCCTTCGTTTAGGTGTTGCATTGTCATTGATCTCGATTCCAATCTAAGAACATCATACTCGCACCTACTAGAAGGCAGTAAATCACCTAGTTAGCATAGCTTCAATTATTTGAAAGATTTCAATTTTTGCTAACCTCTAATGTTTTACTGAAGTGTTGTGTCTACAACTAGGTACAAAATTCACACACACAGTACTATGGTAATGTATGATCCTCAACCGCCATTGGTTCAGAATGTGTTGGAAGACTCCACTGAAACACTTACCACTAATTCAATGGAAGGATTCATGTGTCTCCCAAGACATGCACAAATGGTGAGCGCAATTATAGCACAAAATTGTCTCGCTATCTTACAAACTATGCACAAGAGGGTACTCCCATTCCACCTCATTTACACCCTTTGATCCCACGAAGCCCATCCATATCCCCACCAATGTCTACCCCTCTATCATCCAATAGATCCATGATCCCACCATGCAAGTGTGCCATACAGCTTCATCCATTCCTCATCTCCTGCAGCCTAGCTCAGCACCTCCCACAAGTCAGATGACAACCCAATCCACCCCTTTCTCCATCATAGGGGTACCACCTCCACCTTCCTCTTCACAAGTGGCCATGAAACTACAAGCTTCCACACAAGCACCACCACCATCCCCTATGCAAGCTACAATGTAGATAGTACCCCCACCTATCATAAATCAAGCCTCCACATCAACATCATTTCTGTAAGGAGAAACACAAGCCACCCAACCCATATTCACCCAATCTGCTACACAACCTACTTCTACCCAAGTTACTCCTCCACCTTTCATCACAAACACGTAGGCTTAGAAAGTCACCTTCACAATAGGAATTCCATTCATGGCATCCCAAAACCCTTCGTCTGCATCAAAAAATCCCACCTTCGCTCAAACATTTACGGAAAACTCCACATCGCAAGGTCTACGACAGGGATTGGTGCCACTTGGAGCCTCAACCAAGCACAAATTAACACCTTAGGCATACCAACATAGAGACACCTATCCCAACCTACCTATCAACAAGGAACCTTTCCTCAAGTAGCACAAAAACCACCCCCTTTCGCTACATCATTCCCCACTTTCACCAACTACTTGTCTATGCTACTTGCTGCTACCCAGGCTATACCTCCTCCATCGCAACAACTTAACTCTTCCCATCCTACTAGTTTCCTTACACAACCACCCATAGTACATACCCAAGCCTTTGTTCCCCCTCTCAGTAATGTGGGCATGCATCCTATGTATATCGGGCAACCCCAACACTACTCCCAACAACAACAATTCTACTAACCATCCCTACAATAGCAGTACATCTTGGCACATCAACCTATTTCCCTCATCCCACAACAACAAGCTACACCATACCCCACACATCAACATGCCTCAACTATACATCAACAATATATCGCCTAATAATCTATCCATAACCCATTCCAAACTGCCTATGTAGTGGGGCAATCCCCCCTACCCCATCCCATAGTATCACCCACACATCCCTTTGTAGTCACCTACACCATCTGATCCATTCCCAATGGGATTACCTACTCAAATGCCTGTCAATTCAGAATGGGAAGAAATGAAGAATGCCCTTAAAGAACTAAAAGCCGACAATGAGAGAAAATAATTCAAGTTCAAAGAAGTCTATCCATACCCTTTCGATAGATAAATCATAGTGGTCCCCTTCTCTAAGCATTTTAAAACACCCAAGTTTGACAAGTATCGAGGGAAGGGAGACCTAGTTAGCCACATCAAAGAGTTCTACATGGCATGCCAAGAGGTGGCATATAATGAAATTTATTTCATGCGCCTTTTCCCCAAGAATCTGGGAGGGACCACCATCAAGTGGTTCTACAAAATACTGTATGGGTCTATTTCCATGTTCATAGAACTCTTGAAAAAAATTGTGGCCCAATATGTGCATAATGTTGAGAACAAGCTCTCCTTGCTGGACTTATGCAATGCCAAGAAAAAGGGAGGTGAAACCCCTACCGACTATCTACAAAGATGGAAAAACCTCACCATGAGGTTGTCATATCAACCACCTGAAAAACACATCACTAAGATATTCATCAAAAATTTGCATCCGAAGTTATCCCACTTCATATGAATGAATTGCATACAAACTTATCAGGAAATAAAAGGGAAGGGAATGGACATCAAATGAGGTCTTTTGGATGATGGTTCCATTAAACATTACAAGGAGAGTTTGCAAGATAGGCCCAACAATGATCAATCCCGGTACTAGAACAAACATAAAAATGTGGTTACAGATGGAGCCACGAACACCAAGAACATCCAAGTTGTTTTAGCTAGCCCCAATACCCCTCTCCCAACATACCAACAACAAGAGACCACCTACCATCAATCACCTTGTCAGCCACCTATCAATCAAGACAATGCCATATCTATCACCCAGGGATAGAATGAACTCCATGCTCAGAACAACCAAAAACACACATTCACTCCTCTTGGAGAACCCTTGGACACTATCTTCCACTGTATGGCCAGTGCTAATTTAATTGTATATCTGCAAACCCATCCATTTGAAAAATCAACACCTAAGCCCTCTTGGTACAAGGATAATGATTATTGCAACTATCACCATGTTAAGGGACACACCACCATGAAGTACATGAAACTCAAGCACTACGTCCAAGACCTCATTGACAAGAAGGAGATCATAGTTGATGCCCCTGCCTAGACATCACCGAATACCAACTTGAAAATCTACCAAAATGTGTTTCCTCAACACAATGCAGGAAAGAATCAAACCAATGCTAACCCTCCCTAGAACCAAAGCAAGGGAAAACAAGGTACCCATAGCGATGGGAAATATTATACCACCACCTACATCAACTACAATAAATTCATTGGTTACATCTCCTAGGTCGAACGAAGTGTGAATGTAATCCATATCAAAGGTGTTGACAGTCAATGCATCATTTCCACCCATAGAGGTTGGTTATCTATTGTTGGTTCTAGTACCATGACCATCCCTAGTGCATAGTACAACATCCTAGAATACCTTGGGAATACACTTGTACAAATATCCATCCTTGACCTCCTTCGCACACCACCCCTTCATGAGGAACTTCTCAATAAAACCCTCCAAGGGACTTGTGTCCCTATGGACATTAACACCATCCAATTTAAGAGCCTTGTATGACACCTATCCACATCCTCCACCCTCTCCTTCCAAGCCTCTGACATGCCACCCATCAAACCAAATCACAATCTCCCACTCTGCATCGTCATCATGGTTAATGAATTTTCCATAAAAAGGGTCATGATAGATAATGCTTTGGCCCTAAATATTTGTACATTAAAGTTTGTTGAGTAGGTTGGTCTCATAGAAGAAGACATCTCTCATGAGGTAATCACCATCAAAGCTTATGACAACGTAGAGTGTACCTTCAAAGGTACCATTTTGTTACCTCTCAAGTTTGGCCCCATAGTCCAAGAAACCATATGCCATGTTGTTGATCTTGACCTCCCCTACAACATTCTCCTCGGCCGCCTATGGATCCATTCTATCAAAGCCGTTCCCTCCACCTATCATTAGTGCATCAAATTCCCATATCAAGCCACTAAAATCACCATCCACATAGACCCTCAGACCTTTGTATACTATCATGTGATAGAAAATTCCTTCCCCCACTCCACTCATTATCTTGGAATTGACATTGGCACATCTGTCGCTAGTTCCTCCTAATCCCATTGCAATCTCGAGACAATCCTCACCTCCACCCTTTCTACCATCAAGATCAATAATAGGGGTTGTCGTGAATACAACCTCACCGATGCTTTTGTAGTAGGGGCTCTCCCTTTGGATCCACACACTCAGGGGTGCCCATGTCATCAAACCAAGGCCCTTCCAGAGGGCCCTAAGATCAAGACTCTTGGCTCATCTACCTTCATCTCCAATGGAATTTTGAATGGTCAAGAGCTAGCACCTGATATCAACCAATGGTTATAGAAGGATCCACCTCCGCTCGACAGTGAGATTCTAGGGTATTTCAAAGACAAGTACCCCATATCCCACAAATGGGCCACTGAACAATGGAACTATCAAGGAGGCAGCCTTGGACCCATAGAAGCTAGAATGAAAGAACCCATGGAGGCATCCAAAAATCCACAACATCAAGGCCTCAGTTTTAATACCCCTCACCTGCACATACAAGGACCCACTGCCATGACTAGGGGCACTAATTCACCTAGCGTGAGCCTCTTGGATATCCAAAATGACCTCATGGAAGTCAAAGACATTCCAAAAGAGAAGGAAAAATTATCCTATGATGATATATTTGATGAAAAAACCTTCCTGGGAAACTCTATCCTCTGCCAACTTGCCATTAACCTCATTGACGTCCCACTCCTCCACCCCGACCTCGTAGACTCAGATCAGTCGAGTGTGGAACACATTGATGAGTTCTAAAGTGAGACAACACTCCTAAAATTCATGGGCACCATAGGTCAAGAATTAGATTGGGGGCAAGACTCAGTAGAAGTTTATCAACTCAATCCCAAGGGATATTTTGGGGAAGAGGAAGTCTCCACTCACAAAATTAAAAATCAAAAAGAAAATATAGAATCCTTATGTGAAAACCCCTCTAGGACACATCCTAATTCTAAAATAGTAAAAATAAAGGGCGTATCCTCTAGTGAAAACCTCTATGAGGTGCTAGAGGATGGAGACATGCCTCTTCCCCCCATCTAGGACTATAGGATAGAATAGCTATCCATTCTCTTCGAGGAAACCAAGCTAGTTAACTTGGGCACATAAGAATGTCCATGAATCACCTACATCACCACATATCTAACCGAGGGTGAAGAAATAGATCTCATTGCACTTCTCCAAGATGCCACCACCAATTTTGCATGGTCATATGTGCATATTCCTGGGCTCGATCCAAGTGTGGTTGTTCACAATCTTGCAGTGGGCCCTCACGCTAAACCAATCAAATAGAAGCTGAGGAAGATGTATCCCAAGGTAGCCCTTTTGGTCAAAATAGAACTTGAAAAGCTCTTGGATGCCAAGATCATCAGAGCTATAGATTACTTAGAATGGATCTCCAACATGGTACCTATCATAAAGCCCTTCGGTGAGATCAAGATCTACACTGACTTCAGGGACCTAAACAAGGCATGTCACAAAGATGATTTTCCACTACCCAACATCGATATGATCATCGATCTTATGGTAGGTCATGAGATGTCACTCATGGATGGATTTTCCAAATACAATCAAATCAAGATAGTAGAAGAAGATCAACATAAGACAACATTTACCATGCCTTGGGGCACCTTATGTTATAACATGATGCCATTTGGGCTCAAAAATGCAAGAGCCACATATCAAAGGGAAATGAATACAATTTTTCATGATATGATACATAAGATCCTTGAGGACTATGTGGATGATATTTTAGAAAAATCTAAAACACAGTACGAACACCTTGATGTCCTTGAGTGTGTATTCGATCACCTGCATCAGTATGTTCTAAAATTGAATCCAAAGAAATTTGGCTTTGGCGTTACGTCCAAAAAGCTACTAGGATTCATTATATCTAGGTGAGGCATAGAGATCAACCCCAAGAAGGTGAAAGCCATCAAATAAATGCCTCCTCCCAGAACATTCAAGTAGTTGAGAAGCCTACAAGGAAAGTTACAGTTGGTCTGAAGGTTTATTTCCCAACTGGTGGATAAGTGCCAAACATTCACACGTCTATTGTGCAAGGATACCACTTTCAAATGGGATCCCATCTATCAATGTAGTTTTGAGAACCTCAAGGAATACCTAGAAAATTCACCTATCCTTGTACCACCAATGCCAGTCATGCCCTTCATTTTGTATATATCTACAACTACCATAGCATTGGGGGTACTCCTAGCCCAGCTCGATGATAATGGAAAGGAGAGGGCTATTTATTATATGATTTGTACATTGGTGGGTTATGAGCTAAACTACTCCCTAATGGAAAAAGCATCCTTAGAGGTGGTATTTTCCACTCAAAAGCTTCATCTCTATATGCTCAGCCACATGTTAAAGCTAATCTCAAAGGTTGACCCTCTCAAATATCTACTCTCAAGGACCACGCTCACAAGATAGATGTCAAAGTGGGTAATGCTTCTCAATGAATTTGACATCTAGTATGTCAATTGAAAATCCATGAAGGGGAAAGTTATCATAGATCAGCTTGCTGAAGCACCCTTAGTCAATGTATATCCTCTAGTGATGAAGTTTCCTGATGAGCATCTTTGTATGGTCGAGGAACAACCCCTGTGGAAACTATACTTTGACAGATCATATACATCACATAGATATGGGGCAGGGATACTGTTTGTGACCCCTCAAGGTGACTAAATCCTAAAATCCTTCAAATTAGGATTCTTGTACAAAAACAATATTTTAGAGTATGAAGCCCTCATCACAGGTCTCAGAACAAATATCCACTAAAATATCATAGAATTACAAGTATTTTGGGACTCCCAACTAATCATCAAATAGGTCCTTGATGAGTTTTAGACCCAGGATGACAAGATATTGCCTTGCAAATAGTTGGTAGAAAAAATTAAAGAGCATTTTGTCAGCATCTAGTTCACACAAGTACTAAGACTTCAAAACAAGGTAGCTAATGCTATGGAAACTATCGAGTCATTATTGGACATCTTGCATGATGTGACACAATATGAGTTCTTAGTTGAGAAGCTACACATGCCCTCTTATGAGAATGTTGACTCTGACATGGTGTGCATCTTGGTTGGTCCCCAGTCCTCATGGTACCATGATATTCATGCCTATCTAAAGAATGGTATCATATCTCCTCACCTCACCAATAACCAATGCCAAAAACTCATTCAAAGAGCTTCCTGCTACACTCTTGTAGCCAACACCCTATATTGTTGTAGGTATCATAACATCCTCTCCTGATGTTTAGACTCGAATGAGGCTGCTTTGGCTTTACAAGAGGTTCATGCTGGCATTTGCAGTTCCCACACAAGTAGCATGGTTCTTGCAAAGTAGCTTATTATAGTTGGGTATTACTGGCCAATGATGGAGCATTTTGCCTATGAGTTTATAAAGAAGTTCCTACACTGTCAACAACATGCTAATCTAATCCATGCACCTGCACAAGTCTGCAGCCCATCGCGCCCCTGTGGCCCTTTTTGTGTTGGGGTTTCAACCTTGTTAGCATGATCACCCCCCATTCCTCTGATGGACACAAGTATATTATCACAACCACTAAATATTTTACAAAGTTGGTTGAGGCAATTTTGCTCAGCCTAACTATAGGTGTCTAGATATCTAAATTCATCCTCTACCATATCATTTATCATTTTAGTAACCCCTCCACCATCTTCACAGACCATGGCACACCATTCAAAAACTAGCATGTCAAAGATCTCTATGCCTAGTTCCACATCCATCAATATTTTTATAGCCCATATTTCCCACAAGGAAATGGTCAAGCTGAGGTAACTAATAAAACCATCCTAAAAATCTTGTAAAAAGTTGTCAATGATTCGGGCCACGATTGGCACCTACAAATCAATCCTACCCTTTGGGCCTATTGCGCTTCATTCTGTACACCCATAGACACCACCCCATACTCCTTCATATATGGTGTTGAAACCATTCTGCCAATTGAGGTCAAAATTCCTTCAATGCATTTGTTCATGAAGAATTACATCACAGATGAAGACTATCGTGTGGCAAGTCTTACCCAACTAGAACTGTTAGATAAAAAGAGGTAACAGGCCTATGATCACCTGATCATGTACCAAAACTGACTCAAGAGATGCTTCAGTAAAAAGGTACACCCCCAAAAATTCCAATTGGGAGACATGTTCCTAAAAGAGAACCAAAAAATGCAAGCCAATCATGAGAAGAAAGGGAAGTTTGAGCCCACCTGATTGGGTCCCTATGTGGTGACAACTTGTTTCGGCTCCAGAGCTTACCAATTATCCACACCCGAAGGGGAGCCCCTCAATGATCCCATTTATGCCATACATCTAAAGTGGTTCTATGCTTGAGGCATCTATATGATCCTAAAAAAATCAATAAAAAAGTAAAAATCTAGCAAAAATACAAAAAAAAATGAAAATGAAAAAAGTAAAGAGAAAATAACCACCCAATGGAGAAAACTTTGCAATCAGGCACCTTGGGTAAGTATGTTGGTGAAAACTTGGAAACAAGTGCTACACATAATAGACTTTATAATTATCTATCAAACTCTCAATCCCACTCACCATCCCCTATCATCCCATAATTCATCCATCTCACACACCCTTGTTTCCAAGGTGTCATTCCCATTACACTCGCAGATGAGAACTACTATCCTGCATCCTGAGCTTCCTATATATACCAAGACATGACCTATCCTAGCAACACTGAGCTATGTACATAATTGTCACTTGTTGACCCATCCTAATTACCCAATCTTTTGTAGATATCCAGCTGTATATAGCTCCCTTGCTTCTTTTTCTCCTTTGTACATTTCACCCTATTTTTCTAGTAGTATCTTGACCCCAAAAGCATTGACCAATTGTGATCACAATATCAACATTTTTCCTTAGCAAGCATTCCTTGTCACTGTGATTCTCTGAGGTTCTCCTTTTTTCCCATCACCAATTTAGTTTGCAACCAATCCCACCAATTAGGTCCTTGTAGGATGCATCTTTATTCCCGTTTGACCTAAATCCCACCATCCACAATCGGTCAATCTCTTTTGGAAAAGGACATCTTTTGGTCTTATCACATTTATTTCATAATGTTTTCTTTGATTTATCAGTTGTTTTTGAGGTCTCATTTTGCTTCTCTTCTCAAGGTCACCACAATCCTTTATATCATGGTGCACTATGATGAGAGATGTTTGTTGGGACAATGTCTTTTTGTGCTTTTTTGTTTCTTCCTGTGAGTCAGTCTTATGCAACCCTGGCATGGTCTACATGTGATCTTTTGGATCACATGGTGCCTTCGAGAAGTGTCATTTGTTTGTGGGTTCTTCAACATCATTTTCACCATGCTTCCCCCTAGGTTCATGTGTGATGCTGGGGAAACCCTTGCATGTTTTTTTCTCTTCTATCCTATGCAACACTAGCCAGATGGCCATAAGTTCCCAGTAACTTTGGGTAGTCCATTATGTTGTTATATCAAACTAAGTGCTCAAACTACATGGTATTCCCCTTTGGAATACCCTATGCTCGAGCTTCAATAAATATCCCCCCTCCTATCAAACTTCCTAGCTAAAACCAAATCCATACAAAATCTTAACAATCATCCTCAAATATCCCCATAAACATCACCCTCACATCCTTTTCCCCCATTTTCCTTCATCCCCCCATAAGCCTCATCTTGATGCAAACCTATCTACCTCATTCCTCTTTCGCTAATGTTCCTAACCCATGGATTCTGATTGTGCAAACATCCCCTTTGACCACCCCCTCTACCACTCCACCCCTCCACCCCTCAGCGATGGTTTAGTCAGGCAGTGATATGCTATGCCATCTCATCCTCACACCTCACCTCATATCTCCCATCTACATTCTTGCATCTCCCCCTCACCCACATTTTTTCCTTGATCATTTCATTAACCATCCCCTTACCATCCTACATACATTACATCTTGTTTCTGATTCATTTATTCATTATCCTATGTTGCATTGTCTCATTTCATTTTTGCCTCCTCATCCCTTGTTGCATCAATACATTCATTTTAGGTGCATTTTTGTCGTGCGTCATTAATCATTTAAATTCATTTTTTTCATTCATTTTCATTTTTCATTGTTAATTATTCCCATTCATTGTAGATTCACTCTATCCTAGTTAAGCATTTTTTATCCTTCTTGTGTTCATTTATCTTTTCATTATCATTATCATTTTGATTCATTTTAATCTTGCATTGTTAGAATTCATTTTAGATTGCATTGTCATTATCTTTCATTATCATTTAGCTTCTCATTATCATTATCATCTAGGTTCATTTTAGATTGCATTATCATTATCATTCAAATTCATTTTAGATTGCATTGTCATTATCATTCAAATTCATTTTATAGATTGCATTGTTCTTCATCCTTATAGATTCATTATAAGTTGTGCATAGCTTCATTCTTGCATTGATTCATTATAGGTTCATTATCTGACATTATCATTATCATTTAGGTCTTACATTGTTAATTCATTTTAGGTTCATTTTAAATCTTTCATAGTTAAGTTCATTTAGATCTTACATTGTTAATTCATTTGAGGTTCATTTTAATCTTGCATAGTTAAGTTCATTTAGATCTTGCATTTTTAATTCATTTTAAGTTCATTTATATCTTGCATTGTTAAGTCATTTTTTAAATCTTGCATTGTTAAAACATCATACATCCATATGCACATTAACTCATAACACAAATAAATCATGCATCACATATAGGGCATCACATCACATCCTACATCCATAAATCATCAGTAACTACATCATATCAAACATCACATAGGCACCTTGCGTCCTGCATCACACACATGTCAGTCTCACATCATATAGTAAATAACATCACATCCCACATCACCCATGTCAGTACATCATAAACATCAATACATTCATCATAATACATCATATCCCACCCATCTCATCATGTATATATAATCATGAATAGGAGTACAAGAATCTCTCATCCCAAAGAATAAAATAATGTGTCTGTCCCAATCCATGTCCATCAAAAGTACAAATATAATATACATAGGGATTATGCCCTCCATCAATGAATAACTAAAATACATAATCAAAATCGTAGCATATCACTACCTATTTTCCTCTCTTGAGGGAGGCCGCATATCAACATCATTAGCTAAGGTGTCATCCTATGGTGGATCCTATGGTGGTACAATGACAAATTCTATCTACATAACCCTGGGTGTTGGTCTCTATACTATGCCTTGTGTACCTATGATCTACACTTGTGTGGGTACCTGTACTACCCTTGTGTCCACCTCCATCCTTGTACCTGACACCTTAGCCTTTGCCATCTACACAGAGTTTCCGATAGACCATTAATGACTCTATGAGTGCCTTGATCGATGACTCTCCTATCTTGTTCTCTGGGAGGTACCAACCATGGATGTGCTACCCCCTGTCATCTGGCTACTACCATAACTTGTATCCAAGATCCTACCTACCCTGACCATGTGGCCCCCGAGTATCTCACATGCCTATAGGGCTAGCATCACTCGAGTGGCACTGATGCATGGTATACACCCCTATACCATCCAATTTTCTCCCTCAAGCTAGCCACCTCCCTCTACAATCAGACCACCTCTCCAAATCATTCATGAGAGATCCATATGACCCTATCTCCTCTAGGCATTTTCCTCTCCACAACTAGCTGCAGTACTGCCATATCCCTCTCCTCCTATAGTCTATCTTTCTCTGATCAGAGACCATCTCTCTCCACCTATAGCTCATCCCTCTCCACCATCAACCCATCCCTCTCTCTCCTTGCCTTCTCTCTCTCATCAATCATCAGGATTCCATCTTGTAAGGCCTGAGCTAGTTGCACTGTCAGGGCATCTCACTCACCTCTTGTATCACAAAGTATCTAGCTTGTTCGATCAAAAGCTACTTGTAATGATGCAAGACACCCTGCCAGATGTCCCCCTCCTCCTCTTGATGACCCCAGTCCTACTGATTTCCCTCGTGGTGGTGGTGGTGGTGGTCATGATGGTGGTGGTGGTCCTAGTGATGGTGGTCCCGATGATCGTAGTCCTCCTAGTGCTACATGTCCTCATGGTACCTATCCCCTATCTCCTCCCCATCCATCCACTTCTCCATCCATGTCCATCCCATTTCCCCCCCCCTCCATATCCATCTCCATCTCCTCTACCGCCTCCTCCTCCCTCTCTCCCTCCTTCTGCCCCTATATACCAGTGCTCCCCCTCTACCAATAGGTAACCTTGACCTCCCCATGACCCTTAATGGATGAAACCATGCATCATACATTGGGGTAGTCCCTACATCTTCTTGTCCTCCCACCTAGTCCCATCAAAATGGCTGGCTCACCTGCCAGTCTGCCAGTAGCCCTGTCCTATCCACCCTCCCCCTAAAATTTGTCACCCACTCTCGTGTGGCTCTTTGATGATTACAGGACATAATAACCTGGCCAAAATAACCCTGGACAAAATAACCTAGCCATAATAACCCGAGGACAAAATAACCCAGGGTCATAATAACCCATGGACAAAATAACCCCATAATATTATAGAGAAAGGAAAACAAAATTTATAAATTACAAGTATATTTCTAAAAAAATATATATTCAAAATTTCAATTAAAGTGTCAAATTATGAGCAATGCCTCTTATATAATCTTAAATATTATTATTGTCATAACCATCAACTAGTTGTTTTAGTCTTTCTTTGAGTTCACAGTATTTTTTCCTACTTGGTTGTGTAGTGTGTCCAACCATATATTTTTCTATTTTATTCTCTTAGTGACCCTGTTCTTTTTTCACAGCTTTGATGAATTTCCAAATTGAGCTATGTGAAGATTGAAGCAATTCACTAAATCCTCTATGCCATCACTTAATAGAATTATTGGTTTTAGGAAGATCCTCTTGAATAGCTGAATAGAAGTTCCACATTGTGATTGGAAACTTGGGTGACTGTTTGTTGCCTCTTCCAGTTAGTCTTCCAGTCCATGTGTCTTCAAAATAATCAATTATGGGTTGCAATGTCTCCTCATGTTCTATGTAATAAGGAGATTGTAGAAGTGTTTCAAATGCATTGATTACATAGGCACAAAAGCTAATGCAACAAGTTTTTTGATCTCAAATGAAAATACTTCATTGATACTATAACATGTTTGTAGACCTTCTTCTTGAACTTTCCTCCACAAGCACTGAGAGAAATGGAAAAGCCATCCCCGAATAGTGACATTTGGAAAGATTTCAGAAATAGCTCCCTTGAAACCTAATTCAAAATCAAGAAGTATAGTTTTTGGGTTTAGATCAGGTTGCAATTATTTTAATTTTGCAAGTACTTGTGTATAAGTGGATCTTGTTTTGTTGGTCATAAGAATATAGATGAGTGGAAACATTGCATCATTTTTCAAGCCATGAATTGTGTACAACTACTGAAAAATATTTGGTACTATTTTAAATGTACCATAACTAAACCAGTGTTTAGAAAACCCCTAGAAAAAATTATTATAATGTTTAAAAAATTATATTAAAAATTATATTTTTTTATGAATTTTGATTTCTCTTTTTCTTATCACTCTACACACTCTTAATTCTTCTCCCCTTCTTCCTTCCTTTACTTCTCTAAGCTCTTAATTCTACCACTTTATATATCCTCTTAATGCCTCTTCATAATGCCTTTTGACTTATATCTTTTCATAATAACTCTTATTTACCTTATTCCCACAAATTTGTCTCTATTTCTATAATTATTTACCATTTTATAGGTTATTTAAGCATATTAAAGATGTTTTAAGGCTATTTTATGGGTACATAATGGATATATGGTCTAAAAATGACCTAAATATCCTCTATGGTGCCTCACAATCCCTTTTTTAGCATACTAACTTGATCTAAAATGACCATGGGTTATTTTGTCCATGGGTTATTTTGACCATGGGTTATTGTGACCCTAGGTTATTGTGTCCTTGGGTTATTATGGTGGGGTTATTGTGTCCAGGGTTATTTTGGCCGGGTTATTATGTTTGGTTACCCTCTCTGATACTAATCAGCATCGTCTAACACATCCTGGGTAAAACCAAACTGTCTAGAGGCCCTATCCGACTGGTACTACTTGATGATGTAGTCTCATTGCCCTATGATGTATTTTGGCATCATGACATATGAAAGCTCCCTCATGTCCTCCACCCATGGCACTTGCCCTAAGTATGGCCACCAGGTGATCCCATCCTAGATCTCATATAGTGTCTCCCTCCAGTGATCAATATTATCTACCACCTAATAGGTTAGTAGATCTCCCCAGTAGTATGTGACCAGCTCCTATAGCTACTTGTCAGTCTGGCCTAGTGGTCTCAACACTGCTATGTGCTCCCACACCCATACCTGTAGGAGGGAGGAAAAGCCAAAATTCCTCCTTATAGTCTTTGTACCATGGTAAACAATCTAGTGCAGGTCCTTGTACATCTTTGCTAACATTAGAGTACCCTAGGCTACTGGGACACCTACGTCAATAATTGATACAATCCTTGGGATGAGTGCTAGTGTCACTCATGTCCCTCCTCTATCTAGGGCAATATACCCTGAAACCAACCCACATACATAGAAATAAAGTCATCATGATGGCAGTGCTGCTATTGCATGATGTGCCAAGGCCAACTATCCATGGCATAGGACTAGCACTACATCTGGTCCTAGCAGTGGGTCCACCACCTATAGCTATGTATATGTACTTTCCACCAATAGTGTTCTTCGGATCAGTATTCTAAAGATTTGGTACACATCCTCCAGCATCATCATCATCTCTCCCATTGGTACATGGAATGTCATTGTCTCAAAGTGCCACCACTTACATAGTGCAATGACCAACACCATAATATTCCACCTTAGTGGCATGCGAGAAAAGCATCCCAACCCTAGTGCATCCACTTGAGCCCACTTTGCCAACATAAAGTGATCTCCCACTGACAACACCACCACATGTCTCTCCTGACTCGTCAGCCAATCTAATGACCACTATAATCAACCAAGTCCACCATGTCAGTCCTAGAAATGCATCCCCAACCCAACCCCTCTTTTCCCCCTCATTCCCTCCATCTCTCCCTTTCTCGCATTCCCGCAAAACCATTAGTTCTCATGTTCCCACAAAACCCTAAAAGTTCTCGTGTTCCAGTAAAAATTTTTTTTTCCCATGATCCCGCCATCATGGGATCACATCAACTACCCACACCCATTTGAGTGTAGGAATTCATTCCTATACCGCCTATCTAATCCCCCCCTCCTCCCCCTGGGAATGCATTTTTCATGCACCACACTACCTATTGCTCTAGGAACATGATCCCGCATAAAATCATGTGGGATCATAGTCCTGCCAAAACTTCCTTCTTCCTCCAGACTTTTTGCGATCCCAAAAAACATCCCTTTCCATAACCCCAAACCCCTCCCCTAGCCTTTCTTGTGAGAACACATTCACGTAGGAGCACGTTCCAGCTGATCTCGGGCTTGCAGGATTGCATGTTTTTGTTGGAGATTTTCCAGCAAGCTAGTACTGACTATATGTTTATCATTGATGACAACATATGGTAAGTACCATGTGTGCAAGTGATGTAGGAGAATCCTAGGATTCTTGGAAATCCTATATCAACCCAAAATATGTTTGTCTTTGAAGGTAGATTGTTAGTTTTGATCTTGGTTTGATGGAATACTTTCTTGGTTTGGGAGACTGGTTGCTCAGTTTCTATAGTTACCGAGGTGCTTGATCTCTGAAGAATGCTTGGTGACTGAAGGCCTTGGTTCTCTGGTGCTTAGTGATAACTATGTTCCTCAGGTCAGTCGATTGGTGCTTGATTATTTCCTTTGTTGCTCGGTGTTCTTGCTTACTGACTAGATTATTTTGTTGGATCGGCTTGGCCAATTGGTTCTGTTGATTTGGGTCCCACTCCTCAAGTTATGGGTTGACTGTTGGATGTGTGGGGACCTAGATCTAGTGTGTTTCATTCTTCTATGTGGCTCTGATGACTATTAGGGCCATCTTTGAGAGTTTATTTATTTTGTAAGGCTATGTGAGAGCCGACTGATGTTTTAGCATTTAATATTTGTTTGTAAGGATTTATTGCTTCTTCAGCCAACTTGTGGTTGGGAATCAGTATTTATAGGGTGCTTGGATAGTTGTTTGGGGGGATTAGAGGATTAGAGGGAAGGTTAGTAGCCTGTAAGCTTAGGACTAGGAAGATTTCTTGGAAGTTTGAGTACAAGTTTAGATCTTTCCTGGGTGCCTACTAGTGTGCTGTGTGTTGCTGACCTGGGCTAGCTGAGTCCTGATGTTGTGGAAAAGATTCAGATCCAGTGAGATCTTGTAGAATGTTTTTTTCTTTGTATCTCATTGTAACTAGGAAGGCCTTACAGCCTAGCACATTGCATGTAATCAGTGACTTGATGAATAAAGACTTCTACTTTGTTTCAGATCTGTTATTGTTATTGTGTATTTCTGATGCATATTGGTTTGGCTACAAGGTCGGGTAGTCCTTAATTGGATCCACCAGCCTTGACTACATCAAGTGGTATTAGATCGAGTTTTGTTCCTGTTTGAGCAAAGTCTATTCCTATTGGAGCCAAGTGGATCTTGTGTGTCTAGATCTTGATTTGAAGATGTCTCCGAGGAGAAATTGTGAGATCTTTGAGGAAGAAGAAACTACTGGAGAATTCAGTCTTGATGATTTTAGGGCTTTGCAGAAACAAGTGCAAGATCTGCAAGAAGAATTGAGAAAGAAGAAGCCTACCTTGAAAGAGAATAGTGATGATGAATCTGAGGAAGATCATTTCGAAGAAGCTATCAAAGAAGCTAGAGATCCTGAGGAGAATCAAATTTTGAAAGCTATGTCTAAGATTGGCAAAAGACCTGAGATTGAAGTTTTTGCATTTTCTGGAAGCCTTAGGCTAGAAAAATTGATTGATTGGATCAATGAGATTGATGAATACTTTGAGTATGAAGAAATAGAAGATCCCAATAGGGTTAGATTTTCAAAGACTAAGTTGAAGGGTCATGCAAATATCTAGTGGAGTGAAGTTTAATTGGAAAGAGGTAGAAGAGGAAAAGAAAAGATCACTAAGTGGAACCAAATGGTTGAAAAGTTGAAGAAGAAATTCATTCCAGTGGATTATGAATTGGACATGTTTAAGAAGATGCAAGCTTTGAAGCAGACTAACAAATCGGTATAGGAGTATACCGAGGAGTTTTACAGAATCTTGATTAGGATTGGTCATTCTGAAGCTGATAAAGAAAAGGTTTCTAGGTATGTCTATGGTTTGAGACCTAGTATTCAGGAAGAGTTACTTACTGTGCGGATGAAAACAATTGGTGATGCTTATCAAATGGCATTAAAGATTGAAGAGAAGCTGAATAAGAAGTATGAAGGAAAACAAAACAATAGGAACCGAGGTGGTAAAAATGGGGAGACAGTTGCTGAGAGTAATGTGATAGAGAATCCTAAGTCTGATGTGGGATCTAGCAGTGGTCAAGCTACTAAGAATGCTGGACAGAGAGGAAGGTGGAAGAATGAGTTCACTAACACTTGTTATAACTATGGTGAAGATGGTCATAGAAGTTGGCATTGTCCTAAGAAAAGGGTTTCACTGACTGCTAAAGAAGATATTATGAATGTTGCAGAAAAAGGTGAGACACTCATCACTAGGAAATTAGCTACATGTGTTCATGAACCAATGCAAAGAAGGAATTTGTTCAGAACCAGATGTAAGTGCAAGGATAAGGTATGTAATGTCATAGTTGATGGTGGTAGTTCTGAGAACTTTGTTTCAGATGAAATGGTTAGTAAATTGAATTTGGAAAGAAGGAAACATCTTAATCCTTATCATATTAGTTGGATACAAGATGTGTCTAAGGTTAGAGTTGAAGAAAAATGCTTGGTTAAGTTTCAGATTGGATCTTACCATGATGAGATATTGTGTAATGTATTGCCTATGGATGGTTGTCATCTATTGCTCGGTAGACCTTGGCAGTTTGACAGGAATGTTTTGTTTGATGGTCATGCTAATACCTATGTGGTTAGGCATGAAGGAGCTCGACATAAGCCGATACCTTTACAAGAGACAAGGGTTAAGGGATGTGGAGTTATCAGGTATTGTCCTTATGACAAACCTCAGGAGCACAAGGTTGATGAACCTATTCGTGTTAAGTCTAGTTTGAAGGAGAAGGAGAATGATATCTTTGAAGAGATTGTTGAGATTAAGAAACAAATGGTCTTGCTAGTAGAGATGGTACAATAGATGGTGACATCTGTGACACAGAGAGATGTAGATGATACTGCATTGGTTGAGGAGTCTAGAATGGATGAACCTCAATGAGGCACTGATGTGATCAGTAGTGGTCAGAGTCGGTTGCTATCAATTGCTAATTGGAGGGGTAAACAAAGTGGAAAGGAGAAGGACTTTCTGCATGAGACAGTGAATGAACTAAAGACTACTTGGGGTGAAGGACAAGAGGAGATGTGAGTGAAGAAAAGATTCGGCATACATGTTCTAATTCCCTTGAGACGTTCATGATTTCCTTATGAGAAAATCTTTCTTACCTGGGGTGTTTAATGCAGGAGCATCCTAGGGTTCTTGGCAATCATGTACCAACCAAAAATATGTTTGTCTTTGAATGTAGATTATTAGTTTTGATCTTTCTTTGATGGAATACTTGCTCAGTTTGGGAGACCGGTTGCTCAGTTTTGTAATACCCCAAAAATGGGCTATAGGTTCATTAACATCCTATATTGACATATCGAATGAAATTGATACAAAATTCCTAACCTAAGGCACATCTTCACATCAAAATCCTAATTGATTTTATCTGAATTCTGCATCAGGGAATATTTCCTAAATATTCCTAATTTATCTAATTATCTTTAATTAAATATTATTTGGTGACAAATGTTATTATTTAACCTAAAGTTGATTAATTGAATATGATGAATATTTAATTAATTAATTTAATTCTTCCACTTAATTATTTAATTAGATTTAATTGCATTTATTCCTAATTAATATTGTTTTTATTTTGATAATAAATCAAAATTCCTACAAACAATCAATTGGATATTTATTTAATTGATTTAAAATCAAAGTTTTCAAATTTAATGATTTAATTGGAATAAAGTTTGATTTAATAATTGACTAAAACCCATAAATCAATTGTTTTAATTCAAAATTAGTTAAGTGGAAAATAAATCACTTTATTTATTAAATTAATTCATATTAAGTCATGCACAATCAGAAAAAAATAGTCAACTTTAAATCAATTATGAATTTCAATTTGTTAACTTTCTAAACTCAACATCTGATGATGAGTTGGAAAAAACTAAAGCTCTATTTTGGCATCCTCAAAGCCCTAGATTTCTATAAAATCAAGGCTCAGCTCTTCACAATCAACACCTCAAAATTGCATCCTCACTGTAGCGAATTCGTGACTGAAGAATCAATCTTTTGCTAATCAAGGCTATTGTGAGATTTTCATTTATTGTTTTGAGCATTCATAGTTTCGTATCATAGATTTTTATATGCATTCATAGAATTTCTTAGATTAAATCTTCATTCAAATTCAATTTCATACATTATAGCTTAGATTCATATAGTTTCTCATTCTTATTACATAGAAAATACAAAAATATAGATTAATTTGCATTCATATTTCATTGCTTTTATCATCTTAAATCCTCGTTTAGGTGTTGCATTGTCACTAATCTTGATTTCAATGTAAAAACATCATACTTGCACCTACTAGAAGGTAGTAAATCACTTGGTTAGCATAGTTTCAATTACTTGCAGATTTCAGTTTTTGCTAACCTCTAATGTTTTACTGAAGTGTTGTGTCTATAGCTAGGTACAAAATTCACACACACATTTTTGGCACCCACCATGGGCCCTGAAATGGGTTTCCATTCTATTCTATCAAATTTCTATCATTTTTCTCGAACCCACGACCACAAGGTTAATTTTTGTGAGTTTTGTGATAAATTTTTGGGTTGTTTTTCTAGAAATCTGACTAATGTTTTTATTGGTATATGCACATATGACATTATAAAGATCCAAAATTTATATTTTTGAAAAGGTATTTGAGTTAGATTTCATTTTCCATTAGTTTGGATTAATTTTGTTTTGATTTGCAAAAGTTATGTTCATTTTAGTGAAGACTAGTCTGAACCTGATTTTATGAAATCTGACTGATGTTTTTATTGGTACATGCACAAATGACATGATACAGATCCAAAATTTATATTTTTGGAAATTTATTTGAGTTAGCTTTCATTTTCCATTGGTTTGGATTAATTTTGTTTTGATTTGCAAAATTTATTATTGATTTAGTACAGACTAGTCAGAATCCAATTTTTTTATGACAACAGGTTTTTCGATTATCAAATGACATATTATCTTTGACTAACCTAATTTTCTACCACGTGGGGTTGACAAGTTGTGTTTCTTTTTTATGGATTTTTATAACAGTGGGTTTCATGTACAAGAATAGGTAAGTTTTTCATAATGGTGGTTTGTAGGTGCAGGTGCAGGTACGTCCTGTGGGTACAAAAGATAGAAGACAAATGCTCAAAAATTGCTAAAATAGGTAAAATATACTAAGCGCATTGTGAGGAACTTAGGTATTCTGTTACATTTGATAACACTTCATTTTGGGATATAAAACAAACTCTCTTGTGTCAAGCTTGAGTGCCTTTACAACTTTCATAATTCACACTTCAGTTTTGGGCTCTAAAACAAACATACATTTGTTTTTTGCATATCTGTTACACATAGTAATTAGGCCCTAAGAACACTATTTGTAGATGATCTTGAGAGAGTGGGATTCTTTTTCTTGTTCATGCATACAAAGCTCTTCTTGATGAAAGATCCCCTTGTAGGTAAGGAGGTTACTGAGATTGTCTTGCGTTCTACTAGATTTGTGCATCTTCAAATTTTGATTGATACATTCTCTCTCTGGAGAGGTTGATAGATCATAAGCGGTTGAGATCATAGATCTTTGCAATATAATTTTAGTCTTAGCATGTCAGATTAATCTATCTGCTTAGTCTTGGTGAAGTGAAGAGGTTAGGGGATTATGCTCTACTTCCTATTTGGATAGTACTAGAAACCCAGATCCTTGAATCTGATCTAGTCCCCCTATGGTATCTTTTGTGAGTGACCTTTAGAGAGGGTTAACCATAGTGGACATTCCCTTAATTGGGTCAACCACGTGGATGGAACCTCAAGTAGTAATAGCCATTTTTTCCATAGTAGCAATAACCGCTATATAAATATCCTTGTGGAGGAAATCTTCACAGGTGTGGTCTCTTATTAGGCTGTCAGATCTCCCTAGTAGCTCTTGATTGATTAAATTCTTGGACTGTGTCAAAAACCTAGTGCGCCTAGATTGGAGTTTTCCCTCTTGAGATCACAAAAGTTGCAGAGTCAGACCATTACTACAAACCCTAGTGAGGCCAAATTTTTCATTTTCTAGGAATATGTGTGTTATTGAAAAACTTTTTAGAACATACACAAGTAGTATTTCTAGGGATTAGCACAATAAATCACTATTGCTTACTCATGTGCAAGGTTTCTTTTTCCCTTGTTCATTTTTTTCAGATGATTGCTTGCTTCCCTTGCTTGTTGTTTTGTGTGCTTGATATCTTCTTGGTTACTTGAAATGAACTGTTACACGGATCTTCAAAATTTGCATAACAATCTAATACTAAAACATTGAAAAATTGCAAAATCTGACCAAAAATCCTTTTCTGGAGTGAGAACTGAATATTCTATCAAAGAACGGCCATTGATGTGTCTCAAAATCTATGCCTTGAAAACTGTCTAAACTGTCAAACTATGTCCTTTTATCACACAAAATTTCACTTTCTAAGCATTCCTTCACACGAGACAACACATTCTTGTGTGCAACCTCTTACTTCCTGGCATGAAACAACATTCTCTCATGTGAACCTATCCTAAAATTTGCAAAACAAAGAGCTTATTACTGCCAATTGGTCAACTTTCCATCAGATCTGATTTTTGTTTGGGGTTGGTATACCTATTTTCCTGTTGCACACTGTCTAGAACTGCATGTCTAGAGTTGAGAAACAAACCCTAGAATCTGTCAAACAAATCATTGCGTCAAAAATAGAGCAGAGCCTATAATGATTCCATTCATTTTCCTAAAGTATAAGATTTCAATATATTTGTACTGTTATCAGACTATCTCCATTTGAATCCTGAACTTATTGATTGTGACATCAAGGGTGTTTGATTTTTCTATTTGCACTTCCTATGTGTTTTCAAATGGAGTTGTCTTCGTAGAGATAACTAGGTTCATGATTAGTTTTCAGATGTGTATGGGCTAGGGTGTCAAAGATATTTTATGCTTGTCTTCCAGAAGCAGCTGGTTAATGTATTATCTGTTTATAGGTCTCTTCTAAGGGGAGGGTTAAAATCCTTTGAACAAGGTGATAGCATGTCTGGATACACAAGTGGATAGTTGAAGTGAGGTCTGGATAGTGGTGTATGATGGATGTGAGGCATCAACATATTGGGTATATTGTTTTCTTGTTTCATAGCTCTTTGTTACAATGGTGTATTTGACTCTGCTGCCCATTGGATAAGGCACTGGTCTATGAGAGACTTAGGGTATCTCAGGGGTCCTTTGAATCCAACATCAATCTTTCAAATCAAATACCTTTCCCTTTCATGTTGGTAGTAGTAGTAGGAGACCCATTCTAGTCTTCAGACTCATTCTATGCAAATAGGGCTATTGCATAAGAATTGGCTTCATTGGGGTACAGGATACCTAAAAAGGGTTTGAAGACTATTCCACACTAATCTATCTGTAGGCCTTTTATTCATCAAAAAGGAGTCATGAGTGCGTAGATAAGGCAACAAACACCTGAGTGATGTGGAGCTCAAAGAAGGAGGATTCTTTTCAATCCTCATTAATTGGACTTTTTCCTTGTCAAACTTGAGTGCCTACCCTGAGAATTAAGCCCATCTATTGATTCAAGTTTGGTCCTGCAAAGAAAAGCTCCAAAAAAATTGGTGACTCTGTTGGGGATTGAAATAATTTTACCATTAAGAGTATCCCAGAGTCTTGCTTTATTCATTTTGGGGAAGAGTCTCATAAACGTCATATTCTGAAAGTTGTTTTCAGATCTGCAAATGTATTACCTGGATTTGTTGTTGTAAACTTTTAAAATTATTATATGTGACTTTACTATGGGGAATGCCCATAATCTATTGGTGTTTCAAAGGAGATCAGTGAAAATGTGTGTCCTCTAAAAGGGGGTGGTGATTCTATACTTGAATGAACCTGAGGTCTGTAGCCTTGTTTCAATTTTCAGTCAAATGTAAAGAGGACAACAACAATCAACAAAGGTTTCCAGGTATTCTCCATTCAATATTTTGTGTATTTGCATGGTCCTTATCAAATGGTTTTGTCATTAAAGAAAGCACATATAAGTGTGAAGTATGTTGGAAGGGTTCAGTGATAAAAGGAGGATAATTTCAAGTATAGATTTCCTATCATTAGTCTTGAAGATTTTCAAGTGGGTGTGCGAAAGCTGCAGCTAGTGATGGATGTTCACAGGGTCTCTCTTTTCAAAGGATATGTGTCATTTTGTTATGATGGCATACTTGGTTTCCCTAATAAGATCCCTGATGGAATCAGGGGATATTTACCAAAGTATGATAGGGACCAGTATCAATCAGCAAGGAAGCATGTTCAATGCTTTGCTGATGTGATGAGTGATTTTGATGTTTGCCATGAAGACCTATGGATGAAATTGTTTGTTCAAACTTTAGAAGGTGATGCTAGAGACTAGTTCTCTTTTCTACCAGCATGTTCTATCTCATCTTGGAGTGAGATGCATTTGGCCTTCATGGAGCAATTTGGAGAAAGGGTAAGCATATCTGATTCTTATGATAAGTTTTTAAAGATTCATATTGAGAGTGATGAACTTGTCCCTCAATTCAATATCAGATTTGCAAGAGCATTAAATGAAATCCCTGAGAGTTATAGACCCAATGATCAGGTGTGTGTGAATGTCTACTTCAATGCATTTGATAAGAAAATGAATTACTTACTGAGGGATAAAGAACCGAAGTCATTATATCAGGCATTTATAACTACAATGGATATTGAAAACAATTTGAAATATGGATTGACCAGAGGTCATTTTGCCATGAATGTATGCCGATATAATGAATATGAAAGAAAAGAAGATTGTAGTGTTGATACCACAATTCCAAATTAGTGTATCAACACTTCTACTATAGTGTGCAATCAAGTTGAAATGTCAAATCAGAATATGTGTATAAATGTTGTTGAGTCTTTTGCTACTAATGAGGCATGTGTTTAGGATGCTACAACAGTAAGATATATTCCTGACCTTGATAGAATTGAGCAGTGTGATGGTGTTTTGAGTTGTGAATTAGCTACTGCAGTCAATTCTTTTAATTTTGATTATAAGCATGATTTTGCTAATGTTCCTAGGCATAAGGTTGCTGCTTCTATATCTCAGTGTTATACAAATGAAGAGGTTGAAAGTTATGTCTCTACTGATGAGTTTGAAGTTGCTATACAAGATGAGGAATATGATTCATAGATATATCAGTCATAGTTTGAGGAACATAGTGTTGAAAGTGGTTATTCGAGTGAGAATGATGAAGGCAGTGATGTAGAGGTGTCTTCATATGAGTTAGATGCAACATGAGAGGAAGAAATTAATGATGGAAGTGAACATTCCTTTGACAGTCAAGGTATGAATTCTTTTCCTAAATCTGAAAGTGATAGTGCATCTCAATTTGTACATTGTACAAATCAGCTTGAGTATGAACATGTTGAGAGTGATTTGTCCTCAAAGTATGAAGATAAGGAAATGGTAATTCAATGTGATATCAGTGAGGATGAACATGAAGATTTGAGTAAAAGGTAATGGTCCTGCATTGGATAATGAGGTTGCAGCATATAATAGAGAGTTTAGGAGTGAACCATGGTTTTTCTATGATGGTTTTCCTAAACAAGATAATGAAGAAGATATAATTATGGACACTATATGCTTGGTAGGTGATGTTGACTGTAAATCTTCATATAGTTCTAATTTTTCTTTGTGTGCTAAGAATCTCCATGGAGATGAAATGGGTAGTGAGTTTAAAGTGTTTTCTAATACTTTATATGATGAGGACTATGATGATGATCAACCCATTTTTTGTCATAATGTGCAACAAGGAGTATTACATGGAATTATCAATCCATTGTTTGAAGAACACATGGAGGTTTCAAATGTTATAGAATTTGATAATGATGACATGCATGAGTATAAACTTGATTATTCTCTTGAACTCCAACCAGCTACACCTAAGGATATACATAGTCAAGGTATGAATGAAGATTTTTATCAAATTAAGTATGTGACTTTTGCATTTCAGATTGATGGCATGCATGAATCAGTAGATAAGGATCAGTTTTAGTTTGATGATAACATTCATGAGCATGCTGAGTCTTACTTTCATAGTGAGCAAGATGATGAAAATGCTTCAAGTTTTTACATGCACTATGAGAATGAAGACAAAATTTTTGTTTTTCCTGATGGATTGATTGAAAATGTTGATATTCTTGGTGAAACAAATGGGAATAAAATATTTATCTTACCTCAAGAAGAATGAAATGAAAATTAGGTATATGACAGAGGTAAGAAATTTTGAAAGTTTCCAGTGGTTCAAGGCCATGGTTTGTACATAATAGAAGTAGTTTTCTTGCTTTCAATAAATTGTTTGAGAAAGGTTTTGTGGGGTGGTCTGCTTCTCCCAGAGATCTGATTTCTTGCCATGCATGCAAGAGGCATGCATCCTCAGACAGAGCCATTGTTAGCCCATTTTCATGTCACAGCTAAATTCCTTAGAAAATGGTCTATCCCTGCAAAAAATTTCATGGCTGTAGCACTTTTCTTCTGGTCCCTGCAATTATTTTTAGGTCTCTAGCTCAAACCCTTAGCAAATTTTCAAAAATGTAGCTGTTGGTAAGAAAAACCCTAAGTGTGCCTGGGCCTCATTCTAATTTTATGTTACCTTTTCAAGCCACTTAAAAATCCTTATACCCATGTGCTAAAATTGTTGTGACCACTTCGCATGTTATGTGGTTAGGTTTTATGTCGGGGTCCCCTTTAATTTTTATGTCTAAGCCTAAGTCTCCTGAGATAATTCTTCCTAAGTCTACCGCCTAGTGCTTTATTTTTCCTAGGTCCCAACATTAATTTTTTTCTAATGTTTTGGCCTTTTGTTTCCTCGGCCTAGTCTCTTTGACACCATCTCAATCTGATGGTGGGCGCATCTTCTCATAGATTGTGCAGAGGCTTGAGATTATGAGATGACTGTTGATTCTTCCATGGTTGCAGCGCTTCAAAATGGCAGGTCCACTGCCAAATAAGCACACAAGGTGGTTCCTTTTTGGCCGAAAGAATCAATGAAGTGGTAGGGTTGTCAGAATGTCCCATGAATGAAGAAAAAGTGGTTCATTTTCTTGCCAAATTTTGCAACATGGTGGTCTCTCATTCGTTAAGGTATCCTATGCAGCATGGTAGGGTCAAGCTTTATGTCATCAGCAACAAATTCTAAATCTATAGTGGGCGCATGATCTCATAGAATCTTTTGAGCCCTTGAGATCATGTGCCATCCGTCCGATCCTCCAGGTGTTTGGGTCAGTATGAACGGTGGGTCCAAAGTGACACGCAAGCACAGTTGGTGATTTATGATTGGTCCACGAGGTCATACATTGGTAGTTGTCAGTGGGACCTAGTCTCTAGCTTGTCAGAGGGTCCTGACATCTGTAGAGGATCAACGACAGGCATAAGATCTCATGGGATGTGTTAGAGGTTTGAGATCTTATGTTGGCCATCAATTTCACCTTTTTTAGAAGTGATAAAGTAAGGTGGGTCCACTACTACGTGTACACAAATGGCATCTCCTCATTGGTCCATGTGGATGATAAAGCAGGGTGGGGTCACTGTCAGATAAGTTGGTGATGAGGATGGAATCAAGGGTTGGCACATGATCTCATGGGTGGTGTCAGAGCCATGAGATCTTGCACTCATCGTTTGATTATAAGGCTTGTATACAGTGGGTCCTATTTCAGTGATGACCGAACGGCGATAGCAAATGAGGTGGTGACATGTGACATAAAGCGGGCCCAGGCGGGGGTCAAAAATCTAGCAGTCCAGATAAATAAGGTTAGCGGCACCGACAAAGTCCAAAGATTTCTCTCATTCATGAAGAAAATTGGTAGTGTTCTAAGAGGTCTGGCGATTCAGCGAAGGAAGGTTGCGTAATCACTAAATTTTTTTGTGGTAACATAAAGTGTTTTGCAAACTGGTAGAACCCTTTAGTCACCAGTTTGTCAAATGTGACCGGGTTGAGTTAAGACAAGGCCCGCAAAAAGTGAAAGATCAAACAGTCACAATATAAAGTTGATATCAGTTTGAATATTGACTATCAATTTGGTGTTGGCGCCATGGAGTGATCGTTGAAATTCAAATTTGAATTTTTTGAGGGTTTCTAGTGACAGGAAGGACCAAAATTGAATGCTTTCATAGCCGGATCTGGTAGAATTGGTTTTGCTGACTGTTGCAGTGTGGTCTAGGGTGTTCCATGATCATTCGTAGGGATCTATACTATGTTCTTTGTGCTCAAGGCGTGTTGCAGGTGGCCGAACAGGTTGACAAATTGGGCATTTTCATGGTTCTTAGTACCTTCTCAGGGATTTTGTCATGATTGAAGATCGCTCTGGGATCTGTTTTCTCCTAGTTGCTTGGGTTTCTTCCCCTGTAATAAATTTTTGATTGTTTCTAGTTGGTCTAGTGGGTGAAACCCTAACCCTAGTCATTCGTAGCTTGTTGCACCATGTTTTGACATTTCAAGATGGCTAGTGGTATAAATGGCTGTAATTTTGACTTTGTAAGGGTTCCACAAATTTGGATGTCCATTATTCTGGTTCCATGAAGGGTCCTTTTCCTGTAGATATTTTCCTCTTCTTTGCATATAGGGTTCCCTCTTTCCTTTTTGGTTTTTAGAATATAATGCATGCTGTAACAACTTGTCATATGTATAAGATTTCAATATATTTGTACTATTATCAGACTATCTCCATTTGAATCCTAAACTTATTGATTGTAACATCAATGGTGTTTGATTTTTCTGTTTGCACTTCCTATGTGTTTGCAAGTGGAGTTGTCTTCACAGAGATAACTAGGTTCAGGATTAGTTTTCAAATGTGTATGGGCTAGGGTGTCAAAAATATTTTATGCTTGTCTTCCAGTAGTAGCTGGTTAATGTATTATATATTTATAGGTCTCTTCTAAGGTGAGGGTTAAAATCCTTTGAGCAAGGTGATAGCATGTTTGGATACACAGGTGGATAGTTGAAAAGAGGTTTGGATAGTGGTGTATGATTGATGTGAGGCATCAACATATTGGGTATATTGTTTTCCTGTTTCATAGCTCTTTGTTGCAATGGTGTATTTGACTCTGCTACCCATTGGATACAGCACTGGTCTATGAGAGACTTAGGGTATCTTAGGGGTCCTTTGAACCCAACATCAATCTTTCAAATCAAATACCTTTCCCTTTCATGTTGGTAGTAGTAGTAGGAGACCCATTCTAGTCTTCAGACTCATTCTATGCAAATAGGGCTATTTTATAAGAATTGGCTTCATTGGGGTACATGATACCTAAAAAGGGTTTGAAGACTATTCCACACTAATCTATTTGCAAGCCTTTTATTCATCAAAAAGGAGTCATGAGTGTGCAGATAAGGCAACACCTGCCTGAGTGATGTGGAGCTCAAAGAAAAAAGAGGATTCTTTTCAATCCTCATCAATTGGACTTTTTCCTTGTCAAACTTGAGTGCCTACCCTGAGAATTAAGCCCATCTATTGATTCAAGTTTGGTCCTGCAAAGAAAAGCTCCAACACATTCGATCTTCTTGAATCAATTCATTATTCAGTTGTCTTCATCTTATTTTTTTGCTTCACCCAAGATTAATGGTGGAAACTAGAGCTCCCTCTCATAAGAAATCTGGAAAAGCACTTAACACTATACCTTTGACTACTCAAAAGGATCCAACTCTTGAACAACTCTATAATTCTGGTCTTTACGAAGACGATGGTCTTGGCAATTTTTTATTGAAAACTGGTTACGTACCCCCTCCATCAACTCATGGAGGTAATAAAAAAACTCCACCTCAATCTAATCCAAGGAGCCCTAAAACTCCTAACATGTCTCACAGAGGGACACATCACGGGTACCAAGGACATTAGTCTCAACACGGTATGGATCAAGAACTCACACCTTCTGAAATTACCCAATATAAAAATGATGATAACTTCAAAAGAATGATGAAACATTTTTTGAAAGAAGATAGAGAAGCATACTTTCTAGAGTTAGCTCATCAAGGAGCTAAACTTCCTCCAAACTTTAATGTGGAAGATATCATTACACATGAGGAAGAAACTCCTATCACAACTATGATGAAATAGATGCATGCCATGCAAGTCAAACTTAACAAACTTGAAAAAGAAAAGGAACCTAAGGAGTTCTCCATGGAAGCTCTATGCCCTTTTCCATTTGATAAAGACTTGTACATTCCACCATTCCCTAAAAATGTGGAAATGCCTAAGTATGATAAGTATGATGGAAACTCTGATCCTCAAGATCATGTCAGAGAATTCTGTACTCAATCCATGGAGTTCATGCACGAGCCAACCTACTTAATGTGTCTCTTCCCTCGATCTCTGGGAGGAGTAGCCATTCATTGGTTCTCTAGAATGCCTCCAACTATCAAAAATTTTGAGGAGTTAATCAAACTATTCTATCAACAATACTCCTACAATATTCAACATCTGGTCACCATGATCAACATCTGCAATCTTAAACAATATCTAGGTGAACCATTCCTGATATTTCTCAAGAGATGGAGGAAGAAATTTTCTCTATATGCTAGACCCATTCCAGAAACTGAGAAGCTAGAAATCTTCATCAACAATCTTGTTCCAGAACTCAACTACCACTTGAAAATGAAAAATCATACATCCTTTGATAAGATGGTAGAAAATGAAATCAAAATTGAGAAGGTACTTGTGCAAAAAGGAGACATATCACTTCAAAAGGACAAGTACGAATTTGGATCTAGTTCTAAAGACAAGAACAAAAACTAGAATAAGAATAAAGGCATTGTCACAGATGGCATTGTTGATAATATTCATGCCCCATCTAAGGCACCCGCTTTCAATCTCACTATTGGAACCCAAGCCATCAAAGCTACTAAAGCTAAAACATCTGAATCTAACAAAAAGTCATCTGATTATAGACCTTGGGCTAAAGATCCTAATCACAAATTCTCTCCTCTTGTAGAGTCCTTGGAATTTGCCATGAAAACTCTATTGACAAACAAAATCATCTACTTGCCTGAGATGAAAGTCTTTGATCCTGAGCCTAAATTGAAATGGTGGAGGGAGAATGACTTTTGTGAATTCCATCGCAATAAGGGTCATAAGACTAATAACTATGTCCACTTGAAGCACATCATACAAGACAAAATTGATAAAGGAGACATCACAATTGACAATCATAAGAGAAATAATGATCATACAACATTCACATAACCATTTCCTAAACATGGTAAAGAAGATTCTTCTTCTCAGCCTAATATGGGTGCTAAAGTATTATGCCTACTCTGGAAACAATGTTGTTATCAATATGGTTGAACTAAGCCTGTCTGAGCATTGCAATGTCATCACAATTGTAAGAAGAGATAGAGATAATCAATCAAAAAATGCAGTTACTCGATCACAAGGTCAGGCACATCTGCAAGGACAAATACTAGATTCATCCAATGTCCCTAAGGTGCCTTTCAATATTTCATCTACTTCTAAATAAAAGGCTACATCTAAATCTTCAAATCCTAAAGACACGAGGCCTACTTCATACAGTATTGTTCAAAAAATCCAACACACAAATGCAAAAATATCCATGTTTGAGTTTCTTCAGATATCTCCAGCTCATAGAGCCATTCTAGACAAAGCTCTACTCAGATCCAATGTTCCTGATAACCTTGATTTAGACAGATTCTAGACTATGGTTGGTCATCTTACATCTCCATAGTAAATTTCCTTTTTAGAGGAAGATGATAACTCCTTGAGTCATCTGCATAACCAGCCCTTTCATATTGAAGTCTTGATCCAAAACTATCATGTCAAACGTGTGTTGATAGATGGGGGCGTTGGTCTAGACATTTGTTCTTTCAGCTTGATTAGACAATTGGGATTTTTAGAAATGACCATTGATCCTAGAAAGAAGATAACTATCAAAGCATATGATGAGCAAGAAAGATCTTCAAAAGGAACAATTGTCCTACCTATCAGAGTAGGTCCTGTCATCAGAGATACCATATGTCAAGTTCTTGATCTACCTTTGGCTTACAATATACTTGTAGGGAGACCCTGGATACATGAAATGAAAGCTATTCCTTCTACGTACCATCAGTGTTTGAAATTTCCTTATGAAGGTATAGAGGTGACGATCGTAGTTGATCTATATACCACTTGCAATACATTGAAAGAGAGTGCTGATAAACCTATTCCTAATAACAAAGAATCTTCCACTAAGTAGCTAGACATTGCTTCAACATCCAAGATGGAAGACATTGCTAAAGAGGTTAAAATCAAAGAAAATGGTATGGGAGAATATAGTATAGAGCCAGTCTTATCTTTGACGTCTCACCCTATCTCACCTAAGTCCTATGGACAAATTTTGAAACAGTCCAAACTAGAGTCTAAAGAACCTCTTGAGGCATATAAAGGAAATTTTGTTGCAGAACAAGTATCTAAATAGGAGTTTGAAGAGGATGAAGCTATGCTCGCATGGCTATACAAAGATGAACCTAAATCTCAAGTTGTTCAAAAATGTGATGCTAAAATACTGAATATCCCTTCTAAGTCATATGGTCCAGGAGACAAATTGATCACAAAAATGGGATATAAAGGAAAAGGACCTCTAGGAATATAGGGTAAAGGTCTTCTATCACCTCTTGACCATCATGGCCAAGAAAACAAGAATACAATAGGTCTAGGGTATAAGAAGAAGCCTTTTTGTCTTAGCAAGAACTCCCCACATGTCTTAGAACAGATTGAGCCATCCACAACAAATCAACCAAAGGGAGAAACAACAGAACAATCTGATAGTGATGATTCAGACACCATTGAAGATCTTATTCCTTATGAGCATTTGCCTAAAGAAATAAAAGACCTCCTTGAAGCTGAAGATGATCTAGTAAAAATAATTAATGTAGTAGAAACATAAGAACCTACTATAGAGCAAGAGATAGTTGCACCATAAGAACCAGCTAATCTCAAAGATAATCAAAGAGACAAAGAGGAAGGTGGTAGTTATTCTGAGACAGATTCTCATGAGTATGAATTCAAATTAGAATCTGAGGGTAACCCTTCTTGGGGTATTCATCCTGACTTTACTCATGTTCTTAGATTTCATAGAGGCATAGATGAAGAATCTAATGACTATGAATGGGGAGCCATTCCAAAAGAAGATGAGCTTATTACAGAAAACCATGTTGATGTTATTCACCAATATGCACCTAAACCCAATGTAAGTCTAGAGAGAAATGATGAACTTGTTGAGTCTGATCCACCAATGGCTGAAGTGGACTTCCACAATGAGGTTGAGCCTATTCATGAATTGAACATCTTAAGTTGTAATATCACCTTTGAGCTCGAGCGTCGAGTTAGGACCAATGATGATAGATCCATATCCGTAAACACTCTTTCCCAATCTTTTACCACTTTGACTATCCAACATCCTGATCTTCTTGACCAAACTTCTACGAATCTGAACCAAGGTATTTATACATTTCCCAATGACTATGCCCTTGCTTGCTATCTAAATGCAGTTGAGCCTATGAGGACTTCTATCAGTGAATTGAGAGTTAGCATGATGAAGTTGGACATCAAGTATCTTAGTCAGAAAAATAAGAATAAGAATAAAAATAAAAGGAGTTCTGAGGGTGAAAACCACTTTGTAGCAGTCTCAGAACCTACAAAAGTAAAAATAAAATATGGATCTAAAGGTGAAAACCTCTTTGAGGTGCCTAAGGATGAGATATTTGATGTCCATCTGAGTCATTTACAAGAAAGATCTCCAGTTCTAATTGAGCCCACTCAATCTATCAATTTGGAAACAATAGAGGAACCACAGTTGATCCATGTAGCACAATCTTTATCCAAAGAAGAGAAGCAAAATTTACTACATTCCTAATAGAAAAGAAGATCAACTTCGCATGGAAATATTTAGATATGCTAGGGTTGGATCCTAATCTTATAATGCACCATTTATCTATAGCTCCAAATGTCAAACCTGTTAAACAAAAATTGAGAAAGATGCATCCACATGTTGCACTCTTGGTAAAAGTTGAATTAGAGAAACTATTGAAAGCTGGATTCATCCAAGTTATTGATTATGCAGAATGGATCTCTAATATTGTACCTATTTCAAAAGTAGACAAGTCAATAAGAGTATGCACAAATTTTAGAGATGTAAACAAAGCATGCCCTAAGGATGATTTTCCATTACCTAACATTGATATGATAGTGGACATGACTGCGGGCTTTGAGATGTATTCTTTAATGTATGGTTTTTCTAGATATAATCAAATAAAAATTGCTCCAGAAGATCAAGAGAAAATTGCTTTCACATGTGCATGGGGCACCTTTTGTTGGAATGTCATGCCATTTGGGCTTAAAAATGATGGTGCTACATATCAGAGAGCTATGACATCTATTTTTCATGACATGATGCATCGAACTATGGAGGATTATGTTGATGATACTTTAGAAAAATCTATGATTAGAGCTGAACATCTAAATGACTTGAGCAAGATACTAGATAGAATGGAAAAATTTAGTCTTAGACTAAACCCTAAGAAGTGTGCTTTTGGTGTCACTTCTGGAAAGCTCTTAGGATACATAGTTTCAAAGAAAGGAATTAAAGTTGATCCAGCTAAAGTAAAAGCTATAATGGAGATGCAACCCCTGAAGAATATTAGTCAAATGAGAACATTGCAAGGGAGAGTTCAATCTATCAGACGCTTTATATCTCAACTAGTGGACATATCACAACCTTTTACAAAGACATTACATAAAGATGTGATCTTTACATGGAGTGAAGAATGTGAAAAGAATTTTAATCACATCAAGAAATATCTATCAAATCCTCCTATTTTGATGCCTCCTATTCAAGGGAAGCCTTTGATCTTATATGTCTCCTCTATAGATACATCACTAGGGGCATTGCTTGCACAACATGATGAGAACAAGAAGGAAAGAGCTATATACTATATCAGTAGAACATTGGTGGCATATGAAAAGAACTATTCTATGATTGAAAAGGCTTATCTGGCTGTGATCTTTGCATCACAAAAATTGAGACATTATATGTTGGCTCATACCACACATTTAGTAGGTAAGATTGATCCACTAAAGTACCCACTGAGAAAAGCTACCCTCATGGGTAGATTAGCCAAATGAGTCATGCTCTTAAGTGAATTTGAAATTGAATATGTTGAAAGAAAAGCTATTAAAGGCCAAGTTATTGCTGATCAATTAGCAGATGCACCTTTGTTTGATGACACACCAATGCAAATGGAATTTCCAAATTCCTCTATCATGAATCTTTCTTCTAGAGAATGGCAATTGTTCTTTGATGGCTCCTATTCATAGAATGGATCTGGAGTAGGTATCTTGTTTTTCACTCTTCAAGGATACTCCATTCCTAAGGCGTTTAGAACTAAATTTCCTTGTACAAATAATATTGCTGAATATGAAGCCCTTTTGAATGGTATGAAAATAGCAATTGAGTGGAGAGTAACAGAACTACACATTCATGGAGACTCACAACTTGTAATCCATCAAGTTAATGATGTATACCAAATGAAGGATGAAAAGCTCATTCCATACAAGAGAATGGTAGATGATCTAAAGAAATATTTCATATCTATCACATTTGAGAAAATACCTAGAACATAGAATAAGGCTGCCAATGCAATGGCAACATTATCTACTTTATTACAATAGCCGGAACATGAGCTACACTACAAGTTCCTGGTGGAAGCACTATCTGATCCTGCATATGACTCCCCTGATACCCATATGATCTGCACTATTGTGGGTCATGATTCATCCTGATATAAAAACCTATTCTCCTATCTCAAAGACCAAATCATTCCTAATACCTTTAACTATCATGAAAAGAGATACCTTATCCGTAATGCCTCCTGATATGTCATCATTGGTCATGATCTGTACAAACAAGGTCTAGATGGTACACTACTTAGATGTTTAGAATGAGAAGAGTCTCAACATGTGTTAGAGGAAGTCCATGATGGTATTTGTGGGTCGCACTTGAATGGTTTAACACTAGCCTTGAAACTTATTAGGGTTGGGTACTATTGGCTGGAAATGGAGAAAGAGTCTATCAAGTTTTCTAAGAACTGTCAAAAGTGCCAAGTGCATGGAAACTTAATTCATGCTCCAGGGAAAGATCTAATCCCCTTCACTACACAATGGCCTTTTCATCAATGGGAATTTGATCTTATAGGATCCATACATCCTCATTCTTGTAATGGGCATACCCACATTATTACAACTACAGATTATTTCACAAAATGGGTAGAAGCAGTCCCTTTAACACAAGCATCTGGAAAAAAAATATCTATGTTCATCTTGAACTACATCATATGCCGGTATGGTATTCCACATTCTATAGTCACAGATAATGGTGGACAATTTAAGAACAAAGACTTGGATGATTTATGTGCCAAATTCAAGATTACACAACATTGATCTTCTATCTACTATCCTCAAGGGAATGGACAAGAAGAGGCTTCAAACAAGAATCTATTGAAAATCTTGCACCATACAGTTAATAAAATATGAAGAGACTGGGATCTCATGTTCAATCCAGCTCTTTGGGCCTAAAGAACAAGTATCAGAATGCCTACTAGGGCTACACCTTTCACTTTAGTTTATGGGTCTGAAGTGGTACTACCTATTGAGGTTGAAATCTCATCACTAAGAATCAGAATGCATGGTCTAGTAACTGATGATGACTACAGAGTGTGTACATTGCAAGAACTTGAACTACTCGATGAGCACAGACAAGAAGTGTATGATCATCTCAGAGTGTATCAGAAAAGAATTTCTAGAGGTTACAACAAGAAAGTCAGACACAGAGAATTTTAGGTTGGTGATCTAGTCTTGAGAGGGAATCCTAAAAATCAATCACATAGAGAACGCAAGGGGAAGTTTGAACCCAACTGGCTGGGTCCCTTTGTAATCACTGCTACTTTTGGCTTTGGTGCCTATCAACTCTCAACAACTAAAGGATAACAGCTCTAAGAACCAATCAACATTCTCCATCTGAAGAAATTCTATGCCTAAGGTATTCAGTGTATGGTAAAATGTCCTGAAAAAATCTTTAAAATTGGAAAAAGTTCTGAAAAATTGAACATCTTGGTGAAAACCTAGCAATAGGTGCCTTGATGATTCACAAAAAAATAAAAAATATCAAAAGTACAAAAAAATTGAAACAATGAAAAATACAAAAAAATGAGAAAAAGAAAAAGTGTCTTGGTGAAAATCTAGAAACATGCACTTTGGTAGCAAAAATAGAATCTCTACCAAGATGGTGAAAACCCGGCAAATGGGCATCACTTGTTTCAAAATGCTCCATCTATTAGCACAATCTTGGTATTTCCTAGCTGTCAGTCTTGCTTTAGTTTGTACATATCTCCCAGTTTGTTTACGCATTCCTATTTTCAATAAGTCAGTCTGTACACCAATCAGCTAAAGCGTCTGTATCCTATCAATGTTCAAACTTGGGGGCAATCAAAGTCATATCCTATGGCCTCCAATGTATCTTAGACATATCATATCTAGTCAAAGTCCTTTGAAGATTCATTTGAGTCAGTCAGTCAGTCTCGTCTCCAGAAAGGATTTTGCATCTACAACAACACAATCAAACATCAAATTGAAAACAATCTATGCTTTTACATGCTTTTATCTCCTTGTATGCTTACTGATTTGCATTGAGATTTTTGCATATTGTGTCCCTTTGAGCTCTTTGATAATGTCCTTTATAGGATTTAGAGAGTGATGATTGGGGGCATAATCTTTTCTTTGTTTTTCACTTGTATGTGAAAATCTAACAACTTTGGAAATTCTGGATTGAAATGGTGTCCGTCTCTAAGAGCCTCTATCTTGAATTGGATGGCCATGCGTACCTCGACCATTGATACCCAAAAAATTCAAGGAAGTTTGATCTAACTATTGTCTTTTTGAGTGAGTTCTTTCTCCTATTGTGAAATGTGATCTTACCTAAGGATGTGAATGATAAAGGGTCACTACGGGTAATTCATATTGGATTTAGAATGATCTCTTGACTGCTTGATGTGTTTGTTATGCAAGGCATATTCAAGTCATCATGACATTTATGTTTTGATGCTTATACAAATTGCTATATCAAAATGGACATGATATTCAGGTCATCCTGGCGTTGGTTCCTTGGTGCTTATATCTAATCTGACATTCCAAAAATAAAATCAATATTCATATGTCCATGGTTGTCTCACTAGTGGGCGTTGTATTGATTCTTGCGCATACAAATCGATATTCATATGTCTATGGTTTCATAACTAGTGGGCATTGTATTGATTTATCCAGTTACCTAAAAGTTCAATGATGACAACAAATCGACACATGATCAGTGACTAGGTCCTAGGTCCTAGGTCCTAGGTGTGCATTTCATTCTGCATCTTTGCATTTTGCACTTGCATGATCTCACAAATTGCTTGCACACTTAAATGATTCTTCAAAAACAAAAATTCTAGACATCTTAATGCATGAGCTAAATCTCATACGAAGGTTCCTCTAATGAAATAGCAAGTAGAATCCTTTTTCGGGATCAAAATTGAAATCTGAGATCATTTATATTGTCAACTACTTGCATAATCAACCTTCCATCATCACATAAATCCAGTATTCAACTTAACTAACTATCTTACATCAAACTATCAAAATTTCAACTTGGTCAACCATGGTCAACTCATGGTCAAACCTAGTCAAACTTGGTCTCCAGGTGCTGTAAACAATGTAGAACACGTTCTCAAATGTGTATAACCAATTCTCAAATCATTTAACATGCTTCTAAACTATATAACACTGACTTTTCTTGTCAGATTTCAATTTTCATCCCGGAGTGGGCATCGTATTGCACATCATTCAAGTCTGTAAATCTAAATCTGTAATCATATCTTTCCTTAGTAATCAAGACAACAACCATGTCTAGTTATTGATTCATCAAAAGACCTCATCGCTTGGGGCAAATCTATTGCTATCTATTATCCTAAATCTATCTTGTAAACTGTATCAACTTTTCGTAACTATCGGTTCATTAGCATCATTTCCTTGTTTCTTCAAGATGTGATACCAATATGATTCATACAAGGACATTCAGGTCTGGAATCGGTCACTCACTTCTTCGCAATCATAAGGTTCAGAATCAGGCGTTTTGGCACTTTTTCGTAATCATCGGTTCATTGTTGTTGTAGTTAACATTATCTTTGGTCAATTAGGATCTAAATCTTAAATCTTTAAATTTTTCAATTGGTTTCTATCTCAGAATTAGTTAATCTTTCAAATCAGTTTCATACATCTTTATCATACACAGATTATTCTTTGAACCACTACGCTTCGCACAGTAATTCAAAGATGGGCAAAATGTAATACCCCCAAAATGGGCTATAGGTTCATTAACCTCCTATATCGACACATCGAATGAAATTGATACAAAAGTCCTAACCTAAGGCACATCTTCACATCGAAATCCTAATTGATTTTATCTTAATTCTGCATCAGGGAATATTTCCTAAATATTCCTAATTTATCTAATTATCTTTAATTAAATATTATTTGGTGATAACTATTATTATTTATCCTAAAGTTGATTAATTGAATATGATAAATATTTAATTAATTAATTTAATTCTGCCACTTAATTATTTAATTAGATTTAATTGCATTTATTCCTAATTAATATTGTTTTTATTTTGGCAATAAATCAAAATTCCTACAAACAATCAATTGGATATTTATTTAATTGATTTAAAATCAAAGTTGTCAAATTTAATGATTTAATTGGAATAAAGTTTGATTTAATAATTGATTAAAACCCATAAATCAATTTTTTTAATTCAAAATCAGTTAAGTGGAAAATAAATCACTTTATTTATTAAATTAATTCATATTAAATCATGCACAATGAGAAAAAGCAGTCAACTTTCTAAACTCAACATCTGATGATGAGTTGAAAAAAACTAAAGCTCTATTTTGAGATAAAAAATGCTTTTGCATGATTTTATGAGTTTATTTATTCTTAATTTCTTGTTAACTCAAAAATCAACTTGAGTTTATCAAGAGTGATTTATGGCTTTTCTCTTGCATCCTCAAAGCCCTGGATTTCTATAAAATCAAGGCTCAGCTCTTCACAATCAACACCTCAAAATTGCATCCTCACTCTAGCGAATTCGTGACTGAAGAATCAATCTTTTGCGAGTCAAGGCTATTGTGAGATTTTTATTTATTGTTTTGAGCATTCATAGTTTCATATCATAGATTTTTATATGCATTCATAGCATTTCTTAGATTAAATCTGCATTAAACTCAATTTCATACATTATAGCTTAGATTCATACAGTTTCTCATTCTTATTGCATAGAAAATACAAAAATATAGATTAATTTGCATTCATATTTCATTGCTTTCATCATCTTAAATCCTTCATTTAGGTGTTGCATTGTCACTGATCTCAATTTCAATCTGAGAAAATCATACTCACACCTACTGGAAGGTAGTAAATCACCTGGTTAGCATAGTTTCAATTACTTGTAGATTTCAATTTTTGCTAACTTCTAATGTTTTACTGAAGTGTTATGTCTACAGCTAGGTACAAGATTTACACACATAGGTTTCTATGGTTATCGGGGTGCTCGGTCTCTGAAGAATGCTCAGTAATTGAAGGTGTCAATTTTCTAGTGCTCAATGATAACTATGTTCCTTGGTTATTCTTGGCTTGGTCGGTTGACTGGTGCTCGGTGTTTTTGCTTACTGACTAGATTGTTTTGTTGGGTCAGCTTGGCCAATTGGTTCTGTTGATTTGGGTCGCACTCCTTGAGTTATGGGTTGATCGTTGGATGTGTGGGGACCTAGATCTGGCATGTTGCATTTGTCTATGCAGATTTGATGACCTTTGGGGCCATCTTTGAGAGTTTATTTATTTTGTAAGGCTATGTGAGTGCTGACTGATGTTTTAGCATTTAATATTTGTTTGTAAATATTTACTGCTTCTTCAGATGACTTGTGGCTAGGAATCAGTATTTATAGGGTGCTCGGGTAGTTTTTTTGGGGGATCAAAGGATTAGAGGGAAGGTTAGTAGCCAGCGAGCTTAAGAGAAGGAAGATTGCTTGGAAGTTTGAGTACAAGTTTAGATCTTTCCTGGGTGCCTACCAGTGTGTTGTAGACCTAGGCTAGTTGAATGTTGATGTTGTGGAAAAGATTTGGATTCGGTGAGATCTTTTAGACTGTTATTTTCTTTGTATCTGGCCCTAACTGGGAAGGCCTTATAGCTCGGCACATTGCATGTAATTAGTGACTTGATGAATAAAGACTTCTACTTTGTTTCAGATCTGTTATTGTTATTGTGTATTTCTGCTACATATTGGTTTGGTTGCAAGGTTGGTCAGTCCTTAATTGGATCCACTAGCCTTGACTGCATCAGCAAGACTAATGTAGTAATCTTTGAGTATATGTAGCATGGACATGTTATCAACATGATATCATGGATGCATATTTTAATTGTTATTATAGATAGTTATGTAGCAGCTTGTGTCAGTAATGTTCCTAACAGAGTTATAGGTAGTGTTTTGGGAGTGATTTTCTGTATAGTTATCATGGAGCCTTGTGCATTTGGATATATGATGGAGACATGTTATTATTTCTCCATTCATGGATGTAGATTCTGATGTGTAGTAGAAGTGAAGTTATGCAGTCGCCTTTCACCAGTTCTAGTTTCCTATGTTTATCCAGAAGAGCCGATAGAGATTATATTAGTACAGGAGTTGCACCTATCATTTCAATATGAATGCTTATATTATTGGTTGGAGAAGAGTTAAGAATGTTTGGTTAAGAGTGCATGATGTAATTCATCTTGAGGAGAAAGTATTAGTTAATTTGGTAGAGCCGACAGTGTGTAGTGTGCGTCTACACTTATTGATTTGGACTGGTCCCAGTTTGTGTTTCATGCTTAGTAGAGCTGAAAGAGATGTTATTGGAGAGTATTATTATTTCTCTAATATGATTTGAAGGTGGTTCTAATAGGCCAACTTGATTATATCATTTAGAGGAAAGATACTTATAGCTGATGATTTGTGATCACTAGGAGTATGGCATGAAGATAAAAGATTAGAGTAGAGCAGAGAGTGAAAAGTATTATGTCATCAAAAAGAGGTCTATGTGACAAAGAAGATAGAGTGTGCTATTCATTAGAACTAATCAAGATAGCCGGTCTACCTCATAGTTCACCAAGATCCAGATATAGTGTGTATCTATTATTCAGAAGGTTGCAACATTCATCCCTTTGAGCAGTGAGCTCTTGGATAGTGCATCCTTACCCATAATAGGGTCAACCATAAAAGACTCCTAATAGGGCCTGACCTTTGACCAAGTCACTGTACTTAATGTATTGTAAAGATAAACTCCTAATAGGGTTGTAAGATCTTCAAACAAGGATCATTATACACTAGTGCAGTTTATTAGTGGTGTCAATTCCCACCGGGGTTTTATCTATTTGGGTTTCCCCATAACCAAAATATTAGTGTTGTGTTCAAGTTTTATTTCATTGTGTTTATGCTTAATGTTTAAGTATACTTAATTTGATAAATAATGGAAACTTGTAGATAACTAATTCACCCCCCTCTCAGTTATCTCTTGGGACTATTCCTAACAATTGGTATTAGAGCTAAGTGCCTTAGAGAGAAAGCTTAATAGCTTTGAGGTTGATTATATGGCATTCTTTAGAAAAGACAGTCCTAAGTTTGATGGAGAGAACTATCCTGATTGAAAGAACAAGATGGTGACACATTTTTAGTGCGTTGCTTTTGAATTTTTTGAAGTGGCTATCAAAGAAGTTAATACCCCCTCTCTAGAAGATCTTGTGAAGGGAGATGCTACTATAAAGAAAAAGCATTTGTTCCATCAGAATGCAATAGCCAAAGAAGCCCTTATCAGTGCCTTATCTGATAGTGAGTTTTCAGAGATAAAGAAAGTAGACACAGCCTACAAGATATGGAAGCACCTAGAAGACATGTTTGAAGGAGATACACAAGAAAAGAATGCATGTAGAAAGACATGGAAGAAAAGATATAATGCATTAGAGATGCTCCCTGAAGAAGATATCAGAGCTTACAACCAAAGGATTAATGAAGTAGTCACTAGAATCAGGAACAATGGTGGAGAGATCTCAGAGGAAGACATTATGGATAAGTTGATGACTACTCTTAGAACAAAGTATGAAAACAAGATCAACATCCTTGATGAGACCATGCAGCTTACAAAAAATTTCAAAAGAGAGACCTTGATAAGCAAAATCTCATCTTTTGAGATTTCAAGATTGAAGACAGAACCTAAAAGTGAGACAACCTTCAAAGTATCAATCCATGGTAAGAAATCCTTAAATACTTCTGGTAATTTTGATGATGAAGATGAAGATAAAGAGATAGATGATATTATTGATATGATTTCTAAGAAAGAAAGAAAAGGAAAAGGAAAGTATGAAGGTCAGTTACCTTTCAAATTTTTCTCATGTAATAAGATTGGTCACTTTTCATCTAAGTGTCCTACAAGAGTTAAGGAATTCAGGACTAACTACAAGCCTAAGTATACAAAAGAATGTTACTATGCTGGTGATGGAGTTTCTTATGATGATTTAGTTGAAGATGAAATTGGATTCATTTCTATTATGGAGAAGATGTTTGATGAGATGGATCATGAAGATGAGAAAAAGGAACAAGAGCTAGCATTGATTTCACAAGAAGACATAAGGACAGATTGGATTATAGATAGAGGTTGTTCACATCACATGATAGGTGATAAAGATAGATTTGTTCATCTAGACAAATACAAAGGTGGCATGGTTAGATTTGGGGATAACACTCCTAAACCTACCATTGGTAGAGGAGCTATCACATTGGATGGAAAGAACACCACTAATGATGTTCTTTATGTAGATGGTTTGCAGCATAACCTTCTTAGTGTTAGAAAGTTGCTTGAAAAAGGTTATAGGTTGGAGTTCAAAGACAACAAGTGTATCATTAACAAAAAGGATGGGGTAATAATTGCATCAGGTTCAAAGACTAAAGGTAATGTTTTTCATCTTAATTCAAAAGCAAGTTATTTTTTTACTAAATTAGATGATAGTTGGCTATGGCATAAAATACTATGTCATATAAATTTTGATATCATAGTAAAGATAAGTAATGTAAAGGCAGTAAAAGATCTACCTAGCATAGCGAAGCTAGTTGATACTATTTGCAGAGAATGTGTGATGGGAAAATATGTGAGGAATTAATTCAGAAGCAAGCATAATTTAGCAGAGAACAAGTTAGATCTGATTCATATAGACCTATGTGGACCAACTCAAACAAGATCATACTATGGTGAAAGGTATTTCATTTTGTTTGTTGATGATTATTATAGAATGATGTGGGTTGTGTTCTTGAAAGATAAGTCAAAAGCATTTGAGAAGTTCAAAATATTCAAAGAAAAGTTTGAGAATGAATCTGGACTAAAGATAAAGTGTCTAAGATTAGATAGAGGAGGAGAATTCACCTCTAATAGATTCAATGAGTATTGCAAAGAACATGGCATAAAGAGACAATTGGGTGCACCTAGAACCCCTCAGTAGAATGGGATTGTAGACAGAAGGAATAGGATCATCCTTGATACAACGTACACCATCATGATTGAAGGAAAAGTTGCACACACCTATTGGAGAGATGCGGTTAATACAACAGTCTATACCATCAATAGAATACAATTGAGACCTGCTGCAAACAAGACACCTTATGAGCTATGGTTTGGTAATGTTCCAACAGTAAAATACTTCAGAATCATTGGAAGCAAGTACTACATCAGGAGGGATGAAGCAATAGGAATGTTTGATGCAAGAAGCGATGAAGGTATTTTCCTTGGTTACTCTACTAAAAGAAAAGCTTATAGGTGTTTTAATTAGAGATTGTAGAAGATCATTGAAAGTGCTCATGTTAAGATTAATGAAAATTTTATGGTTCAAGAAAGATATAATGATTATGCACCTATGATTGAAGAAGAACCTAGTCCTTCCACTAGTGACACAGTTGTTGAAGAGATGTTTGATAGTATTGATGTATTTTTCAATGACCCTAAAACAAGTGAAGAAGAAACTCAGAAGGCAGATGAGACAGTATCACCTAAAGTTCCTAAGTTTACATCTAGATATCACTCTAAGGATGACATCATTGGAGATCAAAGTGAAAAAGTCACAAAAAGATCAAAAGCAAAGAGTTCATCAGGCAATGAAGCAGTATGCTTACTATCTCAGATTGAACCTTTAAGTGTTGAAGATGCATGTAATGATTCAAATTTGCATGATGCTATGAAAGAAGATCTAGATTAGATTATTAAGAATGATACTTGGGAACTGATCCCAAGACCTAGTGATAAGAATGTGATTAGAATAAAGTGGATATTCAGAAACAAGATGAATGAAGATGGTATAGTAGTAGGGAATAAAGAAAGGTTAGTATGCAAGGGATATGCACAAAGAGAAGGTATTGATTATTTAAACACATTTGCACTTGTGAGCAAAATAGAAGCCATTAAGTTATTTCTAGCTTATGCAACATTCAAAAACTTAAGAGTTTATCAGATGGATGTTAAGTCAGAATTCTTGAATGGAGAGTTAAAGGAAGAAGTATACATTGAGAAAATAGCAGGATTCACCTTATTAGACAAGCCTGATATGGTATCCAGATTGAAAAAATTCCTCTATGGACTTAAGCAAGCCCCTAGAGCTTGGTATGAGAGACTTGATCGATATATAACAAAAATTTGATTCAAGAAAGGAGAAACAAATTGTAATCTATCTATAAGAGAGATATCTTAAGTTTTACTACTTGTAACTATATTTGTTGATGACATTATCTTTGGGGGTAATGAAAAACTTAGTGCAGAATTTGCTAAGGAGATGTAGAGCGAGTTTGAAATGAGCATGATTGGACCTATCAAATAATTTTTGGGATTAAATGTGCAGCAGATAGAGAAAGGTATTTTCATTAATTAGTCTAAGTATGTGAAAGAGATATTGAAGAAGTTCAAGATGGATGATTAAAAGCCATTAAGTACACCTATGATAACAAGATGCAAGCTTAAAAAAGAAGATGATTCTCCAGTAGTAGATATAACATTGTACAAATCAATGATTGGTAAAATCATTTATCTTACTCAAACTAGACCTGATATTTCTAATGTAGTTGGCATAGTTGGAAGATTTGTAGTAGAGCCTAAACAAAGTCACCTCATGGCAGTAAAGAGAATATTCAGATATTTGTAGGGCACTATAGATTATGGTCTATGGTATCCTAATTCAGAGAATGTTGTGCTTCATGTATATGTAGATGTAGATTGGGTAGGATGCGTGGATGATAGAAAGAGTACATCAGGAGGAGCAGTATTTCTTGGTGATAGACTAGTCACTTGGACAAGAAAGAAGAAAAATTATATTTCTCAGTCAACAATAGAAGTAGAGTATGTTTCACCAGCTTTGAATTGTTCTAAAATTGTTTGGATCAAATAGATGACAAAATATTTTGGAATTCAGATTGATTATCCTATTGTTATTCATTGTGATAACACTAGCACTATCAACATGTCAAAAAATCTTGTGATGCATGCAAAGATAAAACACATAGAGATTAAGTATCACTTCCTAAGAGAGAAAGTGGTAGAGAAAGAAGTCAAGTTGGACTATGTGAGTACTAAAGATCATTTAGCAGACATATTAACAAAGCCTTTATCAAAGGATACTTTTGAGTATCTCAGGGAGAAGCTAGGAGTAATTCCTTTCCCTGATTCTAATTAGAGAAAGTGGAGAGAGCATCAGTCCTCAATGACTGATGGATGGTTGACTACTCTACTTCAAGAGTAGTACCAGTGCTTAAATATTTGGCCCCCTTTTCCATTGATGTCAAAGGGGGAGTAGTAAATAGTCATGAAAAATAGTATTAAAGGGGGAGTTCATACAAAATTAAGGAGGAGTAATATATAGTAGCAAGGGGGAGTAGTATTCAGTCATGGAAGTAGTTCAGTTGAGGAAATGGAGAATTTTAAAGAATAATACAACAGATGGAGGATTCATCCTTGGGGGAGTTTTGATGAGGAAATGGAGAATGTTATAAAAGAATTGTTCATTTGGATTGGTGGTGTTTTTCATTCCATATGTTTCCATCAATGCCAAAGGGAGATATTGTTGGAGATTTTCCAGCAAGATAGTACTAACTGTATAGTTTTCATTGATGACAACATATGGTAAGTAGCATGCATGGAAGACTAATGTAGTAAGATTTGAGTATATGTAGCATGGAAATTTTATCAGCATGATATCATGGACACAGAGTTTAATTGTTATTACAGAAAGTTATGTAGCATCTTGTGTCATCAGTGTTCTGGCAGTGATTATCCATACAATTATCATGGAGCCTTGTGCATTTTGATATATGATGGAGACGTGTTAGTATTTCTCCATTCATGGACATAGAGTCTAATGTGTAGTAGAAGTGAAGTTATAGAGTCGCCATTCACCATTTGTAGTTTCCTGTGTTTATCCAGAAGAGTTGAAAGAGATTATATTAGTACAGGAGTTGTGCCTATCATTTTGATATGCGTGCTTGGCTTAGTGATTGGAGAAGAGTTAAGAATGTTTGGTTAAGAGAACATGATGTAATTCATCTTGAGGAGAAAGTATCGGTTAATTTGGTAGATCCAATAGTGTGTAGCATGCGTATAGACTTATTGATTTGGATAGGTCCCAGTTTGTGTTGCATGCTTAGTAAAGCTGACAGAGATGTTATTGGAGAGTGTTATTGTTTCTCTAATATGATGTCAAGGTGGTTCTAATAGGCCAACTTAATTATATAATTTAGAGGAAAGATACTTATAACTGGTCATTTGTGATCCCTAGGAATATGGCATGAAGATGAAAGATTAGAGCAGAGCAGAGAGCGTGAAGTATTGTGTCATCAAGAAGAGGTCTATGTGATAGAGAAGATAGAGTGTGTTATTCATTGGAACTGATTAAGACAAAAGGTCTACCTCATAGTTCACCAAGATCCAGATATAGTGTGTATCTATTATTCAAAAGGTTGCAGCCTTCACCCCTTTGAGTAGCGAGCTCTCAGACAGTGCGCTCTCACCTGTAATAGGGTCGATCATAAAAGACTCCTAATAGGATCTGAGTACTTAATGCATTGTAAAGATCAACTCCTAAGAGAGTTGTGAGATCTTCTAACAAGGATCATTATACATTAGTGCAGTTTATTAGTGGGTGTCAATTCCCACCGGGGTTTTTACCTATTTGGGTTTCCTCGTAACCAAAATATTGGTGTTGTGTTCAAGTGTTCTTTCATTGTGTTTATGCTTAAATTTTAAGTATACTTAATTGGATAAAGAATTGAGACTTGTAGATAACTGATTCACCCCCCCCCCCTCTCAGTTATCTCTTTGGACTATTCCTAACAATTTTTCCCCTAGAACATGTAATAAATGCCCAAATGACTGAAACAAAGGGTTGGTTTTTTTATCCTACCTATCGGTTAGGGACCCCATGTTGTTGGAAAGACCACATGATGTATGATCAGTGAGTCGGTCTCCCTCTATCTATCATTCTACTGCCTTCACTTAGAGCTCCAATTTCTCTCTTTTCAAGGTCTATGGTGCGAAAATGACCTATTTTATCTCTCTCTCTCTCTCTCTCTCTCTCTCTCTCTCTCTCTCTCTCTCTCTCTCTCTCTCTCGGATGCCTTTTCATCCACCCTTTCCTCCCCTCATGTCGATTCTTTCCATAATATTGTCTTTTCCACTCCCTTCTGCCCTGTTCATACCCTATTTTTTCCCACTACAACCCTTCATCACTTTTCTTTTCCAGACACTGCCAGACTCCTTTTCTATTTCCCTGCCACCCTCTTGAGGGGGCATCACCTAGTCTAAACCTCCCGACCCATAATCTGGGGAATTTTCACCATCTAGTCAAATCTTTGTGTTGTCTATTATTTCTAAACGTCTTTGAAATAGCGTTATCTTAACACTGTGTCGAAGAGGGGAAAAATGTACATACCTAAATCTAGTTACACAATTAAGTAATCTTATTTAATTTTCTCCTAAGGCATTGATGAGGCCAATTTAAGGCCTATTTGGTTTATATTTTTATGGTTAAGACTTGGGCATTTCATGAGTTTTTCATAGACATTATTCAGACTTCTTATGTTTTATTGCTACATGTGTGTATTTTGATGCTTTTAAGTTTGAATGAATATGCTGGATATATTACATAGTTATGAAGAATGAAATCTTATATCTTTCCATTCTGTATTAATTGGGTAATATCTCCTGTAGCCATATGATGAGGCAAAGATGATATAAAAAACTTATTGTGAATTTATATCTTGGGTTTATGTTGTGACTTTTGCATATACTCGCTAATCCCTTGCCGAAAATGTCAAGCCGACGGGCGAAGTAGATTTTAACATCATCAAGAATATTAAATGGAGCCATGAAGGTTGAATAACCATTTTTAGGATTCATAATGATACCACCATTTTGTAGTTGGTAGTAGTCATTGTTACTGACTAAGTCAATACTGTTAGTAGCCTTTTTGGAGTAAATCTAGCAGTTGCTCATTCCTGGATTTGTGCGTAGTTGAACGGAATTTACTTCCACATTAATGGTGCTATTTCTTTTGTATCTTAAAGTTGTCATCTCCATGATGTTGGAGAATCATAGTTTGAGGAAGTTATATTTTGAGTTGTTAAATAAGCTGGATTTGCAGATTTCCAGTTTAGCTAGTATGTTTTACTTAAAAATACTCTTTATAATCTAGTAGTAGTGAATACAACTCTGTTACTACATGTTGTATCTTTACTTATGAATGAATGAATGAATGACAATTTCAGCTCTTAATCTTTGAGTTTTGATTCATTCACTCTTTCGTGGTGGCCCACATGGATGGTGAACTCAGTTAGATTTAAGCTTCGTTGAAGTATTTAGACTCTGTTGCTCTTGCAGCCATTCAGTAGTAGAACTAATGGTTATTTCCTGTAGCATAGATGAATAGTGAGTTTATGTTTGAGCGTAGTTTCAAAGCTCCAGACTAAATCGTTACTCTACTTCTTAACTTATTATTTGCCTTCAAGCATTTCCCTTATTCAAGTTATGATGAGGCCTAAAGTGGATTAGAGCATATACTTTGTAGACACCAGTTCAAGTTTACGTCCCTGGTTGATGATTCAATGATTTTAGTATGCTATTTGAAGTATGATATTTGTCACTATTTAACCACAAAGCCACTATAAAAAGGTTGTCTAAACCTTAGTTACTAGGGTATTATACTGATTAGTCATTTTTGGCATCATAGGGACAATAATGTTGCCAAGTTCTTGTATGATTTTTTTTTTACTAGATTTTGTGTTTCCCAGGAGTTAATATTTGATCAAGGGGCTCAATTCACTTCCAATCTCCTAGCTATATTAATGGAAGAATATAAGATTCAACATGGTAAATCTTCCTCTTATCATCCTCAGGCCAACGCTCAGGTGGAGGTCACTAAAAGAGAGCTAGAAGCCATACTTACAAAGACAGTGTCAGTCTATAAAAAGGATTGGGAAACCAAACTTCTTGAAGCACTTTGGGCTTATCAGACTACTTGGAAATCTACAATAGGCTTCACTCCATTTGAGCCCGTCTATGGTAAGTCCACTGTGATGCTATTAGAATTTGAGCATAAGACATTAAGGACAACATTGGAGCTTAATCTGGACCTTACTCATGCTCAGAAGGAGCATTTTTAACTTTGAATGGCCTTGATGAATGACAAAAATCAGCCTTGAATAATACAAAACTGGTGTAGTAGCAACAAAAGGAGTGGCATGATAAATTTATCAAAGATAAGCAATTTTCCATTGGAGACTGGGCTCTACTTTATGATTCTCGATATCAACACACACCTGGGAAATTTCAAATCCCCTGGTTAAAACCATATGAGATCATTGATGTTTTCCACAATGGTGTCATGCAATTATCCACCATTGATCCTATTTGATTCAAGTTGGTTGTAAATGGACAAAGGTTGAAGCTGTATTGCAAACCACAAAGAAAAGAAGAGTTCCTATAGCAGTTTCATTCAGAACCTACACATGTTTCTCCTGCAGCCTCTATAAATGAGCCTCCTGCTCATTTTAGTTCTTCTCTTTGAACGTTCCCAGCTCATCATAATAAATAATTTCTTTATGAAAGTAATTTCTCCTTAATAAATTCCATCTCACTACTTCTAGTCTTTAAACCCATCCACCTCATCTTTCTCCACCAATGGATGACATTTACCGCTGCTATCAGGTTCATACACTCTACCGAGATATTAACTTTCTAGATTTGTTTTTCAAATATTGGCTGGGCCTTGTCATATGTGAAATTATGGGACCAATCGCTTAATTAAGTTGGGGGGAAGATATATCATTTTTTTTTGTTTCTTTATTTCCATGTAATTATTTTATGAGATTATTTTAAACCTTATTTTCATTTTCGCACACTTTCTACCAAATTTAGCATTGTGGGATGTGACAATCTTTAAAGAACTATTATTTCACACATAATATGCAAAGGTGGCTAGTTCGGGAGTCTGCAAAGTAATTATGAATAATTAATGCATGGTATGTTGCATTCATTTTTACTTAGAAGCCTAAATGTTTAGAAGCTCCGAAAATTTTTGCATTCAAAATTTCCCTGTAGCATCCTCTGAATAATCTTGCTAAAGAGTGTGTGATTTTTCTACAAAACTATTTTAAGTGGTTGAGTAATCTAAAGGATGGGAGGAGATTTGGTTTGGCATGAACCCACAATTCATGATATTTTATTTAATGATCAAACATGCATGCCATATTTCCAAGCTAGAGGGTGGTTTGATTATATCTAGAGGCTCACCAGCTAGGATGGTGAGGTAGCATTACAATTTTTAAATACACTTCATGAAGGAGTAGCTATGGTTAAAGGGCTCAGGGTTCCATTTAGTTAGTCAATTGTGCTTGAGGTTATGGGTTTTCCATAGGAAGGAGAAGAGCTCTCAGAGAGTTTTGATCTGATGACTTCTAGGGCACAGTTTACTCTGCACTCAGACCCACCATTGCAGGTTGACAAAAGAAAGGTATGAGCAAGTTGTCTTTGCTTGACCCTTTTAGACAATGCACCATTTTTGTAATCAAGTATTTTACCTATGAAGGATGACATACATTCTTGCATTCTCTTCATTTTAAGTTATTGATCTATTTGTGGCATGATAATCAACCTATTAATGTTCTGAGTTTCTTATTTAATATCTTGAAGAAGAGAGCTTGTCTAGTGAAGGTAGGTAATCCTAAAATTGTCTCTCATCACTATCTAATTAAGTTAATTGTAGAAAAATCTTTGAGGGAACAATTAGAAATGTCATGGGAGGACTTCCTTTTGGAGGGATTTAAGGAACAACCCCTAAGGCCTATAGGGAAAAGAGTAGGAAAAATAATTCAAGCTAAGCATGGGGTTGAGAAATTCATTGAGGAATTTGAGCCAGTGTCTTCTTCAGGAAGATGGCCTAGGTCTAGGAAGCCCGAAAATTATCCTCAAACCTCCATCTCTGAATTAACCTAGAGTTTTGGTAAGAAGAAAACCTATGAAGGAAAGGCTACTCCCTTGTCTTTAAAAACTAGGGCTTTTGTAAGTAAGGAAAAGAAAGGAAAGAAGAATGCGTCTATTTCTTATGATAAGACAAAAGAACAATCTCTTGCAGCTTCAACTGTTCCTAGGAAACAAAAAGTCCCTAATAAGGAAACCAAAACACCTATGAGAAGAAGTCGTCGAGTGAAGAAAAGTGTGTCCACGGATATGCCACCAGTAAGGTCAATTGTTGAACCTAAAGTTTTTGAGTCATTCGAGGCAAGGAAAGATGAATCTGGAGGCAAACAACAAGAATTACCTAATTTATTTTCCAAAGATGAAAAAGGACAATTTCCTATGGGAGGAATAAGAGAAGAATGCATAGTAATTGGGGATGACACCAGTTCTAATGAGAAATCCTATAGGTTTCAGAGGAAGGGTTCATCTTCCAAAGGTCCTCAAATTGTTGATGACCTTAGTGACTCAGAAAATGATGAGATGTTAGGGGAATGTTTTGCAGTGATAAAAAATGTACCAGATTCACCTCCTGTAGCAACAAGAAGGAATTTATTTGAGGAGGATTCTGATGTTACCATGGGTTTTTTCAATGAAATGGTTTAGTAGATTTTGAGTCAGGGTTTAGATGCATTGGCCACTGTTGCTTAGCAGTTAACATAGAAAGATCTATGGTAGTGTGGATGGATCCCATGAAGGTAATGAATTTATATAACGGTAAGCCTTTTGTTCCACAATCACTAGGGGAAAACCCTTGTGTTGATGCCACATCAAATGTTTCTTTCTCCAAGTCATTACTTTCCATTATTTTTCAACTATCTAACTAGTTGGTTAAAGAAAGGGAACAATGGAAGCAACAGAGGAAAAGTTTAAACCAATTCATTGATCAGCATTATCAGGAGCTTCTTGAAAAAGAAGAGGAAGTGGAACAACTTCAGGAGAAGCTATCTAAGGTAATGTCCATGATACCTGGGCTAATGATCTGTAGATCTCCATCCCCTCTCTATGCTATTTTCCTTAAGGAGTAGTTCTTAAACTATCAATTGACTTGCATAATACTGGATAGGTCTCCATTGTTAAAAGAGCCCCTTTAGTTTTCTCAAGCCTTCCATAATTCTCATGTAGAAATTCAAAATTTATTAGGTGAGTTTTTTGTAATACCCCTCCAACCTTGTCAAGTCCTAGTTATGCTCACTAGAAATTAGGAAGAGCTATATGTGAGGATGATCCTTCTCATGATGGTTGCTTAAACCGAACCTCTTCCAACTCACCATAACTTCATATTTTAATGTGGGAAATAATAATATTGCATAGGTATGTTCCTATACATCTTCTTATGTGTCAGAAATAGTTTAGGACCTTAATGCTAAAAGGATCACCTGATAGACTTATATGCTTTTATGTGAAATTCTCATTATTAATATTTATGTATACCTTAGGTTAATTGATTATAATCACTTAGGGGTTAGATGTGTTACCTTTTCTAATAATGTTACTTGGGATTAGACGTGATTAATGCATTTAGGGTTATATGATTTGTTTATCTTGATTTGATAATGGGACATTTTGAGTACATCCCTGATGGTTAAATGGATTTGTGAAAGTTAATAGATGACTTACATTTACATGAATATGTTATGATGCAATTCTTGTTATAAAATATGGAAAAGAGATTATTCTATTACTAACCACACTAATCCAATTATGCTCTCTTGATATCACTATCTGATGTGAGTGTAGGATGAGGGGAGGCAGTCGTAGTTACTCCTACAGGAGGTCCACACAATGTTGCACTCTCCCTCCTTGTTTTCCATTATCTGTTTATATATATATATGTATGCATGTCAGTTGGTGTTGCAAGATGCAAGTACCAGGCATCAACTCCACCTGGCTACATAGGTCTAAGTGTGCCTTCAAAATCCTTGAACTATTGTTGTGTGGATATATTACCAAGATTACTCTCAAGGTTACTCATGGACTTAGATTTCTATTTAGGCCTAGCTGAGGGATTTGAATGCAGTATGTGATGTGGCCTTGTGATTTGATGTGGTTATGAGATTAATGATGTGAGTTAGATTTATCCTTGTAAGTATATGTATATATATTTATTATATATGTGTTATATTGATTGTATGTTATATAGGTATGTGTATATGTGGGTGCACACACATATACCCATGCTTATATAAATAATAATATTTGTATGTTTTTTTATTGATTGTGTAAATGGTATTTTAATAATTAAATAAAGTGAATTCAATAAAGTCTATTGAATGAAGTGTATTAAATAAAAGGTGAAAATAATAAATAATTAATATAAGAAATGCTCTTTGTAGTAAAACTAGCTATCTAGGAGGGAGTTGAACTCAAGACCTCCTAGAAGTTAGGATAGTTGTTTTCCAATTGTGCTATGAGTTTTCATTGAAAGCTTAATATTTATCCTTCTTGTTATTGGTTTCTTTGGAGGAAATTTTTTATTAAATTTATTAAAAGCTTTAGTATTGTTTACGGGAGATGTTGGTTTAATTTTTCAACCAACTATGGAAGTTGGAGAAGTTGATTCCTGTAAAGAAACTCCTCCAACCATATAGTTGGAGATTAAATATATGTGTTTTTGGGAGTTTTGGGGAGGAGAGGTTTTCAAAGAAATTTTGGAAGTTGTTTGCATATATCATTCTGGAAAGATATTTTTTGAGGTTTTTGTGAGGTTGAGAGTTCTCTAGTTTTGTGAGTGCTAGTGTGGGGATTGTCTGTGAGTAAGGAGGATTGCTTGCTAGTGGAAGTCCATCAAGGAGGCTGCCATATCTTGGAGATTTGTAGAGTGTGCTCTAGCTACTTGAAGAGGATTCTCCAGAGGACCCCAGGTAGGGTCTGAATTTGGGATGAAATCTCTATTCTTCCTATGTGTATTATGAATGGGTTAAAAATTAGTTTTAGAATTTTTGGGAAGTTGAAAATTTGATTTCGTGAAAGTGTTTTGCAGTGTCGTATGACATTGTAGTCATACCCATATGACAATTGGTCAAATGTCGTATGGGAATGCATACATTGTCGTATGGGATCATAGACAAAGTCATTTGGAGTTTTGAGGTTTTTAGGGGCTCATATTTGAAGAATTTGTGGTAGGATTTATACAAATATAACATTTAAGTATAACATTCTAGGATGTTTGAGATAGGTTTCAGCTTCATAGGAGTTAAGATGCAAATTCTAGATTTTGGAGATTTCTGAAAAAAATCAAGCTTAGCCAAATTTCAGGCACATGAGGTTTCCATAGTTGGAATGTTGTTTTAATGCATATGGAAGTTTTTATCACCTATGTATGTTTGTTACTTGTTTTGTTGAGGTCATATGGTGTACTTATGATGTTTTTTCACTTGGCATATACTTGAGCTTAGTTTATGAGGCTAGGACTCATCTCGATGGCCTATGTGCATAGGAGGGTTCCTTAGACCTATAAATGAGCCTTGGAAAGTTGTACTTATACATGTGGAAAGTTGTATCTTTTTCTTTGAGATTTCTTGTGATAGACATTCTTCCAATGGTTCCTGTTATGTATATGGCTAAGGTTAGGACTCACTCTGAGGGCCTAAGTGCATAGGGGAGTTTCCTAAACCTATGAATCAGGACTTGGAAGTGTTATCTTGTTTTTGTGGCTTGTGATGGGGTAATGGAATAGGAACCCTAAGTGAGTGGATCACCATAGGTTTTGGAACCCTAAAGTGGTTTCCAGATGATCCTATGGGTGGGTTGTAAAAAGTGATAACCTTAAAAATTAACTTGGGAAGGGGGGATTCAAAAGATAATGAAAGAAAACATAAGAATTGCCACACAAACTTGATTGGAGTACCAGGACTAGGGATAACTACCAGGGTGGATCCCTATTCATAAAGGGGGGACTAGGGTTACATGGTTGCTAGGGTGGATCCCAATACACAAGTTGTGTGATGACACTCACTTAGGTGGTCTCCTAGAACCTTAACCTCGGTGTTATAGTGTGATGATATTTTATGTGCACTATTCTTGTGCTTTTGAGTCTTGGATTTATTGGTATTTGAGACCTAGATTGCCTTAAGGTCTTGAGAGTACCTTGGTTCTATCTCCTAGCATAGGGGGTGGAACATTACCAGTTTCACATAGCTGGGTGGAAAATCTCTTTCGAGGTATTGTTCATGGTTCGAGTCGTGACTTGGACTCCGATTTGTTCAATGGTGAAGTTTCTATTCTTGTATCATGTATCTCTATATTTTGAAATCAAGATGTAAATATGTGTTGTAAGCCCTTGGGAAACTTGATGTAATTATCTTTCTATATGCCTTCAGGCAATGTGCAATAATTGTAATTATGCTTGTAAAAGGCAATTGTAAGAAATAAGTTATGTATATGGGAAGGGTAGAATTATGAATCTAAAAAGGAAATGGAATATGGTTAAATCAATGAGTAATTTCTACCTTACATCTCTTGTGAATCTTAAATGAAATTGGAAGTAATGGTTCTATGAAAACCTTTTTAATGCAAGTACTTATGGATGTAAACCTCTTTAAAAGGAAACTCATTTTGATATGTGGAATAGTGAAAAGTTATGCTAAGGGTTGAAGGGTATCTCCAAGTGAAATAATAAGGGAAAGGAAACATGTATGTTATTGAAATTAGTAATGAGATGTGACTTCTTAAATGTATAGTTCAATGTGAGTAATGTGTGATTATTAAAACAAGGTTTTAATCTTAATTCTTAACTAGACTTATACAAGGTTATAGATGATGACTTGTGGAAGTTAAATTTATGGAAAAAATGATTCATTTAATGGTTTATGTTGGTTATCAATATATGGCTAAGTACTTTATGCTCTTTCTATTATTATCTTGAAATGAAGATAGAAAGTGAGGACTCTTAATGGAAAAGCTTAATTGAGTTTTAATGGTGCATTTTAGTTGAGCATAGATAAGGTTAAGGAGTAAATAAATAGGAGAGAATAAATGTACTTAGTGGATGAGATAAGTAATGTGTTCTTGTTGCATTTCTAAAATTAAATGACGTGTTAGTTTGGTAAAGAAAATGAATTCAATTAATTCATTAAGGCAATTGGTTTTGAAGTAGAATGAAAGCAATGTCTCAATGTAAATTGAAGTTGAAATAGAAATAGAATTCATTAGATTACGTAATACTTGATAATGGTAAATGAATTCATTAAGGGAACCTTAAGGAATGTAATTGTGAATGGTTATGATGATATGTTATAATGTTAAGAAAAAAATTTGTTAGTTGTAATTTTAGGTCATAGACCTGATTCCTTATGGGTTCCCTGGTGGGGACATTACATTTTTCCTCCACAATATTGTAGTACCCAATGATAGAGTCTAGAATCCCTTGTTGTATGTTGGGGATATTCAATTGAGAGCCCTTATGTCATGGATTCAAAATGAAGTTAGGAAACCCAAGTCAAAGTGTATAGGGATTTGGAGGAAGAAATTCCTCTCTACCTAAGACCGGAGGCTAAGGATCCTAAAACTTTTTATTATGATTGGATAAAGATTGCCCCTTCAGATTCTGGAAGTAAAATTATCTAGCCTCTTCATAATGCAACTTTTGATGAATATTCTTGAATGGCTGAAGTTGAGTTACCTAAAGCTATGAACTCAACCCAGTGGCGATGGATCAATTTGGCTGAGGACTTAAGGAAAAAAGAACCACATTCACCTCTTAACTTCAGGATGGAAAATAAATGAGAACCATGGTATATTGCATTGGGTAGAGTAAGGCAGAGTTTCTATATCCCTCTCACATTCTAGCCACCCTTACTCATTTCTCCTTTGTTGGAAAATTCTGAGAGCTTGGAAGCTTATGATATGGCAGGGGAAGTTAGGATATGGGAGAAACATAGGGAAACCAAAGGGTTCTATTGGAGCTATGTAGAGGGAGGTATTGGTCAAAAGACAACAACAGACTATAGGATGACAACAAGGCTAAAGAACTTTATGTTTGTTGGTAGACCAGCAAAAGGGAAAGTTGGGGGAAATGATGAGGCCAGTTTAAGGCCTATTTGGTTTATAGTTTTATGGTTAAGACTTGGGCATTTCATGAGTTTTTCATATAAATTATTCACACTTCTTATGTTTTATTGCTACATGTGTGTATTTTGATGCTTTTAAGTTTGAATGAATATGCTAGATATATTACATGGTTATGAAGAATGAAATCTTATATCTTTCCATTCTACATTAATTGGGTAATATCTCTTGTATCCATATGATGAGGCAAAGCTGATATGAAAAACTTATTATGAATTTATAGCTTGGGTATATGTTGTAACTTTTGCATATGCTTGCTAATCCATTGCAGGAAATGTCGAGCTGATGGGCGAAGAAGATTTTAACATCATCAAGAAGACAAAGTGGAGCCATGAAGGTTGAATAACTATTTTCAGGATTCATAATGATACCACCACTTGTAGTTGGTAGAAATCATTTTTATGGACTAAGTTAATATTGTTAGAAGCCTTTTTGGTGTAAATCTAGCAGTCGTTCATTCCTGGATTTGTGCACATTTGAACGGAATTTACTTTCACATTGATGATGCTATTTCTTTTGTATCTTAAGTCATCATCTCCATGATGTTGGAGAATCATAGTTTTACGAAGCTCTATTTTGAGTTGATGTTAAATAAGATGGAGTTGTAGATTTCAAGTTTAGCTAGTATGTTTTCCTAAAAAATACTCTTTGTAATCTGACAGTAGTAAATACAACTCTGTTACTAAAATTTGTATCTTTACTTATGAATGAATGAATGAATGATAGTTTCAGTTCCTAATCTTTGAGTTTTGATTCATTTACTCTTCCGTGGGGGCCCACATGGAAGGTGAACTCAATTCATAGTAGGTAGAAATTAGATTTAAGCTTTGTTGAAGTATTTAGACTCTTTTTATCCTACAACCATTTGGTAGCAAAACTAATGGTTGTTTCCTGCAGCATAGATGCATAGTGAGTTTATGTTTGAGCATAGTTTCAAAGCTCTAGATTAAATCATTACTCTGCTTCTCAACTTAGTATTTTCCTTCAACAATTTCCCTTATTCAAGTTATGATGATGACTACAGTGGATTAGAGCATATAATTTGCAGACACCATTTCAAGTTTACATCCCTGTTTGATGATTCAATGAGTTCAGTATGCTATTTGAAGTATGATATTTGTCACCGTTTAACCACAGAGTCACTATAAAAAGGTTGTCCAAACCTTAGTTACTAGGGTATTATACTGATCGGTCAGGAATTATATTAATTAAATATTATTATTTGGTTAGTTTATGTCATATTAATTAACTTTAGTCCAATTAATTATCTAAATGATAAATCTATAGTTTAATAATTAATTAATCCCTATTTCTCTATTAATTTAAATGGATACAAATATATATTTAAATTAATTCATAAAACCCCATTTTCCTCCCACTTGGAATTAAATAAAGTATTTAACCCAACTTTAACACTTAACCAAACCCATCTCAAACTCCTAACATGGAGTTCATACTCAACCCAACCCATTCACCCATGCTAATCAGCATTAATTAGCTAATGACCCATGATTAGCTAACCCAATCCTCCACTCATTCTCTCTCCTACAATCACATCCCCCTAGACCTCCCACTTTCCTTCTCATCCAACCCTAATCACCTCTTAAACATTTGCACAATCATAATCCATGGATTAAGAAATTCTAAGCCAACCCATGTCAACCCTCATGTCACATCCTCAAATCCCCCAATTCCCACACCTCATGTCAACCTTAAATACTCTTACACATCCCTTACACACTCCATGCTTTTCTTACACTTTTTTCCCCTCTCACATCTCCCAAAATGATCACATTCTCCCATTTTTTCCAACCTCTCCGATTGTGAGAATTTTCACAATGATATGCATTTGAGAAAGAACAATCCATGTTCTCTCTCTCAAATGCATCTTGACCCTTCCTTAGGTTTACATCTTGACCATCCATTTGACCTTCCCTTTGCCTATAAATTGAGCCCTCATCTTTTTCATTTTCATCCACCATCAGAGAAAATTTACCATGCCCATTTGAGAGCCAAAAATCACACTCATAGTCTCATAATGCTTAAATTTCCATTCATCCACTGAAGATCATTTTGGAGTTTGAGCATCATCTTTTGAGCACACATACCCTCATTGGCAAAATCTTCTACTTTTGAGCTTCTTGGGTTTGTTTGTTGTTTTGCACTCTCTTCCCCTTGCTTTCATTTGTAGTGTCTAATCTTAAAGGTTTATCTTCTTTGTTTTGTTGAATGCTAGCTTATTTTGGTATTCTCTAACAACACATTTTAAGTAATACACAATCCTTATTTTTCTATAAAAGGATTCCTAGGATCATTTAGAAGGACCGGAACTTGACTAGTTTTTTCTTGCAAGTTCTGAGTCAAGGGTATCAGATTGTATTAGGTTATGTTATTATAATAAATAACAAGTTCTCTAGTTTTTAGCCATTATTGAAGTTTTTTATGATTAAAGGTACAATGTATACATGAAACATGATTCAGTATATATGAATATAAAAATTCTAGGGTTTAAATCTCTCCTTTGTGTACACTTCTTTGACTTATGAGTTTTCAAATTCATTGCATAGAATTCTTTTGTGTATGTGTTTCTATTCCTCTTCTTTGACCTAGGATCAAATTAAATAGCTTTGGCTAGAACATAGATTCTTCTTGGTTTACATAAGGATTTCTATAAGTAGTGTGAATCCAAAGATAGTTTGATTAGTATTGTCATAAGGTGGTAATATTTGAGGGATCCTAAGTTAATAAATTTGCTTGGTTTCTGTATATCTTACTTTGTAGTAAAGTATAGCACAATGGATAAGGCACTGGCTAGAAATGAGTTCATTTTGCAATAATAATTTCTTAATAGGGTTTGGTTATATAAATTTGTCAAAAGATCTTTAAGGTACTGTGATCTACAAGTTGTATCCCATTAATGGTAATGGAGAATCAATAAATGACTTGTTATCATTTAGTATTTTCTTACCATTTATCTTTTATATTAAATCTAGTTTGAAGTTATAGAGTAAGGTTTATTTTGCTAGATTAGGAGCACCCTCCTTGGTTTTGTAGATCCAGAAGTGCAGAGGGAAGTCTTGTCCCTATAGTTGGTCCAGTCATCCTAGATATTCATAATTGGAACTAACCATTCCCTAAAATCTATCTGTGGATGTATTGGTTGTTGTCATAAGCATAAAGTCTATTTTGAAGAACCAACATACCACACAAAAAATATCAACTAGGGTTTACAAGAAGGAACCCTTGACCTAATTTTACAAATTAAGATCCAGATCTCAACCTGGCTTTGATACCACATGACGTAAGGCTGAGCGGGATGAGGGGCCAAAGGCATACCCTAATCACCAACCTCCTTGTAGAAAAAACATATGGAAGTAATAACACAAAAGGGAGAGAGAGAATACAGGGAAAATCATATATTACTCATCAAATAACCTCATACATGTTAGGTTGTAAGGCCTTCCCGGTTACGTCCATTACAATCAGGATTCAATTACATAGTCCTCCAACATGTGAGGATTCAACTTTCAGGAACTATCTTCTATCTCCTAAAACTGATGCCTAAAACTACAACATACTACTTTATTTATACAAGAGGTTACCAAAACAATTCGACCTTCAGATACATCATTGGAGAAAGAAATGACTAGATCTAGGTCCACACACTTCTCAATGTTCAATGTAACCATTAACTCCACAACAAAAATTAAATGTACAAGTCAACCTCAATAGAAATCCAAACATAACAAGATTACTGAGCGACATGAAAAATAACTCGGTGAACCAACCAAGCCAACTCAGTGAATGAAGGAACTGAGTAGCAATCGAGCCCCGTCGGTGGAAATAGGAAAAAATCACTTAGACCCCAAAAGCATCTACCAAGCATATCTAATAATTCTAACTTTTTTTTGGTGACACAGGTTTTCCAAGAACCCGAGATACTCCTTCATTAATATATATACATGTCCATATACATATACATATACATATACATATACACATACACATACACATACACATACACATACACATACACATAGACATACACATACATACATAAGCATATACATAGATGTATGCATATGTATATGTCTATGTGTGTGTGTATGTATATGTATATATATATGTGTGTGTATATGTATATGTGTGTATATGTATATGTGTGTGTATATGTATTTGTGTATATGTATATATATATATATATATATATATATATATATATCTATATATCTATATATATATATATATATATATATATACGTATATATATATATATATATATATATATATATATATCTGTGTGTTTGTGTGTGTGTGTATGTATATGTATACATATAGGTATATGTATATGTATATGTATATGTACATGTATATGTAAATGTATATACATTTACATATACATGTACATGTACATATACATATACATATACATTTACATATACATATTCATGTATATGTATATGTATATGTATATGTATATGTGTATGTGTATGTGTATATATATGTATATGTGTATGTGTATGTCTATGTCTATGTATATGTATATGTATATGCACAAATGTATATGTATATGTATATGTGTGCATATGTAAATGTATATATACATATGTATATGTATATGTATATGTACATGAATATGTATATGTAAATGTATATGTATATGTATATGTATATGTACATGTACATGTATATGTAAATGTATATACATTTACATATACATGTACATATACATATACATATACATATACATATACATATACATCTACATGAATATGTATATGTAAATGTAAATGTATATGTATATGTACATGTACATGTATATGTAAATGTATATACATTTACATATACATGTACATATACATATACATATACATATACATTTACATATACATATTCATGTACATATACATGTACATATACATATACATATACATATACATATGTATATATACATTTACATATGCACACATATACATATACATTTGTGCATATACATACACATATACATATACATATACATATACATATACATATACATACACATACACATATACATATACATATACATACACATAGACATATACATATACATATACATATACATATACATATACATATACATACATACACATATACATATACATATGTATTGTGTGTGTGAAAATTGTACCTGATCTGTAGACACAACACTCAGTAAAACATTAGAGGTTAGTGATAATCAAAATCGTGCAAAATTGAAATCTAATCTAACCAAGCGATTTACTGCCTTCTAGTAGGTGTGAGATTAATGTTCTCAGATTGTAATCGAGATCAGTGACCTAGACAACACCTAAATGAAGGATTTGAATGCAAAAGATGGATATGAAATTGAATGCAATTAATCTATATTTTTTTGATATTTTCTATGCAATAAGAATGATAAATTGATATGCTATGGATGCTAAATGATCTAACAATGAAGATTCTAACAATGATATGAAAAGCTATGAAATTCTATGCTATGATATGAAAAATATGCAATTGAAATTGATCTCACAAAGCTTTGAATTCGCAAGTTGATTCTTTCAAGCTCCAATTGTGCAAATTCTCCAAATCTGATATGCTATGATTCCTGTAGAGTAAGTTTGCAATTTGCGAGATGATTGAGAGATGAATTATGAAGAGCTGAGCATTGTTTTTATAGAAATCCAAGGCTTTGGAGGTGCATGGGAAAAAGCCATAAATCACTCAAATAACTCAGGTTGATTTTTGAGTTATTTTTAAATAAAAGATAATTAACTCACAAAAATATGCAAAAGCTAAGCTTTAACTCAAAATAGAGTTTAGCTTTAATTGATAATTGATAGTTGTTTTCTTTTATGATTGTGCATGTTTTATTTATGAATTAATTTAATAATAAAGTGATTTATTTCCAACTTAACTGCTTTTAAAAATAAAACAATTGATTTATGGGTTAATCAATTATTTAATCAAATTTTTATTAAAAACTATATTATTAAATAATGACAACTTGCTTTAATTAATTAAATAAAAATTTAATCAATTATTCATAGGATATTTGGATTTATTGTCAAAATTAAATAATATAATTAATAATAGATAGAATTAAATTTAATTAAACAATTAAGTGGCAAATATTAAATCTAATTAATTAAATATGAAAATATTCAACTAATTAAACTTTAGGATAAATTGGATTTATCACCAAATAATCATTAAATTAAAGATAATTAAGATAATTAGGAATATTACTAGGAATATTCCCCTTGATGCAGAATTTAAGATAATCAATTAGATTTGATGATGTTCAGATGTGTCTTAGGTTAGGACTTTGATGTCGATTTTGTTTGAATTGTCGATGTAGAAGATTAATGAACTTATAGCCCATTTTTGGGGTATTACATTTTGCCCCTCTTTGAATTACTGGGTGAAGCGCAGTGGTTCAAAGAAAGTCTGTGTTTGATAGAGATATGAAACTGATTCAAAAGATAAACTGATCTCAAGATAGAAACCGATTGAAAGATATTGAGATAGGAGTTGATTGATATTGAATTGATATGAAGATAATAGGTCTTGAATGACCAAAGATAATGTTCACTATAACAGCGATGAACCTATGATTGTGAAAAAGTGTCAAAATGCCTGATTCTGAACCTTAGGATTGATAAGAAGTGAGTGACCCGTTCTAGACTCGATTGTCGTAGCAGAACTAGCAAGTATCACATCTGAATCCTTCAGTTGCCGAAGAACCAAGGAAAGAACACTATGATCCGATGGTTGCAAAAACTGATACAGTTTATAAGATTAGGAGAATACCAGATTAATATGGATCTTGATGAATCTGATATGCCCCAAGTGATGATAGATTTTCCCCGAGCGATGAGGTCTTTTTTTTTGATGAATCAGTATCTAGACGTGATTGTTGTCTTGATCACTGATGAAAGATATTGATAGATTTGATTGACAAACTTTGAATGATGTGCAATACCATGCCCCCTTTGGGATTAAAATTGAAATCTGACAAGAAAAGTCAGCGTTATAGTTTAGAAGCATGTTAATTGATTTGAGAAGTGGTTATATACGTCCGAGAATGCATTCTGCATCATTTAGAGGTCCTGGAGACTAAGTTTGACTAGGTTAAACCATGAGCTGACCATGGTTGACCAAGTTGAAATTTTGATAGTTTGATGTTTAGATAATCAGTTACGTTGAATATTGGATTTCTGTGATGATTGAAGGTTGATTATGCAAGCAATTAATAATATGAATGATCTCAGATTTGAATTTTGGTCCCGAAAAAGGATTCTACTTGCTATTTCATTGGAGGAACCTTCATGTGAGATTCAGCTCTTGTTAGATTTGAAGAATTGATATGAAGAATTGTTTAAGCTTTGAAGTTCATTTAGCCATTGTGAGATCATGCAACATGCAAAATGCAATGAGACATGCAAAATGAAATGCAACATAAGACCTAGGACCTAGTCACTGATCATGTGTCGATTTGTTATCATCATTGAACTTTTAGGTAACCAGATAAATCAATACAATGCCCACTAGCTATGAAACCATAGACATATGAATATCGATTTGTATGCACAAGAATCAATACAACACCCATTGGTTATACAACCATGGACATATGAATATTGATTTTATTTTCGGAATGTCAGAGTAGATATAAGCACCAAGGCACAAACGCCAAGATGACCTGAATATCATGTCCATTTTGATATAGCAATTTGTATAAGCATCAAAACATAAATGTCATGATGACCTGAGTACGCCTTGCATTATAAACACATCAAACAGTCAAGAGATCATTCTAAATCCAATGTGAATTACCCGTAGTGACCCTTTATCGTTCACATCCTTAGGCAAGATCGCGTTTCATAGTAGGAGAAAGAATTCACTCAAAAAGACAATAGTTAGATCAAACTTCCTTGAATTGTCTAGGTATCAATGGTTGAGGTATGCATGGCCATCCAATTCGAGATAGAGGCTCTTATAGTTGGACACCATTTCAATCCAGAATTTCCAAAGTTGTTAGATTTTCACATACAAGCAGAAAACCAAGAAAAGATTATGCCCCCAGTCATCACTCTCTAAATCCTGTAAAGGACATCATTGAGGAGCTCAAAGGGACACAATACACAAAAATCTCAATGCGAATCAGTAAGCATACAAGGAGATAAAAGCATGAAGCACAAATTGTTTTCAATTTGAGTTTGATGTTTGATTGCGTTGTTATAGATGCAAAATCCTTTCTAGAGACAAGACAGACTGACTGACTCAAATGAAGCTTCAAAGGACTCTGAGTGGATATGACACGTCTAAGATACATTGGAGACTATAAGATATGACATTGATTGCCCCCAAGTTTGAACATTGATAGGATACAGACGTGCAAGCTGATTGGTGTACAGACCGACTTATTGAAAACTGGAAATGCAGAAACAAAGTGGGAGATATGTACAAACTAAAGCAAGACTGAAAGCTGGGAAAGACCAAGATTGTGCTGATAGATGGAGCATTTTGAACAAGTGGCGCCCATTTTCCGGGTTTTCACCATCTTGGTAGAGATTCTATTTTTGCTACCAAGGTGCCTGTTTCCAGGTTTTCACCAAGGCACTTTTCTTTTTTTTTCATTTTTTTTGTACTTTTCATTTTTTTTATTTTTTTGTGAATCATCAAGGTGCCTATTGCTAGGTTTTTACCAAGATGTTCATTTTTTCAGGACTGTTTTTGATTTTGAAGATTTTTTCAGGATATTTTACCATAGACTGAATGCCTTAGGCGTAGAATTTCTTCAGATGGAGAACATTGATTGGTTCTCGGAGCTGTTCTCCTTTAGTTGTTGAGAGTTGATAAGCACCAAAGCCAAAAGTAGCAGTGATAACAAAGGGACCCAGCCAATTGGGTTCAAACTTCCCCTTGCGTTCTCGATGTGATTGATTTTTAGGATTTTCTCTCAACACTAGATCACCAACCTGAAATTCTCTGTGTCTGACTTTCTTGTTGTAGCCTCTAGACATTCTTTTCTGATACACTCTAAGATGATCATACGTTTCTTGTCTGCGCTCATCTAGTAGTTCCAGTTCTTGTAACCTAGACACTCTGTAGTCATCATCAGTTACTAGACCATGCATTCTGATTCTGAGTGATAGGATTTCAACCTCAATAGGCAGTACCGCTTTAGACCCATAAACTAAAGCGAAAGGTGTAGCCCCAGTAGGTGTTCTGATACTTGTTCTGTAGGCCCATTCTAATACTTTTTCTGATACTGGTTCTGATACTGATTCTGATACTGATTCTGATACTGATTCTGATAATTATTCTGATATTGGTGCTGATACTGGTTCTGATACTTGGTTCTGATACTTATTCTGATACTGGTTCTGATACTTGGTTCTGATACTAATTCTGATACTAGTTCTGATACTTGGTATACTTGATAGCATCTTTTTCCATTGCAAACTCCCAAGCAAGATTATATCGTGTAGTCCCAATGTCTAGCAAGGTGGAGAACAAGAGGGATTAGCAAGCTGGTGGAAGAGATGGAAGACAAGAGAATGAAGGAGAATGAAGGGAAGAAATCCTCAAGGGAAAACTCCTCAAGAATACTCAAGCTAGGGAAAAATCATCATGTAAAGCATATTTGGATAAGTAAGGAAAGGCTAGTATAGGATAAGTCACAAAAGCGTAGTGCAAGAGTAGGAAAGAATGCAATCCAAAGGAGTAGACATGTCAAGAGGCTTCATAGCACTATGTTTTACTCTTTTTTTTTATTTTTATTAGATCAAGACCAAAGGGGAAAAGGATAGCGATAGAAGAAAATGAATGGAGGAAGATGGATATGAAGGCTAAACATGGAAGGAATGAAAGCAAGATCATCGTAAGATAGCTCACAAAATAGCCAAATGTTCGTGTATAGATCAACATTGTCAAGATCAAAGAGAGAAGATGGAATGGATGAAATATGTAGAAGAACTACGCATGATGCCTGATTGCCAAGTTTTCATCATGGTACTTATCCAAGGTGCCACAAGGAAGTGGTTTTCACCATAGGATGAATTTATTTCTCTTTACTTTTGCTACCAAGGTACCTGTTTCTAGGTTTTCACCAAGGCACATTTTCAATTTTTTTTAAATTTTTTAAATTTTTTAAATTTTTTAAATTTTTTTAATTTTTTTAATTTTTTAATTTTATTTTTTGGAAGAAGGCAAAATTTTTAGATAATTCTCCTTGAAAGGATAAACCATGATATGCCAAGGATTCAAAATGACATGCTTAAAGATGCTGATAGGGAAAGGGAGATGAAAGAGAAAAATAGAGGATAAGGTTTTATGTAAAGCGAGTGAGGTTGGAAGATAAGAGGAATAGGCAAGTGAGGAAAAATGATAGAAGGTAGAAGGATAATGCATGGAAGGATTGTGAAAGGGTAGATGGAAAGGAAGGCAAGCTCAAAATCAACACATACCTTGAAGGGTGGTGAGAGGATGGAGGAATCGTGAATGAAGGAATACGTGAAGGAATATGGTGAATGTTTAGTAGAGGTTGTGGTTTAGGTGCATGGAATGGAAGAATATTTTTGGAGGGAGATGAAGTGGAAGCCTTTAGAAGCTTGAATGTCAATTTCACTTTTTACTCAACACCAGACTCTTTCAAGAGAGACTTTGGAATCCATATAGCCGTAGGCTTTTCATTTCTTTTTGGTAATTTAGAGAGAATATCTTCAATGATGGATTTTGGAACCCATACTTGTCTTGTAGTTTTTTTCTTAGATATCTCTTTTGACTTTATGTTTCCATGTCTATTAGAGGAGACATGGTGATCTTCTTTTTTTGATGGATTCTTGTATTGCTTCTTTTTCTTGTATTGAACATTCAAGTTACTTCCAAAAGACTTGGGACTTGTGGAAGAAGGAGGATATGATTGGTTTAGATGGGTGGGTGGATGAAAAGGATTCAAGGGTATGCATCTATGTTGATCTTGAGGAAAGATAGGAGATGGAGGTATATAAGGACCTAAGATGGATGGAAAATTAGGAGAGTTAGGAGGGGAAAGTGAAGGGACATAAGGACCCAAGATGGAAGGAAGGTGTGAAGCTCTTAGTAGTGGTGGAAGAGGTCCAAGGATGGAAGTGGAAGATGCAAAAGGATAATTAATAAGTTCATCAGCATCTATATGACAACCAAGGATATCAACATCTTCAGAGTGAGCATTAGAATTTTCAATAGAATCATGGATATCTTGAATAAGAACATTTTCTTTGATAGGATCATTCAAAGCTTGCGAAGACTTAGGAAGAGTAGAAAGCGGAAGTGAACATGGAATGGTAGAATAAGAAGATGGAAGACTTTGATCTTGAAAATGATCATTGGATAGCATAAGTGCATAATTTGTCTCTTGATTTTCAATAGGCTTAACATTGAAAGTAACAACACTATTTTTACCAACCTTAATGGAAGTATCATCTTTGGAAAGCGCAAGTGTAGTAAGGTCATTTTGATTGTCAATAAGCTCAACAATGTAAGTAGTAGCTTGATCTTGCTTAGGAGAAGACTTAAGAAATGGTGGAATGCATGAAAAAGGGTGTATAGGATCAAAAGAACAATGAAGTGGATAAGAGACATCAGGAAAAGGAGTGGATGAAATGGAGGGTTCTTGATCTTGATCTGTCTTTATGTTCTTTTCTTCATCATTTTTGGAATCCTCTTGACATGGAGCCACTTCTAAGGACAAGGAAGCATGTTGGGATTGTATGGAAGACTTTGGAAGAGATGCTGGAGGACTAGCTGAAGTAGGGATTATAGAATATGAAGGCTTAGGCTCTTTAGGTTTATCATTATTGAAAGTCTTTGCAGCCAAGTGAAGGTTAGCTTGAGTTGCTTTAAGAGGTAGCCTTGGAGGATAACTATAGGAAACCACATGAAAAGTATCAAGGCTTGTGTCGGATGAAGGTTCTGTGAAAGATTTGAAAGACTCAGAAGCTTTAGGAAATGTATGGGTATTGAAGGAAGTAGGGGATGGAAGGGAATCATCACCAGACAAAGATTCAGCATTAACATGATCTTGCTTGAGAGTGTAATCTTTATTTTCAGATAGAGAGTTCTTAGAGGAGAGATCCTTATAGTATTGACGTTTCAAGCTGGCACGATGTATTTTATAGTCCTCAGCAGTAGTAGATGGATCATCATCAAGGTATTGTCCACAAAAGCCATCAAAATCTTTTTCAAAATCAGAATCATATGGATCACCATCACGATCTATCCAATGTGACAACCCATCTGTAGTAAGCAAGAATGAATGATGAGGAGGACTCTTAGGAACAGAGGTGTCATAGGTATCATTACATTGTCTGTCATCATAGTCATCATAGTCTCCAAAGCTAGATGTGTCACTCTCCATGGAAGAGGTATCATATTGCTCAAATTTTTTCTGGGGGCACGGTGACATGTACAAGTCTTTATCAAATGGAAAAGAGTATAGAGCTTCCATGGAGAACTCTTTAGGTTCCTTTTCTTTCTTAAGATTGTTAAGTTCAACTTGCATAGCTTGCAGTTGTTTCATCATAGCGGTGATTAGAGCTTCTTCCTCTTGTCTACTGATTCTTTGAGACATGTGTACTGATTCTCAATAGCTATTTCTCTGTTCTTGACATGGTGATTCGTTTGATAGATTCTGGAAATAGGTTGAAAAAGCTAAATATCTGGCAATTCTGACAATTTTCTGACAACTCTTCAAAATTTTGCCAAACGACACTCTATAGATTTGTACGACACTGGGTAGTCTATGAAACAACAGTTGCTAAACTCATACAATAGTTGGGTAATACTGAAATGACACTTGACAAAACTCATATGACTTTTGACTTCCTTAAATGACTTTTGACTCCAGAAAAGATTTTACATCAATTTTTGCAAAATGTAAGGTCTTCAGTTTTAGATTGTTTGCAAATTTTACTGTCCAGATGTTGAAGGTTATACCAAATTTGATCATTTTTAATAGCCAAGTAGATAAACAAGCACGTAGAACAGCAAGCAAGTGATTCCAAGCACGTATGAAAACAATGAACAAGGGCAAAAGAAACCTTGCGCATGAACAATCAAGTGACTAAATTGTGCTAATCCCTGAGAGTACTAATTGTGTATGTTCTGAAAAGTTTTGCAATAACACACATATACCTAAAAGTGAAAAATTGGCCTCTCTAGGGTTTTTAGTAATGGTTTGACTTTGCAACTTTTATGATTCAAAGGGGTGAACTCTAATCCCGGTGCACCAGGGTTTTGACACAGTTCAAGAACTTAATCTTCAAGAGCTGCTAGGGAGATCTGACAACCCAACAATGAACCATACCTGTGGAGATTTCTTCCACAAGGACATTTATATAGCGGCTGTCACTACCACGGCAAAAATGGCTATGACCGCTTGAAGTTCCATCAACACAGTTTTCCCTGTGAAGGGATTGTCCGCTATGGTTAACCCTCTCTAAAGATGACTCACAATAGTATACCACAAGGGGACTTGGCTCCAGATTCAAGGTTTTGACACCTCTTCACTTTTAACCCAAACAAAGCAAGCAGATTAATCCGACACGCTAAGACAAAGTTTTGTTCCACCAAGGTCTGTGATATCAACTCCACGTGATCTATCAACCTCTCCGGGGAGAGAATGTATCAATCAATAAGAGAAGATGCACTAACCAATTTTGATTCACTAAAGCTCGTGATATCAACCCTACGTGATCTATCAACCTCTCCAGAGAGAGAATGTGTCGATCAATAAGAGAAGATGCACTAACCAAGTTGAATGTGAAATGCACTAAGTATCCTCCCTACCTACAAGGATTTTGTCATCAAGAAAGATTTCTCTAGGAATCCAATCTCTCAAGAATCATGAATAGTGTTCATAGGGCCTAATTACTATGTGAGCACAGATATATTCCCAAAAGAAAATCTACCAAAAGCATCCAAAAAGTAGAAAGAGGAACACTTAACGCTTAAAGCAAATATGAGATGAGTCCACAAGGTGGAACACTTAACACCTGACACAAGCTGAAAATGAGTCCACAACTTAGAAAACAAGTGAGTTCCTAAAAGCACAAAAGGGTTGCCAAGTGGAACACTTAACGCTTCTATCCTGTTGACCCCTCCCCTTTATGGCGCTGAGATTGCAACCACGGGGCAGAAATGAGGGGCCGGTGGATTAGCGAGTCCAATAACCCAAGATAGCAATCAAGATCAATCAAAAGTATTCTAAGACTACTTAATGAATCTTTAAGGGATCACAACCTAGTATCAAATTATGCAAGTGTGTAGAAATAGATCAAAAGCATGAAAAGATGCACACAAGCTTGACACATAAGAGATTTATTTTAAGTCTAAATTGAAATGTTTTCAGAACAAGGAGAATACCTCATGATCCTCGCAACGTGCTTAGTAGATTCTACCTAATTTTTACCAATTTTTGTTGAGTTTTTCCATGCAAGCAAGTGACGAACTCTCCAACAAGCAAACAAGCAAACAAGATATGCAAAATATATTCAACTTATGAAAATCATAGGGTTAGCTCTAAAAATCAATTTTTAGGAGCAATAATAACCATAAATTAATCCAAATGACAACTCATATCATGCATTCAATCATATGAAAAATAAGTGCATACCCATCATAAAATTTTAATTTTTTTGCACTACATTTGACCTAGTCAACAAGATCTAATTTTTGGATATGATTTTGGCCACAAAAATCAAAATTGAGAATAGAGACCCCTACTAAAAAACAGAGAGCTTTCCAAAAATATAAAAAATTTAGAAAAATCTCTTCATTTTTGCCCTAGAGACCCATTTTATCAAAACAGACTAGTTTTTGCAAATTGACTATTTGAGCTATTAAATTGCATCCAAATTTAAAACACAAATAATAGACCCCCTGTAGAATTTGAAGAGCTTTCCGAAAATGTAAAAATTTTAGAAAAATATGCTGATTTGCATCAGATATTAATTTTTTATGAAAAATAAAAAAAAAATTATTAAAAATTCAAAATAATTCAAAAAATTTTGAATTTTTTTTTCAAAGCTTCCTTGATATGTCTCCAACCTGAAAAAAAAATTTCAAACCAAAAATCCAAGCCGTTTGGGAGATAAAATTAAATCTTTGAAACTTTAGGGTTTTAGCTCCAAGAATCAAAATCAGCATGCAAAGGCGGGTTGTCCCACGGTGGGCGCCAGATAATCAATTAGATTTGATGATGTTCAGATGTGTCTTAGGTTAGGACTTTGATGTCAATTTTGTTCGAATTGTGGATGTAGGAGATTAATGAACTTATAGCCCATTTTTTGGGGTATTACATGTATATGTATATATACATTTATATATGCACATATATACATATACACATACATATACATATACATTTGTGCATATATATGTATATATATATATATATGCATATGTATATATATTTATGTGTGTGGGTAACTGTAGGATCATGGTATGACAAAAAGTGGTGATATGAGAAAATCTCCTTTTCACTCATCCAAAAATGCACTAAAAAGCATGTTGAATTTTTAGTAGGCCTAGGTGTCAGTACACATGGCCAAATATAGTTACAATGCACAATCCTAATCAAATACCCAATATTTTCCAGTAAAAAAATAAAAATTCTGGCTAGCATTTATCAGATCACTTTGTGAAAATGATGGGTTTGTATCATGTATGCGATTTTTGGTTGGGTATACGATAATCTTATTGCAAATTTAAATTATAATTCATCAAGATATGTATAAATTTTGATATTTGATTTTTTTATGTTTTATAATGAAATCATTTGTTTTTTTTTTTCTAAAAAGTAGGGTTTTGTTTAAATTTGTTAATTACTTTTAAATTTTGACTGTAATTGCAAAATTATTTTTAATGTAACCAGGCATAGACTCAAACCAACCACAAACCCCCCCCCCCTTCCAAATAACAAACTTGAATTTTTTTTTTAACCACCACAAATGAATCCACCACTACCTGAAAACAATTTGCCACTGCCTATTGATGAACTAATTCTCAACCCTCAACCTTTAGAGGAGCTCATAAGTAAAAATTTAAACCAACAAAGGGGCTTCCAAAAAACATATGCCAATATGCCCACATTATGCCCCATGTTTTCCACCTTGAACTCCATTGTTGAAAACATGGAGAAACTTGTAGAGCAACATAGTGTTGCATTGCTTTAGCACGATTCCATGCATGTCGGGTTTGCAAATGAGCTTGACTATGAGGTGGTTATGGGCTTAAATAAAAATAAAAATTACATATGTAACCTTTTTGTGAATCCCAAAATGGGATTAAAAGTGGACCCTAAAAATCCCAAGTTGTCAATTAAGTGGTGTACAAATGATACAATGCATGACCAATTTTTGGACCACTAGTGGATGGTTTTAGATAGACCACCCCACAAGAATTTGGAGGTCCCATTTTAATTTATTAAAAAAAATTATATTGAATTTGTGCTCAATCACAAAGTTAACTATTAGAGCATGAGACTGAACCAGGGTGTAGGCTTAGGCACTCCTCAGGACAAGCCATGGGAACACTAGGTGAAATCCCACACATATGTCCCCCCCCTGATATTTCACCCCCTCCTACAATGCAACATCCTGATATTATTTTTGAGGCTAGATCATAGACTATTATATTCATTCATAGCTTGAGCGATCTACTAGTTAGGAAGAGTGCGACATTGTTGACTCCTCATGTTGATGATTCTAGCCCTTCCACATCCTCCATAAGATCACATGTTTTTTTCCCCATAGATTCATTATGTGAAAGATTTTGTTTTTGGGTCCCTTGAATGATAGTGATGCATATGACTACATGTTCAAGGTGGATGATAGAACACAAGTCGCTATACAAACTGAAGCACCTCATGGAGAGGTGCATCACATGAGAGATGAGGAGGGGCATGCAGAGCCATGGACTCCTATTGTTATGGTAAGACTAAACATTTAACTCAATTTACACTTTATTTAATTTCAAACGTTCATATTTTTAGTAGAATTTACTTATATTGACTTCCCACTTATGTATATATATGTGGTCCATTCATGTTTAGTTGATGATAGAGGAGGAGATGACACAAGTGGAGATGTCCATGATTTTAGCCATTTCATTTGGCCTTGACACTTCCATAGTATATATATTTTAATGTACTCATTTATTTCCTTTATTATATTAGTATAAACATGTGTTTTCTAATTTTTATGATCATCTTATTAAATACTATTATAGGTTTCACTAGCTGTCATTAGGGGGCACTTTGAGGGGTTCATGCATCAGGCATTGACAAGGGGAAGGTAATTAAGTTTTTTAGATTATTTATGCATATGTATACTTGTCACTTGTGTGTACTCATTTTTAATTAACATAGTTTATTTAATAGAGGGTGGTATTTGACGATGTCGTGACACCTGTTTGCCAGCATAGTTTCACAAGCATCTCAATTTGCAGTGATAGCCCCACGATATGTATATTTATAAATTTATTTGTTTGTACTTTAATATCAGGTATATACATAATTAAGTCATGATTGTATCAAATATCTTTTTGAATTTTGTAGGTAACCCCTAGTTTGAGGGAGGTAAAACACCAATGATTTGTATCATTGTTGACCCAACTGACATTTCCTGAAGAAAGTTCAACATATGTAGGTTTTAATGTTAATTCAATTATTTTATAAATTTATTTTTATACAAAGGATTTAACATTAAATAGTGTAACTCATAGATCAATCTCATGGTTGGAAACATATACAGGTTGGAGTTGACATTGGTAGCATATTCCCTTTGCTACCAAGGACATATGTTAGGACTCCTGACCGCATGAGGAGATAGAGAGGCGAGGTAGATGAGAGTTCAATTTTAAAATTTGTTAATTTATTATTGTTGACTATGAATTTTAATTTTGATTTTTGATTTGTAAAAACCTAATAAATTATGTAATCTAACTTGGGGTTTCACTTTTGTGTTCACGCAGGATCCATCAGAGCCAAACAATAATTTGAAGAGGCTCCATTTTGATAATCTACCAGTAGAATAGGATGTCCTAGAAATATTTTTAGTTTTTTCTTATTTTGAGATTCCATATGGCACATTTTGAGATGTCGTATGCCACATTGTATCTATATATGTAGACTTCATAAATATTTTGAGATGGCATGTGCCACATTTTGTATAAAAAAATTTCATATATATATAGAACATGTTCATTTCTAGATATTTTATCTTTGTCATGCATTGTATGTATGTATTATTTCCATATTATATATTTATCATGAATTTTATGTATGTTTGATTTCTATATTATATCTTTTCCATGCATTGTATGTATGTATGTTCATTTCTATATTATATCTTTGTCATGCATTGTATCTTTTTCATGTGTTGTCATGCGTAATATACCTAATTAGGCTTCATTTTCAAAGAAACTACCTCAAAATATTTTTTCCAACCAAAGTAATAGGCTAATATGTGTAATATCTACCACAATTGGGCTAATAGACTCCAAATTTTTATACCTTGACTCCACTTCCTTATAGGGTAGCCATAATTAGGCTAATAGGCGTAATAGACATTGGAGACACTTTGGTATGTGGTGGTGGAAAATGTTCTATGCATCTCCAAGGGAGGAATGGGGTTGTAACTAGGGTTCACCCAACTAACCAGAGGTAATGAAGAAGATAGTTTGGTCCTAGAAAGAATGGTTTGAAAGATACACATTGGTACACCTTTCAACTGAGCATCACTACAACTTTTGGCATAGTGCGAGATCGCCCTGCCAAAATCAAACAAGGTCAAATATCTTAGAATAGAGAGAGGTTATTGTAGAACTTTCTAACAAGGTTCTCTAGCACCTAATGGCTCGATGATACCTCTCACAATCTATGAGTTACGAGCCTATATATTTTTATTCCTAATCATGCTTAGTGCATGTTGGGGAAACTTCGGTATGGGGTGGTTTTAGATGTTCTATGTATCTCCATGGTAAGAAATGGGCTTCCACTAGGGTTCACCCAACCAACTGGAGATAACCAAGTAGACGGTTTGGTCCCAGGATAAACAGTTTGAAAGATACATAGTGGTGCAACTTTCAACTGAGGATCACTGCAAATTTTGGCATAGAGCCATATTTCCCTACCAAATTCAAATGAAGTCAAATATCCTATAATAGAGAGAGTCTATCATATGCATTTCCGACATGATCTTATAGTACTTAATGTCTTAATGATATCTCTTACGATCTCTGAGTTACGGGCCTATAAATTTTTCTTCTCAATCATGCTTAGTGCACCTGGGGGACACTTTGGTATGGGGTAGTTACGGACCTTCAAACATCTCTATGGGTGGAAAAAGGTTGTCATTGGGGTTCACCTAGCCAACCAAAGCTAACTAAACATATGGTTTGGTCCCAGGATGAATGATTTGAAACATACGCAGTGGTACAACTTTTGAATGAGTGTCATTGCAAATTTTGGCATAGAGCAATATCCCCCTACCAAATTCAAATAAGGTTGAATCTCCTAGAATGGATAGAGGTTATTGTAGGTCTTTCCAAAATGGTCTTGTAGCACCTGATGTCTTGACGATACCTATCATGAGCTCTAAGTTATGGACATCTAAATTTTTATACTCGATCATGGTTAGTGCTCCTTGGGGACACTTCAGTATATGGTGGTTACAGATGATCTATGCATCTTTGTGGGAAGAATGAGGTTTTCATTGGTGCTCACCTAGCCAATGGGAGCTAACAGAGTAGATAGTTTGGTCCTAGGATGAATGATTTGAAAGATACATTGTGGTGCAAATTTCAACTGAGCATCACTGTAACTTTTGGCATAGTGAAAGATCACACTGAAAAATTCAAATGAAGTTGAATCTCCTAGAATAGAGAGAGTTTATTTTAGGCCTTTCCAAAAAGTTCCTATATCACTTGACAAATCAATGATATCTCTCATGAGCTGTAAGTTATGAGCCTATAAATTTCATTTCCTGATCATGCTTAGTACACCTTGGGGACACTTTGGTATGGGGTAGTCATAGATGTTTGAGTGTCTCTGTAGATGGAATGGGGTTTTCACTAGGTTTCACCCGACCAACCAGAGCTTATGGAGTAGACAATTTGGTCCCAAGATGAATGGTTTTTAATATATGCAGAGGTAAAACTTTCAATTGAGCATCACTGCAACTTTAGGCATAGAGCGAGATTTCCCTACTAAATTTAAATGATGTCAAATATCCTAAAATAGAGAGAGGTTATTGTAGGCATTCCCAACATGATCCTAAAGAACCTGATGTCTCAAAGATATATTTCACGAGCTCCAAGTTACGATCCTATAAATTTTGCAATCTGATTGTGCTTAGTGCACCTTGGGGACACTTTGGTATGGGTTAGTCATAGACGTTCGAGTGTCTTTGTGGGTGGAATGAGGTTATCACTGGGGTTCACCTATTCAACCAAAACTAATGGCTTAGATGGTTTGGACCCAAGATGAATGGTTTGAAATATACACATTGGTACAACTTTCAACTAAGCATCACTACAACTTTTGGCATAGAGAAAGATCACACTACCAAATTCAAATGAAGTCGAAACTCCTCGAATAGAGAGATTTTATTGTAGGCCTTTCCAACATGGTCCTGTAGCACTTGATGACTCAACGATATCTCTCACGAGCTATAAATTACAATCTTATAAAGTTCACTACCTGATCATGCTTACAACACCTTGGAGACACTTTGGTATGGGGTAGTTGTGGATGTTTGAGCATCCCTATGGATGGAATGGGGTTTTCACTGGGGTTCACCTAGACAACCAAAGCTAACAGATCAGATGGTTTGGTCCCAGAATGAAATGCTTGAAAGATACATAGTGGTGATACTTTCAACTAAGCATTACTATAACTTTTAGCATAGAGAAAGATCACCCTACCAAAATCAAACAAATTTGAATCTCCTAGGATGGAGAGAGGTTATTACATGCCTTGTCAACATGGTCTTGTAGCACCTCACAACTTGATGATATCTCTCACAAGCTATGAGTTATGAGCCTATAAATTTTTATTTCTGATTGATGCAGGAGCATCTCGGGTCCTTGACAATCCTGTGTCACCAAAAAGAATTTGGAGTTCTATCCATGTTGCTCAGTTTCTACTTTGACTGAGTTGGTCGATAATTGGTCGATTTCCTTTGGTTATCAAGTGTGGTCAGTTATTTAACTGGTACTTGACATTTCTTGTTTGCTGCTCGGCTATCTTGCTTACCGACGGGCTCAGTTTTGTTTCTTGTTGTGGCTGACTTGTGCATTTATATTGGATCATAGAATTAATGTTGGAATCCATCATTGGGAAGTTTATGGTCTTATATTTGATCGTTACTTCTGTTAATTATGGATCTGAAGGCCAACTTAGCTCGGTAGCTTCTTGCATAAATGTAGATGTTTGGTGGTAGTTTTAGGGAGTCAGTTTTGATAGAAGATAGTAGACATTAGATTGGAGATTTTTGACATATCCTCACATGTTTGAGGACTTATGTAATTCATTGTAATATCAGGCCCTAACTAGGAAGGCCTTACAACCCGACATGTATGATTCTATTTGATGATAATATATGAAAGATCTGGCATTCTCTCTCACTCTTGTTGTTTGTTGCTTCCACATATGTGTTGTAGGCTTGGATCATTAGGGTGTGCCATCCTTTGGCCCCTCTTGACCCCTTGACTTGTGTCAGTACCATGCCCCTATCTACTTCTGGCTTGATTTCTGATTCTACATCTTTATTTAGTTCTTCTAGGGTGGATTTATGCCTTGGTTCGGATTTGTTTATGTTCAAACTATTTTGATTGTGAGTGGATTATAGCTTTGTTTTAACTTTGAGTTATATCTTAGATAGATTATGAATATTTAGCTTGACAATTAATTGTTAATCCTTGGTTAGACTATGACATTGGATCTATCGGATCTAATTAGATAGTTGCAGATACTATATTTTCTGAACTATCAGTTTCTTTGTTGACTTTTGGTACTTGGAAATTTGTGTCACTTAGGAGGAAGGAATGAGGAATTCCTATTCTATAATTAAGTTTTCAGTAATGAGAATTTTGATGTTATATTGGTCTGTTATTGTGAAAGGAAAATATGGTTAGTATTAGTGTTTAAATAAATTTTAATGCTATTTGTTTTATGGAAATTTAAATTTAAAAGAATATATATAAGTTTAATTGTTAGAATGAGTTAGTAATAAGTTATGTGTTAAGTTAGTAGGGATGTTAGTAATATCCTAACATTCTTTGTATTATGGTAAACAAGCTAGGGTTAGTAAATGGTTTAACTTTGGCTATGGTTTTGAAACAATTCCTATGGTTTCATGAACTATGATTTAATGTGGCTATGTCATAGTAAGTTCTCGGTGCCAAGATATTTGTTTTTCTATGTTTGAATGTGTATTAGGATTTGGTTGTTATATGCACACGTGATTTAACTCTGAGCATGTGTAAGTGGGAGTTCTTGGTAAGTATGTGTACTGCGGTGACAACTGTCACTGTGTTTAGTGAAGGTGGCAGTGAAAGAAGAGTTTGGAATTTAATGCAGCTACGGCATGCTTATGGGAATTGAATGACTTCAGTTCGTTGTCGGTCATTTTCTTTGGCAAGGTTTTTCTCTGTTGAGGTAATGGGTTTGATGCCTGGAAAGGTTGCAGAAATGGGGTCATTTTGTTCAGATTGGAGAGGAAAATGGTTGTATACTTGTGCATTAATAATGGGATTCTCTATTTTGCATTTCACAGTTCTGTTTCTAGTTTTTGAGCTATCATTTGGAAGCACTATTCAGTTTTTGGTGCTTATGAAATGAGCTCTGTCACGGGGTGCTCAGTTTCATTGCTTGGTTCTTGAACTTGTTTGGTGGGTTTAGCTTTGCTGAGCAAGGGTTTGGATTTGGTGTAGCTCGCTAGTTGGGAGTGAGGTCTTTGGCTTCAACTTCAAGTTTAGAACACCCTCACTCTATTATAAAGGCAGGGGCATTCTCTAACTCAACTCTTTCTTTCTATATGAATCTAGTTATAAAATTTCATTAAAATGGTTTATATTTGGGTTATGCAATATGATAAAAATGTTTCTTGTATACTGTAGAAATGTCTTTTGAAGTGTGTGTGGTTTTGCACATTGCAGTGTTATTGTTTGTTGTTTGGAATTTGGAATTTTGGTTGAGTGTTTTTAGTTCAGTTAATTAGAAATATGGTTTTGGGGTTGTCAAAATGGTGATATTGTTATTATAGGAATATGGAAGCGTAGGGTTTCTTGAGTTTGGGGGTTAGTTGTATTTCATTGTTTCATGTCAGTTGTCATGATCTCAATCACGGGAACTTCAATGTAGTGTGTAGGGAAGTAGCATTGGAGAGTTAAGACTGTGAAGCTGTCACCTCTTTGCTACCAGTTTTACCGAGCTTCGGAATGTTATCTTGTGATCGAGATTAGTTTGTTCTGGTATTGATATTGGTCTTGTCGCTAGGTATTTGGGTTTTGAGAATTCTGGTTATATTGCGTTCTCTTTTTGGTATAGATATTGGGTACTGTGGTTCCTAGGTTAGAATGGGTGTGCAACCATAGTGAGAGGATTTTTTTGTCAATCTTGGAACATTAAGGGAATTCGTATTTTGTACCCGACTTCATATTATTTAGTTGGTAGTTCATTTTGTTTAGCTATCATAGTAAATGTTCATTTTGATGCCATTGTTTGAATGTTGTAGTCGAATCTCTTGTCTTGTCGAGCCTTGGTATAGGGAAGCTCTGTTATGTCATGATTGGAGGTTTTGTAGTGTGTTTTTCTCTATCTGGTAGTTTGTTTTATTGAACTCGAGAGAGGGGAGATTCGGTTACCACGAGGTTATGTTGAGTATAGTCGTCGTATTATCTATGTATCGGTCTCTGGTGTTAGTGGTACATATGACCGTCCACAGTTCTATGCTCTTGATAGAGGGGTTTAAGTTCTGGTTATTATATACTGCAGTTGTTGTTATTGAGGATTGTTGGGTCTGCTGGTAAATTTTATTAAGAATCATGTTTTTTTTAGATGATCGTGTTGTAGCAGGAAATAGAACATAGTTTTTATTGATGTTATGGTATTCTCGATTATTGTGGGGTCTATAGTGAAAGCCTCTATTGTCACATTATTTCTTTCGTATATTTGGTTATGACTTTGGTCTAAAGGCTATTTGATAGCTACTGTTGCAATAGATTTTCTGTCTACGGGATTTTGGAGTTGTATCAGTAATTGATAATTCATTTTTAGATTGGGATATCTGATTTTATGTTTTCTGATTGAATTACAATTATGTTGTAGTGCTCTGAACTCTGTATAAATACAAGGGTACATAAATATATATATATATATATATATACATATATATATATATATATATATATATATATGTATATATATATATATATGTATATATATATATATATGTATATATATATATATATGTATATATATATATATATACATATATATATCTATATATATATATATATGTATATATATATATATATATGTATATATATATATATATGTATATATATATATATATATGTATATATATATATATATACATATATATATATATATACATATATATATATATATATATATATATATATATATATATATATATATGTATATATATATATATATACTTATAGGAATGTATATGTATATATGTATATACACGTACCGTGAGTGTATATACATATGTATATATATGTGTGTAAGCCTATAAGTATGTGCATACATATATATATATTTGTAGGAATGTATATATATATATATATATATGTATATACACGTACCGTGAGTGTATATACATATGTATATATATGTGTGTATGCCTACAAGTATGTACATAGGTGACTTGGTAACGAAGATAATAGAATTGAAATAAGTGCATTTTTCTACGGGTGGTAGATATGTAGTTAATGTGTAATTCTGCATTATTCTTTGGTATATGAGTTGATTGTTAACTTTCTATGGAATCACAAATAACGCTGTTAGTTAGAATGTGACAGAAAAATTGAATTGATTTTTAGGTATTATTGTATTGAACAGTTGACAATAGAATTGGATGTTTCCATTTATTTGTTATAATATTGCCATTTGATGTTAGGAATTGGATATTATTATTGTTTGAGTTACTAAGGATAGTATTGGGAATTTTGCTTAAGTTATTCTTTCAGTGATGAAAAGAAGATGCTTTGCAGTGGTTATTTTTGGAAAGAGGTTTCATGGATGTATGTGGAAGTTTTAAATGGTTGTTTTAGTATTAAGAATTTCTGTTGTTAAGTAAACATTAATAGTTGAATTGGTAATTCAAATTTTACTATGGTTTAGCTATTTTTGGTAGTATGAGGTGTTTTGAGATAATGCAAGTGTGATCCTTAGTATGGGAAGTTGACTTTTGTCTAGAGCCTGAAGGTGAAAGAATATCTGTTAGTTAATTACTAAGTGATAATTTAATAATTCTTGGGCTATGGGTTTCATTTAAAAAGATAAAATATGTTGCCCTGATTACTTGCACATGTTGGTGAAGTAAGGGAATGGTTTTACCTTATTGCTTGTAGAGAATAAGGCTGACATAATGAATTCTTCGAGTTTCCTATTGGTTACTGATCGTTGATTCTTATGTAGATGCCCAAAGCTAGTGGATCATCACCTTGTCATTTTCTTTGTGAGTTTATTTTTGTTGAAAATGAAATGAAATACTTGTATATTTCTGTTGAATAGAAATGAAATGTTTCTTGTTAATGATGAAATATGTCTATTTTTATTTGTATGGTTCAGATTATTTTGTTAAGGTTCTAACCTGTATGATGCAGATGCTTTGGAGGTATTCCATCATCTTAGTATTTTTGACTAAGCCCTGTTTGTTTGTGGTTGTTTTCTATTTTGGTGTTTTCAGGATTCTAGATGAGGAAAACAATGTTTTTGGGGGAATGGTTAGCTGCTGTAAAGATTTATGGAAAATAGATTATTACCTGGTTACTTGTTATCAGAACAATGCTTAGGATATTTAGGGTCAATTAGATGTATTCTGGAACTCTTAGTACATTTGTATTAAATGTTGAGTATATTGATATACTCTCATGTAATTGATTACCTTGGATATTTAAATAACTGATTATGTCAGTTGAATTATAATTCGGTGTTAAGTTGTACCTTGTTAATAAAAAAAATTTGTTGTGCTATTCAGGTTAATTTCATTTGGCTCACTTGTAGTTGTCTTTTTATTTAGTTTAGTATTATGGGGTGTTACAGTCAAGTGGTACCAGTGTGAGGTTGAGATCTTGATCTAGGTCTATGGATCTAGGTTTACAGGTTCCTCTTGAAGCCCTAGTTGAATTGTTATTGAGTAGCAGATTGTGATCTGACCTACAATTGCAGAGGGTTGTCAAGATGGTTCGTGGGAGGTGAGATGTAGATCCAGGATTGGCAGATATGCTAAGATAGATTGCTACTAGATTAGAAGCAATGGAAACAGCCCAAAGAAGAGGTAGACATCTTGAAGATGTTAGTGATGATGAAATTAAAGAAGAACAGGTGAATGCAAAACCTGCTCCTATTATGGATCAAGGTGAAGAAATATTTTTGAAGGCTTTAACAAGTCTAAAGTCAACACCACATTTCAATCCTCCTAACTATAGTGGAAAGCTAGATTCTGATGAATTGGTGGACTGGATCACCGAGATGGAAAAGTATTTTGAATATGAGAATATCCCTAAGGATAAGAATGTGAAGATTGCAAGCACAAAGTTGAAATGTCATGCATCCTTATAGTGGGAACACCTACAGTTGGATCAGAAGAGGAAAGGCACAGAAAAAATCAAGGTATGGAGTAAAATGGTCAATAAATTGAAAGGAAAGTTCTTACCATGTGATTATCAGATTAACCTAGTTCGGCGAATGCAAAGTTTGAGATAGAAAGATAGCTCGGTAAAAGAGCATAGTAAGGAATTCTATAGATTAGATATCAGATCTGGACATGATGAAGATGATGTGGAAATAATTGGTAGATACTTGAATGGTTTGAGGGTTTCCATCTAAGAGGAGATTAGTATGGTCAAGTTAGAGAACATTGAAGAGGCTTATCAATTTTCTTTGAAGGCCGAGGAGAAATTGAACAAGAGACATGAACAAAGACAGAGAGGTTGAGGTGGTAGATTCCCTAGAGGAAGAGGTAGATCTAATGGTGAAATTGGTAGATCTGAACCAGAAAAGACAAATCTGGACAAGGGAAAGACCGAGTGGAAAGGTGAAAGTTCTAGAGGCAGAGGTAGTAACTACCGAGGTGGTTATGACAGAGGAAGTTTCTAAGGAACTTGTTATAATTGTGGAGAGGAAGGACATAGATATTTTGAATGTACACATGCTAGTAAGAAGGCTGGTAGTAGTAGAAATGATTTGGTGCAAGAAGAGTCACCGAATGAACCTGAGAAAGAAAATAACTTGATGGTAAGGAGAGCACTATTGATTGAAAGTAGGAAGGAAGATCCGGTAAGGAAAAGTGTGTTCAAGACCAGATGTAGAGTTTCTGACAAAGTTTGGAGGTAATCATTGATAGTGGTAGCTCAGAGAATCTGGCATCTAAAGAGATGGTCACAAAATTTTAGTTGGAAAGGTTGGTACATCCGAAGCCCTATCAGATTTCATGGATCAAAGATGAGCATACACTCCTGGTAAGTGAACAATGTTATGTGAATTTGAAGATTGGAAAATACTATGATAAGGTGTTATGTGATATCATGCCTATGGATTGTTGTCATATTTTGTTGGGTAGACCTTGGCAATATGATAGACATGCTATATATGAATGGAGATTGCATAAGTATACTATTGTGGCTAATGGAAAGAAAAAAATCTTGTTACCTTTGATGGAAGAACCTGTTAGTAATGTTTGTACATCTGTGAAAGTTTGTTTGATGGAAGGAAGAAAGTTTGTTAACTCTTTGAAGAGGAATGATGTATGTTTTGCTATGATTCCTAATAAGATGAGTAAGAAAATAGAGGATAATGTCCCTGAGGAGATTGATAAGTTACTCACTGAGTACATTGATATCATTTATGATAATGTACCTAATGGTTTGCCACCAAAAAGAAGTATTGATCATTGTATGGATCTAAGCCCTGGAGTTAGTTTACCAAATAAGGTACCTCATCGGTTGACACCTACCAAGAATCAGGAATTGAACTGATAGATTCAAGAGTTATTGGAGAAAGGTTTGATCAGAGAAATTTTGAGTCCCTGTGTAGTACCTATTGTATTTGTACTGAAGAAGAATGGAGAATGGAGAATGTGTACTGATTCCAGAGAAATCAATAAGATAATAGTGAAGTACAGGTTTCCTATACTGAGAATGGATGATATAATGGACAGTTTGACTGGAGCAAAGTATTTCACAAAGATTGATTTGAAAAGTGGGTATTATCAGATTAGAATCAGAGAAGGTGATGAATGGAAGACTACTTTCAAGACAAAAGAAGGTTTGTATGAGTGGTTGGTTATGCCTTTTGGTTTAACTAATGCACCGAGTACTTTTATGAGGTTGATGAATGAAGTTTTGAAGAAATTCTTGGGTAAGTTTGTGATTATATATCTTGATGATATTTTGATATTCAGTAAGACCAGAGAAGAACATTTTTTGCATGTTAGACAAGTTTTGTAGAGATTGAAAGAGGAGAAGTTGCTGATAAATCTGAAAAAGTGTTCATTCATGAAAGAAGAGATTGTGTATTTGGGATTTGTTATTTCTGCTGATGGTTTGAAGATGGATTCTGAAAAGGTTGAAGCTATTCTGAATTGGCCTACACCTGTGAATATTAGTGAGGTAAGATCATTTCATGGTTTGGCAAGTTTTTACTAAAAGTTCATAAGGAATTTCAGTTCAATTTTTAATGCTATGACTAAGACTATGAGAGGAGACAAAAGAGAATTCAAGTGGACACATGGAGCTGACATAAGTTTTGAGACCCTGAAGTAGAAGGTTGCTGAATTACCTATTTTGGCATTACCTGATTTCAGTAAAGTATTTCAAGTAGAATGTGATGCAAGTGGAAGTGCAATTGGAGCTATATTGAGTCAAGAAGGTAAACCTGTTGCTTTCTTTAGTGAAAATTTGAATGATGCTAGAAGGAAATATTCTGTGTATGATCAAGAATTCTATGTTATTGTTCAAGCACTAAAGAAATGGAGACATTATTTGATACTGAGTGAATTTGTGTTGTATACTAATCATAAGGCTTTACAATATTTGGGTAGCTAGAATAAGTTGAATTAGAGACATATGAAATGGGTTAAGTATTTGCAGAGTTGTACATTTTTGATAAAGCATAAGAGTGGAGTCACTAACTAAGTTGCTAATGCATTGAGTAGAAGAAGATCTTTGATGACCAAGATGAAAATTGAAGTTCTTGGTTTTGATGAGATGAGAGATTTGTATGAAAATGACCCTGATTTTTCTGAGCCATGGAGAAAGTGTAGAGCACCTATTCAAGATTAACAAGATACTAAATGGGATGAATATTTTATTTAGGAAAGTATGTTGTTTAAAGGTATTTAGTTGTGTATACCAAGAGGAGTAATGAGATCTAATTTGATAAAGAAGAAACATAGTAGTGGCTTGGTTGGACATTTTGGTATTGATAAAACATGGAATTTTCTTAAGGAGAAGTACTATTGGCCGTAGTTGTTTAAAGATGTTCAGAAATTTGTGAAAAGTTTTGGAATTTGTCAAGTTGCAAAAGGAGTAAGTCAGAATACTAGATTGTATACACTGATTTTTGTTCCTGAGAAACCTTTGATTGACATCAGTATGGACTTTGTTCTTGGCTTACTGAAGATAGTAAGACATAATGATTCAATATTTTTTATTGTGGATAGATTTTCTACGATGGCACTTTTTATACCATGTAGGAAGACATCTGATGTAGTACATATAGTAGATCTTTTCTTTAAGGAAATTGTCAGATTACATGGATTACCGAGGAGTGTCATCTTTGACCGAGATAGTAAATTTGTTGGTTATTTTCTAAAAACAATTTGGAAGAAATTTGGCACTGAGTTGAAATATAGTTCTACATTTCACCCACAAATTGATGGACAGACTGAAGTTGTGAACAAAATTTTGGGAAATCTTTTGAGATGTTTAGTTAGAGACACACTGAGTAATTGAGATTCTGTGTTGGCACAAGCAGAGTTTGCATATAATAATTCAATGAATAGGAGTACTGGAAAGACACCATTTGAGATTGTGAATGGCACACAATTGAGAGGAATATTTGATTTAAGAGACATTGCTGATGAGAATAAGAGAAGTGCTGAAGGAGTAAAATTTGCTGAGTACATGAAGATATTGCATGAATATGTGAAGCTGAAGCTGGAAGACAGTAATCATACATACAAAGACAAAGCTGATAGATCAAGGAGACATAAGAATTTTGATGTTGGGGATGAAGTGATGGTTCATTTAAAGAAAGGTCGATTTCCTATTGGAACATATGGAAAGCTGAAGATGAAGAAGTTTGGACCTTGCAAGATTCTGAAGAAATTTGAGAGTGGAAATGCATATGAGATTGAGTTACCTGATGACATGGATATATCACCAATTTTTAATATTTCTGATTTGTATGAGTATCATGAACCTAATGAAGAAGTGACAGTACTGACAGAATATCCTAAGAAGTAGAATGATGAAGTTGAACAAATTTTGAAGGAAAGAGTTGGCAAAAGTACAAGAGGAAAACAATACATGGAATATCTGGTTAAGTGGAAGAATAGACCGATGGAAGATAGTTCTTGGATTTCACAGTCTGAGTTTGATGTAGCTCAGACTAGACCTACCAAATGATTCAGAGAATCATTTCAAAATAACCCCAGGTGTCTGATGTAGGAGCATCTTGGGTCCTTGGCAATCTTGTGTCACCAAAAAGAATTTGGATTTTTGTTTGTGTTGCTCGATTTTTTCTTTGACCGAGTTGGTCTTTAGTTGGTCGGTTTCCTTTGGTTACTGAGTGTGGTCAGTTATTTCACTAGCACTCGACATTGCCTATTTGCTGCTCGGTTATCTTGCTTATCGACAGGTTCAGTTTTGTTTCCTGTTGTGGCCGACTTGTGCATTTATATTGGATCACAGAATTAATGTTGGAATCCATCATTGGGAAGCATGTGGTCCTAGATTTGACCATTACTTTCATTAATTATGGATCTGAAGGGTGACTCAACTCAGTAGCTTCTTGTATAAATGTAGATGTTTGGTGGTAGTTTTAGGGAGTCAGTTTTGATAGAAGATAGTAGACATTAGATTGGAGATTTGTGATAGATCCTTGAATGTTTGAGGACTTATGTAATTCATTGTAATATCAGGCCCTAACCAGGAAGGCCTTATATCCTAGCATGTATGATTCTATTTGATGATAATATATGAAAGATCTAGCATTCTCTCTCTCTCACTCTTGTTGTTTGTTTCTTTTGCATGTGTGTTGTAGGCTTGGATGATTAGGGTGTGCCATCCTTTGGCCCCTCTTGACCCCTTGCCTTGCACCACTGATTGTGCTTAGTGCACCTTGTGGTCACTTTGGTATGGGGTAGTCACGGATGTTGGAGCATCTCCATGGGAAGAATGGGGTTGTCACTAGAGTTCACCTAGCCAAACAGAGCTAATGGAGTAGACAGTTTAGTCCCAGGATGAACTATTTGAAAGATACACAGTGGTGCAACTTTGAAATGAGCATTACTACAACTTTTATCACATTTACATCAATGACACTTATAACCTTGCAAACATGACCAATGTGACTTAGATGAACTAAAAAAATCATTTTTATTCTATGTCAACCTTACTTGACCATTTTGACCACTTTGACCACTTTGACCCATCCTTGGCCAACATGGCTTAATAGGTGAAATGGTTACATAGTGGGATAAACAAAAATCTAATGAAATCTAGATTACAATTGAAAAATATATTATAATCAAAATCTATTATTGTTGGAATGTAATGCATGAAAATTATATGTTTGTCCATATCACAAATATTTTTAATTAAGTCAAATATTTGTAGTTTTGTATTTATTTCATCATTTTAGGAGCTTGAGTGTAGACACAACCTCATGTAAAAATACATTATATATCATTGATATAACCTATAATGTATAAATACATCAATGTTATCAAAATTCATACATACAGGATTACCAAAAATATTAGATACACAACTATATATCAAAAGTCCTATATAATAAGTGTGTCCTTTCCACTCCTTAATGTATATGTTTAACCAATGGTACTCGATGACATCTACATTTCAATCCCTACATTCCAAAGGCATGAGAAAAAGTTAATAGAGAAAAAAATAAGTTTATAGGTTGACAAAAAGATTATGAACGTATAACTAACTAAAAAAACCAAAGAACATGACAACCCAATTCATAGTGAGCTTTACCTTCATTTTTTATGAGCTAATGAAATGCATGCCTCAATTTTCTATATCTATCATATATGTATCCAACTACACTTACAATTCACATACAAAACCAAATTTATGGGCTCAAACAAATGAAGAATAAAATTGCAATTAATATATTCAATGTAAGTGTAATGAACATGGAGAAAATTACAGTGAGCTTCTATTACTTGGTGAAGTGTGTCTGAAGGGTCATCTCTCTACTTTATGGTATTAAATATTGCTTCATGATCAAAAGTACTAATAGTCCAAAGTTATTTTTTCTTTGGTCTTCCTTGTTGCTTCAACAACTTAACATTTTCTACTATAACAAGGTGTGAATACATGAGAATATTTATGTGCTTGTCATAGTCTTCAAATGCAAGAATGTCATTCTTTCTAATCATGTACGTGCACAACCATGTTCCCAAAAAAAAAAAAAAACTATTTTATATGTGAAACCATCATCATTTGTTAGCGGTTGTGCAAGATTCTTCTTTTATTGTACACAACATGATAACCTGTAATCTGATCTCTCATCATTCCCTTGTGGTGCAACTAATGCAAACAAATGTCCTAGTTGTAGAAGATCGAAAAGATGGTCATTGACGTAGAGCTCTCCCCTACTAAGGTGTTTTGAAAGTGGTGTGGCCTTTGGTGCCTTCTCTAGGACCAAATTTTATAGGAAGAGTGCTCTACACCTTCTAAAGATCCTACAGCTTCCACAACTCACTACCCTCCTGGAAGAACCTTGTCTTCTTTGGTAGAAATGCCTTCTATTATGGCCTTGTATCAAAATAGGAACCTATTGATTAGAAAGGGGATAAAAAGGTTCCATTCTCACTATATGTCTCTTTTGGGAGTGATTTTCAAACCCTTTAAATGCCTATGTCTTTTGAAAACAGCTCTAGCTTATATGCCTTCTAGGCTTGTAGCCCTATGAGTGATGTTCTAGGGACTTAGTTCTAGATTCTTACAAAGAGTCTACAAAAAATATTATAGATTTGGACACTCTTTATTGCATTATTTTAAACCTCCAAAGTGTGAGATCCCAACCAATATGGACACTACCTAACAATTCTCAATCCACTAGTCCTAATAGGGCTAATTGGGCTCAGTTACTTAAGAAAGTGCTCACCAGTCGATTGTCCAAGGAAAATCAATGGTTGGAATGGTGTTAGGGATCCTAAAGAGACAAAAATTCATCATCAAATTGTTTTCATCCACCCCTGAAGTCCTATTGTCACTTCATTCTTCCATATTCTCGACCAAGCACATAGAGATGCTTGGCCTAGGGCCTGCAAGAAAACCTCACAAAAAAATCCCCATTTTCTTGCACTCTTGAGGATCTAAATTAAATCAACCCTACTTACATTTCCCCAAGTCACATGGGACTCCCATGGTGGAAAATCAAATTAGGGCATTGGTTTGTTGAAACCCTAGTTTAGGAGGGTTTCCTGAAAACCTGGTAAAGAAATCCTTATATCTTCTGACTCCAATCTCCAAAATAACTCAATCCAAGTGTTATGGAGTCCTAGTTCATGTCATATGTCATCCCTATTAATATTCTTCTTCTAATTTTGATACCAATCTGTACACGCATTGTTTACAGTCCAGAATATAGAGAAAATAATGGATTTTTATTGATTTGAATATTGAATTACATAAGTTTGTCTTACACCTACCTGAAAGGGATATTTAAAGACCTTTCCCAATGAATCCAACCATTTTTTAAAGGTTGTGACTATTTGGGAGGTTTTACAAGTTGCTAAGCTACATTTCTTGCATTTTGCAACTTTTTGCAAAATGTTGAATTCTTGCTCCTAATGAGCCTATAAGGCCCAAGCCTTGGATCCTAAGTTTAACTAACCTAAAAGACACCTACGAAAATCTAGATACCTAAATGTGCCTTTGGACCATAGTCAAAACCCATGGTTTATAACCACACCAAGGTTGACTAGGCCTTACAAATAGGGTTATTAACTAGTTCTAAGATGTTGTTGCTATCCCTTAGGCATGAAGGCCCTTAGCTACATCCCTGGAGTCTCTTGATGGAGATATATATCATCTTAAAATGGAAGGACTTCCATGTTAAGAATGTTTAGCTCTCTGAGTAAGTGGTCTGGGATCATGTCAAGTGCCTTGAATAGGTCTTTGGATGGATCTGGCTTTTTCCCTGTTCTGCTTCTCTCTCTAGCTATTTCCAACCTTTTTCTGGCACCTAGTGCTGAGAATTTGAGATCTGTGACCTTAGGGTCAAGGTCAACCTCCTTGGTCAAGGTTGACCTCAACCCTAACCTAGGGCAGAGTCAACATTGACCTTGACCTAGGCAAGAGTCGACCTCGACCTTGACCCTAGGTCCATTTTTCAAGTTTTGGAGGTTTCAGGATGTTGGGTTTCAGAAAGTTTTATTTTCCCACTTATAGGTTGGCTGTTTAAGATTTCAGAATGGTTAACTCTTAAATTGCATTTAATCTTTGTCCATTTCTATTGGTTAAGGTTAATTGGGATTTAATTCTCCAATGTTGGCCGCTCTAGAAGTTTGTGCCCTAGATCACTATAAAAGGAAGCATTCCTCTCTCATTTTCATCATGAATCAATCACAAAGCAACTCCATCTCTCAATCAAGTGCATCCACTTTTTGATATCTCCATCAAGTGTCAAGAATCATCAAGCAAGATCAAGCAATCATTTTCAATCAAGGAAACATTCAAGCCAACATCCTATTCAAGAATTCAAGTTCTCCATTGAAGATCAACGATTCAAACATTCAATCCTTTGAAGAGATTTGGTTCAAGCATTCAAGATTCATCATTCAAACCCTAGATCTATCCATCATGGTGGTGTGATCTTCCTTCAATATCCTTTGTTCATCTTCAAGATTCATTCATTCTTCCCTCAAGGTGGATTCCAAGCATACAATCATGGAGGTTTTGAATTACATTTGTTAATGTTGTGCTCAAGCTTTCATATCAACATACTTTTTTACATTTGAAATAAAATTGCATATGTATTGAATATCATAGCTTCATTGTTAGATCTAATTCTACTACTTGCTAGCATTCTCTATTTCAATTCCATTATTAAGGTTGACTCCAAACTGGGGTTTGACTAAGGAAAACTCCTCATCCAAACAAAAATACCATTTTTCTTGTAGGTATAGGTACAAGATAGTGAATTGCAGTTCAGATCTGGATACCCTTTTCGGTGAACTTCCAAGATCCACGAACAAAATTTTTGTAAGAGTTGTTTCGGGTCAAGGTCGACCTTCAGTGGGGGGTAAGATTATGCCTCAGGGTAAGATTGCACCCCGATTCTGAGGTCAAGGTCGACCTGACTCCAAAAGACAAAATTTTTCTAGGTTTTCTCTGTCTTGGGATTTCAGGTCTAGAGTAGGTTGCAAAATCTTATGAAACTAAACACAAACATCAGAAAATAGTGATTTTCGCATCAACCTCCTTTCAAGATAAGTATTCCTATTTTATTTAGTTTCTATGTCCATAATATTTTCCATCACAGATTCACATCCTTACACTTTGTTATCATCCCCCATTTTATCCCCCCTCCCCCTTTACATTTTGGTGAACCCGACAAACTTACCCCCTATCTTTTGTGGATTTAGATACCCTATTGTGTTAGATTTCCCTTTGTATTATCTTGTGTTAGAAAATTCCTTATTTTTCATGTTAGGTCTTTTCTTTTCTTGCATCAAGATTAGATTTCTTTTATGCTCTTGCATTTTAATTCAAAAATACAAAAAAATCTATATATTCAACAAAATCCAAAAATATTTCTTGCATTTCATTTAGTATGAAGATTTTTAAGATGCTTTGGTGTGTAATCATGTTATTTATTACCCTTGTTTTAGCATCTCTTTACCATACCTATGATGTTTATGAGAGTATCATTAACTTCATTATGTTGATGATGTTAGAATAATTGAGAGGGGGGTGAATTAGTTATCCACAGTCCCAATTACAAAATATACCACTTTAAATAAATTCAGCTAAATTCTGCATCTCGGTAAAACATGAATACTAAACTAATTGAGTATTTACCAATTACCAGTTAATTGGTCATAGTGATTACTAACCAAATCAAATATGCATAATGTAAGGTATGATAACGAAACAATCACCACATAAACACATAACACAAAGATTTAATGTGGAAACCCTATAAAGGGAAAAACCACCTAGGATCAGTAACCCAAAATATTTTCACTCTTATGAAGTGAGCTCAATGAAGAGCCAACCCTATTAATAGTTACAAAACACACTATAAGGTGTGACCTTGTTAGAGGATTTAACACTAATAGTTATCATCCAACCATAATTCACTATGGGGTTGATAGGATAACAATGTACATTCTATGAATGACATAATAAGACTTTCAAGTCCACTCGGTTAAGAGATTTTTCTATTAAAATGGTTAAACTGAAATAGTAGGTGATCTGATTACAATACAACTTGATTTTGTATATATTCAGATCTATTCTAAGTCCATACAAATCTTCTGATCAATATTTCTATTCAGTTCATCAACATGCAATAACTTAATGTCCCTCGGTAAAGCTCTCTGACACTCAGTACTATTCTGGAGTTCGGTTCTTCTTCAACTAGTCTAATTAGGCATGCATGAAGCTATGTTCACGTGATATCTTTGCAGTCTCCTTCTTCAGGCATAAGTTTCACAATGAAACCCTAGTCTCTTAAATAGACAAGTAAACCATTTTCTTTTCATCCATCAAATTTTTCCGCTTAATCTCCTTCGTTGATTTTATCGCTTAAATCTTCCTCGGTAGATGTGTCAATGACTCATTTAAATTCCATCCTTTAGAGCTTCTTTTAATTTTTTTAGCCATTGATCTCATAACAAACTTTCTCTTTCCACCTCATAATCATACACTTTACAGCTCATTAATTTCTATCAGCTAAACTAATCATTTAGTTCTTTTGTCCATACTCAGTTGACAAAGAAATGTTTTGATGAACACAAGCTCAGTTGATACTGTCACTCAATATGCACTACACTGGCTCGGTGTATACTAGATTGCTTCATTAACTGACCACGCTACTTTGTAACATTTTTCTTCTAACTTCATAATAGATTACTGTAACATAATCAAGTCAACAATACGAATTCATAGACTCATGAATAAGTTACCAAGTATATTCCTTATCCTTATCTGTCATATCCATCTTCCTCCATGTAGCTATCTCATTTCTTCATATTTTCTCCTCTTTTGTAGATATATAGATATTTGCAACTACCATGATAAGTAATATCAAAACTAGTTGACATCAATGATAACATAATGACTAAGTCAATTATCCTACATAAAAATTTAGTTCTTGGTGATCTCTAATCACTTGTAGTTCATCAATCTCTCCCTTTGGCATTGATGGAAACTCAAGAAATATGAAATATACCATACACATACCAAAAAGGTATTTTACAACTATGTAAGCAAATGATGTAGCTCAGTAAGCTCTCCCTAGCTTAATATTAAATATGTTTAATCACTACATTACATGGCAGCATTGCAAGTGTAGACTTTCTTCTGCAGATATGATCTTTTTAGTTCTCAGATTCCTTCTTCTATTCTCAACAACAAATCTTCAAAACTCTCCCTAACTTTCTTTAGATTGTCTCTCCCTTAGATAAATGTTCCAGTGATCTCCCAATTTATCATATTATTTATCTCTCCCTTTGACAACAATTCCAAAGAAACACATAAACATACAACTCTGTATTAGCCATGTGACTCTCTATTGTTCGGTGCATACAATGTATCTTGATATACTGATATGCAGATAGTTGTTCCTAAAATCTTTCACAACCTTAGATAGAATCTAAACTGTGAACTATGTTGCATCAACATGAATGATCTTATGATAAGATTAGGCTGATGCAACCTCCAAATCACATTAGTGACTGGTAGACAGGGGATGGATCCCAGGTCTAGTCCTCAAGTATTCAAAAGTTTTCTTCGGTAGAGGCTTGGTAAATATGTCAACAAGTTGCTCTTTTGATGTAACATATTCTAGTTTAACTTGCTTCTCTTGTAATTTTTCTCTTAAGTAGTGATACTTAATAGAAATGTGCTTGGTCTTTGAGTGCATTATAGGATTCTTAGAAATGTTTATTGCACTATTGTTTTCATAGTATATAATCACTAGCTTAGTGATTACCTCATTCATCCCTTCCAACACTTGCTTGATGTAAGCAATGTTTGAATAGTTTGTAGCAACAACAACATACTCTGCTTCAATAGTAGACTGAGAAATACAAGTTTGTTTCTTACTTTTCCAAGTAACAAGTCTTTCACCAAAGAAAAATGCTCCTCCAGTGGTACTCCTTATGTCATCTATATTTCTAGCCCAATCTATGTCGGTGTAGACTCTTAGTTCAAACTTGCCTTCCTTAGGATACCATTATCCACAATCCTCTATTTTCTTCAGGTTTCTTAAGATTCTCTTTGTTGCAACCATGTGTGACTCCTTAAGATTTGCAAAAAATCTAGCAACAATTCCCACAACATGTGCAATATCTGGTCTACTATGCACTACATACATCAACTTACCAATCATAGATCGGTATAATGTCTGGTTCACCTCTATAGTTTCATCATCTTTAGTCATTTTTTCAGCCTGTGACCATTGGTGTTCCAACTAGTTTAGCATCGCCCATGCCAAATGTTCTCAGTACTTCCTTTATATACTTTGATTGTGTGATGAATATTCCATCATTCTGCTAAATAACCTGCAAGCATAGAAAGAACTTAATCTCTCCAAACATAGACATTTCAAATTCTTTTCACATCTCATAAGAAAATGATTTACAAATATGATCTTGTCCTCCAAAAATAATATCATCCACAAATATTTTAGCAATCAAAATAGTGTCATCAGACTCTCCTTTCATATACAGATTATTTTTTTCACTAGTTCTAACAAATCCAATACTTAAGAAATAAGTATAAAACCTTTCATACAAGGCTCTAGGTGCTTTCTTTAAACCATATAAATCTTTTTATAGTCTACATACCGTGTCTTTCTTGTTTGGATCAACAAACCCTTCTGGTTGTTCTATGTAGATCACCTCCTCTTCTAGTATCCCATTCAGAAAAGTAGACTTAATATCCATTTGATAGACTTTAAACTTCTTGTGTGCTACATATGCAAGTAACATTCAGACTCCCTCTAGTCTAGCAATAGGTGAAAAAGTGTCACCATAATCTATGCCTTCCTCCTGTGCATATCCCTTGCATACAAGTCTAGCTTTGTTCCTTGTAACCTCTCCATTCTCATTTAACTTGTTCCTAAAAAGCCATTTAGTATCGATAACATTTTTATCCTTAGGCCTAGGTAGTAAAGTCCATGTCTTGTTTTTCTCTATCTATTCTATCTCTTCATTCATTGCATTTACCCATTCTTCATTATCCAATGTAACCTTAACATTTTTCGGTTCAAACTCACAAACTAAGCATGTACCTTGTCTTAACTTACTTCTTGTCATCATGCCAGCTTGCTTGTCACCAATGATTTGGTTCTCAAGATGATGTCTTCTAACAAATATAGCCAGTACTTGATCTCTTCTTTGTTGTTCATCCTATTCAAGTTCATTTTCTTTCTCGGTAGCTCCTTCCTGATCATTGGTTTCTCTTTGTCATTCCTCGGTGTTGATTTCCTGATGACTGGTTGACATAGTCTGCAGCTTCAGTAGGTAGTCTAGTTGTTCAATGTAAGTGAATCTACCATAGTCTTTTGGCTCCCTAGTGCTTTCTTCACCATTTTTATCATCAAATTCATCAACTCTAACATTGCAACTTTCAATCATTTTATTAGTAACTTTATTCAGACACTTGTAAGCTTTTCTTTTAGTGGAATATCTAATAAATATCCCTTCATCCCCTTTAGAGTCAAACTTTAGATTTTTCTCATCTTTCAAAATAAAATATTTTTTACCAAAAATTCTGAAGTAACTTACAGCCGGTTTGTGACCAAACCATAACTCGTAGGGTGTTTTGTTTGTGTCCTTCAATTGTACTCGGTTTAGAACATATACAACCATGCCGACTACTTCTCTCTAGTATATTTGAGCAATATTATTTTGTAACATCAGTGTCCTTGCACAATCAACAATTGATCTATTCCTCCTTCCAGCAATCCCATTCTGCTGAGGTGTTCTCAGTGCAGAAACCTATCTTTTTATACCATGCTCATTACAATAGTTAGTAAATTCATCAAAAATAAATTCACCACCTCTATCAGATCTCAAGAATTTCAGTTATTTCCCTTTTTCTTTCTCTACTTTTTCTTTATACCATTTAAGAATCTTAAATGCCTTATATTTCTCTTTTAAAAACATCACAGTCATTAATCTAGTGTAATCATCAACAAACAAAATAAAATATCTATCTCCATAGTAACTCTGTGTTCTCATGGGACCACATAGGTCAGTGTGAACTAGTTCCAAAATTCTCTTTGTTGAATAGTATTTACTCTTAAAACTAGATTTTTTCATTTTACCCTTTTGACATTCATGACAAATAACATGATCCATCTTTGCTAGGCTAGGCAGACGTCTAACCTTTTTCTTTCTACTGATTTTAATCATGTTATCAAAGTTTACATGACATAACATTTTATGCCACAACTATGCATCCACATTTTTCATCATTAAAAAAGAAGACTTATCATTATCAAGATAAAGAAATTTACCTTTGGTTTGTGATGCAGGAGCATCCTGGGTGTAAGAGCAATCTTGCATCACCCAAAAATATTTCTGGTTTCTTTTCAATAAGGGCTATCTTGCACAGAGTTGCTATTTATGGAAACTTTCTATTTTTAGTAAGTTGGTCATCCGATCTTGGAATGTTCTAATTTCTTCCCTGGAGGTTCATTTTGGTCATATCAGCCTACTAGTAAAGTTTCATTGATAGATCAAGTCTAGCTTTGTAGATATTGAAGATTTTCGGTATTGGCAATAGGGTACATAAAATTTGAACTTAGTTTTGAAGGCTTTAGAGGCCCCGAATGAGGTTGAAAATTTGGGTGATAGGTGCTTGCATGAGCCAAGCCTATAGAGTGCTTTGTGGCCTTTTCGGAATGGGGTTATAATAATCAATCGGGTCAACTGGCGATGACTTATGGTCTTTAGAAGTTGGGTCACCTGAAATGGCAGAAAATTATTTTCCTTCAAAATTTGTGTTTGGGTTTCAAAAACTATTTTGAGCCAACTTTCTTTGATGTAATAAATTGTAAAATAAAATAATTCTAAGTTTGGTCGGCCTTGTTGGCTAAAATTCTGGAACCTTCCCAAATGGTGGAAAATTGCCTATATATGGAAGGCTGTAGTGTTGTCTTAGGCAGTTTGGGACAATTCTAGGTAGTAGATTTAGGTATTGATTTGAGGCTTTGTCCTACATAATATTGTAAGGGAATGCCCATGTGGCTTTGCATATTGTAATTCTGAAAGTTTGTAATTCCACATTTGTGGAGATAATAAGAAGCCCATTTTTTGTTCTTGCATATTTTTGTTGTTTCTCTATTTCTATTATGTGTTTGTGGTATTAAGGGGAGAACTCTTCATCAAGTGGTATTAGAACAGGAGTTCCTGAGTGTGTAAATAGATCACCGATTGTGAGGTAGTTTACAACAAGACCATGGTTAGAGTTTCAACGCACATCACGAAAATGCCTCCACAAAGGGAACGTAGTGGAAGAGCTGGTGTTGTAACACCTAAGGTTAGAGCGCTCTAGAGACAAGTGCGAGCATTGCAAGAAGAGATTCATAGAGGAATGAATCTTAATGTTAGAGATGAAAGTGAGGATGAAGCCAAAGAAGGAAATGATGATCAAGAAGAAGAAGGCAAAATTTTGAATCAAAAAGAAGAAAGGCTTTCTGAGCCATTTCCAAGATTGGGAAAAGACCTAAGATCGAGGTTCCTATATTTTTAGGAAATCTTAACCCAGAAGAATTGAACGACTGGATCAATGAATGTGAAGAATATTTTAAGTATGACGATATTGAGGATCCTGATTGGGTCAAATTCATGAAGGCCAGACTGAAAGGTCATGCAAAGATCTGGTGGCAAGAGATTCAATTAGAGTGAAATAGAAGAGGGAAAGATAAAATCACAAGATGGGATCAGATGGTGGATAAATTGAAGCAACAATTCATCGCTATTGATTATGAGCTTGACCTACTGAAGAAAATGCAAAGTTTGAAGCAAGTAGGAAGATCTGTTCATGAGTATATAGAGGAGTTCTATCGAATCCTCATCAGAACAGGCCATGCAAAAGCTGATAAGGAGAAAGTTTCCCATTACCTTAATGGGTTAAGTCTGCGCATTCAGAAAGAATTGAATCTGGTTCAAATGAACAGCATTGAAGAGGCATACCAGTTTTCCCTAAAAGTAGAGGAAAAGTTGAACAAGAAGTTTGAGAGTAGACAAAGCGGAAGAGGTTGTGATGGAAGATCTAGTGGACGGTCATATGGAGATCGAAATGAAGATCTGAAAAAGTAGGATGAGGCCAGTAACAATCAAAATCAAGGAGGAGATAATTTTAATCATTTCCATGATTAGAATAATAGAGATCGGAGAGGAAGAGGAAGAGGATAAGGATCTAGAAGAGGAGGCTTCCGTGGAACATGTTTTCACTGTGGAGAAGAAGGTCATAGGGAATTTAAATGTCCTCAATGCCAAGGAAGGATAGATAGGAGGAATGAAGGCCAGGCCAGAGTTGCACATGTAGATGAAGATGCTAGATCATCAAATTCTAAAGACACTGAAAGAGGAGAAATGTTGATTAACAAAAGAGTCCTGCTGAGTGGTGAGAATGAACCCGAGCAAAGAAGGAGCCTGTTTCACACTAGATGCAAGTGTGAGGGTAAATGTTGTGATGTGATTATTGATAGTGGAAGCCTTGATAATTTGGTGTCAGAAGAGATGGTGACAAAGTTGAAGCTCAAGAAGTAGAAACATCCACATCCATATCAGGTTGCCTGGGTGCAAGATGACCACAAGGTCATGGTCAGTGAACAGTGCCTAGTAAAGTTCAAGATCAGCGGGTACCAATATGAGGTACTATGTGATATCATATCTATGGATGCATGTCATATGTTGTTGGGTAGACCTTGGTAATTTGACAGATGTGATGTACATGATGGTCATGCGAATACCTATTCCCTGACAAAGGATGGAGTGTGACATAAGCTAAATCCATTGAAGGAAATTTCTCAGATGGTATGTAGCTTGAGCATATGTGTTTTACCTTAATTCCAAAGGTTGGGAAAGAGGAAGTAGAAGATGCACCTGTAGAAGTTGTAGAATTATTGAATGAGTTTCAAGATATTGTATCTGATAATGTACCTGATAGATTACCACCAGTAAGAAAGATCAGTCATCAGATGGACTTGATTCCAAGAGCTAGTTTTCCAAATAAGGCAGCACACAGAATGACACCAGCAGAAAGTGAAGAGTTGAAGACAGATTTGAAGTTTAAATCATCACATCATCCACAAATTGTATATGGAAGTAGTCCCAGAAATGCATCTGGGTTGAGAAAGATAGATGCAGGAGAAATAAGTGGTGTTGAAGCTAAAGATTTTGTAGAACATTTGAAGAACATCCATGAGGAAGTGAGGAAGCATATTACCAAGATGAATGCATAGTATAAGGCTAAGGAAGATGAGAAAAGGAGGCATAAGGAATTTGAGGTTGGAGATGAAGTCATGGTTCATTTGCAGAAGGAGCGATTTTTAGTTGGTACATATAACAAGTTGAAAATGAAGAAGTTTGGGCCATGTAAGATACTGAAGAAGCATGATTCAGGAAATGCATATAAGGTCGAGTTGCCTATTGAGTTGAATATTTCACCAGTATTTAATGTTTTAGATCTAACAAAGTATCATGAAGGAGGTGTTGAAGATGAGGTTATAGCAGCACAATGGAGTATTTCAGCAACTAGTTCAGATATCAAGGAGATTGAAGACATACTGGATAGTCATGTTGGTAGAAGCACAAGGAACAAGACATATGAAGAGTATTTGGTCAAATGGAAAGGATGACCTATTGAAGATTCATCAATGCTAACAAAGGAGGAGGTTAACCATCTTGGTTTTCCTCTGCACACCTGAGTCATGACAGGGTCACTTCTCAAATTACCCTGGGTGTCTGATGCAGGAGCATCCTAGGTGTAAGAGAAATCTTGCATCACCCAAAAATATTTCTGGTTTCTTTTCAATAAGGGCTATCTTGTGCAGAGCTATTATTTATGGAAACTTGCTATTTTTAGTAAGTTGGTCATCTGATCTTGTAATGTTCTAATTTCTTCCCTGGAGGTTCATTTTGGTCATATCAGCCTAGCAGTAAAGTTTCATTGACAGATCAAGTCTAGCTTTGTAGATATTGAAGATTTTTTATATTGGCAATAGGATACAAAAACTTTGAACTCGGTTTTGAAGGCTTTAGAGGCCCTAGATGAGGTTGAAAATTTGGGTGATAGGCACTTGCACAAGTCAAGCTTGTAGAGCACTTCATGGCCTTTCCAGAATGGGGTTATAATAGTCAATTGGGTCAACTGGCGATGACTTATGGTCTTCGAAATTTGGGTCACCTTAAATGGCTGAAAATGATTTTCCTTCAAAAATTTTGTTTGGGTTTCAAAATTTATTTTGAGCTAACTTTCTTTGATGTAATAAATTGTAAAATAAAATAATTCTAAGTTTGGTCAGCCTTGTTGGCTAAAATTCTGGAACCTTCCCAGGCGGTGGAAAATTGCCTATATATGGAAGGTTGTAGTGTTGTCTTAGGTAGTTTGGGACAATTTTGGATAGTAGATCTGGGTATTGATTCAAGGCTTTGTCCTACAGAATATTGTAAGGGAATGCCCATGTGGCTTTGCATATTGTAATTTTGAAAGTTTGTAATTCCACATTTGTGGAGATAATAAGAAGCCCATTTTCTATTCTTGCATATTGTTGTTGTTTCTCTATTTCTGTTATGTGTTTGTGGTATTAAGGGGAGCACCCTTCATCAGTTTGCACTCATGTTCCAACAAGTTCTCCTTCATCATCAAATATCTTTACCTTCTTTCTCTCAAAAGCTACTAGGTGACCTGAGTTGTTAAGCTATGCCATGCTTAGCAAGTTATAATTTAGTCCTTCTACCCAATAAGAATCATCACATTTGATTTTATCATTTATTAGTAAAGATCCCTTTCCTCTAGCCATACATGGTGTATCATTACCCATTTTTACAGATCCTCCATTATATTGCTCAAGATGATCAAATTTTTCTTCATCACTAATCATGTGATGGGTACAACCACTATCAATGATCCATGTATCTTTTTTATTAACTTTAGAAATGAGTGATGTCTCTACATACCTTTCTTCTTCCTCGGAATCATCCTTCATCACAACAAAAACTACTTCAACATCATCATCTGTGTCAGTCTTGGTATCATTCTCTTTAGCAATGTAACATACCTTTTTTCCTTTATCATTGTTGTCTTGGTTATCTCTTTTGTAGTGTCGGTAATTTTTGTTGTTTCTCCTCCCATAGCTTCCTTCACCAGATTGATCTTTGTTTCTATCATCTTCTTTCCTATTTGGGCATCTAGCAACAATATGACCAACTTCTTTGTAGTTAAAACATGCTAAAGGTAATTTACCCTTATATCTACCTTTACCTTTAGGTAACCTCCGGGCTATAAGAGCTTCAAACTCATCAAGCTCATCATCAGTGTTATTGTCATTATCATCATTATGACTTCTACTACTAGACTTACCAATTTTCAAAGAAGTCATGAAAGCATACTCAATAGATGGTACATCACTATTATCATAGTTGTTCAGTTCAAAAGTTGTTAGCTTACCAATCAGATTATCAAGAGTGAGAGTATAGTTAGGTGCTGACCTCATTTCATGTATTGCAGATATTTTGATTGCATAAATAGGCAATAAAGTCCTTAGAATTTTTCTTGCCACTGTATCCTCATCAATGACACCACCAAATCCTCTAATAGCATTAACTACCTCCTTTATTCAATTTTTATACTGTACTATGTGTATACACCTAAAAATGGTCATCTAGACTATTAGCCCCTTTTGCTAAATCATAAATTGCTTATTCTTGATCAAATCCTATTTTATTATTTATTTGATTATTTTCTATGGGCTAACCATTTTATCCTAAGTCTTTATTTATTAAAAGGAATATTTCCTCCCTTTTTAATAAATAAAAAGCCCCCACTTTTCCTCTTATCCTAAGTTGCACAAATAAAGCATTATTCTTATTTTATAAAAAGGAAAAAAGCACTTTTTGTCTCATATAGACACAAAAGTCAACTCTTATTTTTCTATTGAAAGATATTTGTGCACATGGATTGCTCCTCTTTCAAGCTCCACCCTTGATTAAATCTTTTGCCTCTTCATCTCCATGGTCCACATTCCTCCTCCTTTCCTTTAAAAGGAGAGCTCTCTTCCTCATTTTGCATCTTAGGTTTTTATGCTAATGTTATGCTGCAGGTTTTCTAAGTACATTTGAAGCTTTTGAAGATTTGGAGCATTCTTGGCTTTTGCATCTACATGTTATCATAGTTTTATTTTTTGCATTATCATGGCATTCTTAGCTTAGATTTTCTTTATGCTTTAGATTAATTCATCTAGCTTAACTAGGAGGGTTTGTAATACTTGCAACTTTCATTTTCATAGCTTAGCTTACATTTCCATTTCTAGCTTGCATTGTATTCTCATTTGATTCTTGAGGATATTGACATTCTTGCCCTTGTCTTCATTGAATCTCCCATTACATGGTTTACTAGCAAGGTTATAGGCTAAATACCTCTAGCTGAGAGCATTCTTAAGACCCTTGCACTCCATGGTTAGGGAGCTATGGATCGATTTTTGAGACCTCATTCTTGAGTGTTCTTGAATGTAAGGATTCATAGAAGTGTGTTACAATTTTAGCACACATTTTTGGCACCCACCATGGGGAAACCCACCTCTTGCATGTTGGTTTTGATTATTTTTGGAGCTAACCCTTGTGCAGATTTGTTTGGAGATGGAAAACCCTAGATTTGAAACATTTGATCATATCTCTCAAACCACTTGGTGTTTTGGTCTGAAATTTTTTTTAAAGGTTGGAGACATATCAAAGAAACTTCAGTAAAACATTCAGATTTTTTAGAGGTAATTTGTATTTTTTATGATTTTTTCTTTTTTTTCCATAAAAAATCAATTTCTAGCGCATATCAGTGTATTTTTGAGAAATTTTTATATTTCTAGAAAGGTCTTAAAATTATACAGGGGGTCCATTCATTGTGTTTTTAATTTAGAGCTCATATCATAGCTCATTTGGTCAATTTATAAAAAGTGGTCTATTTTGGGAAAGTGGCTCTCTAGGGCACAAATGAAAAGGTCTTATTAAAATTTTGACATTTTTGGAAATATTTTTATTATTTGATAGGGGTCTCTTTACTTCATTTTGGGTTTAGGGTTCGAATTCATGTGGTATGAGTCCAATCTTGTTGACTAGGTCAAATGCAAAAAAAATAAAATTTTGTGATGGGTATGCACTTATTTTTCATTGTTCAATGCATGATATGAGTTATCATTTGGATTATTTGCTAGTTATCATTGCTCCTAACAATTTATTTTCAGATCTAACCCTAGGGTTTGCATAAGTTGAATATACATTGCAAATCTTGTTTGCTTGTTTGCTTGTCTTGCTCATTTGAAGGTTCATGGCTTGCTTTCATGGAAAATGCTTAAAACAAACAAAAAAAAGGTAAAATCTACTAAGCGCATTGCTTTGGACTTGAGGTATTTTGTTACATCTCTACAACATTTGGATTTTGGAAATAAGAATGAACCTCTCATGTGTTTGGCTTGAGTGTTTACATGCTTTCATAGAACACATTTCAATTGATGCTCTTAATGGGAAATGAATGAACATATATTTGCTTTCATACAAGTTTGTGTAAGTGAATGCTTGTGTTTACACCTTAAGTAATTTTTGGTTCCAATATCAAAAATCTTATTAAGTGATTGAGGGCATGGATTCATTCCTTGTTTGTATAAGGAGTTAAATGCACCACATTGTGGACTCACTCTATGTTTACTTAGAAAGTTAAATATTCCATTGATTCAACCCTTTTTCATTTGTGAGTAGTATTGATAAGAAACTTTAGAGTAATTTTGATTGATCTTGTTAGCTGAATTGGGTGTTGGACTCGCTTATTTATAATCGCCCCTCATTTATGCCCTTTGGATGCAAGGTCGACATTCATACATAGGGGAGGGGTCTACTTGAAAAGAGCGTTAAGTGTTCCATAAAGTTTCTCCCTTTTTATGCTTTCTTGATCTCCTTAGTTTTCTAAGGTGTGGACTCAGTTTAAGTTTGTGTGAGGAGTTAAATGTTCCACCTTGTAGACTCACTTCACATTCACTTGAAGAGTTAAATGTTTGACTTTTGGACTCACTTCACATTCACTTGAAGAGTTAAATGTTTGACTTTTGGACTCACTTCACATTCACTTGAAGAGTTAAATGTTCCACTTTTGGACTCACTTCACATTTACTTAAAGAGTTAAGTGTTCCACCTTTAGTGCTTTAAATACTTTTGATAGTGAATTACTTACTTTTTATTTCTAGAAGGTATGCTTGGGGACACACCACCTCAAGGGATGACCTTAACTCCTATGTTCCGGTAGAGTATAAATAGTGGGTGGTGAATCGAAAGACACCTCTCTTGAGAATTGAGTTTGATATTACTCTTGGCTAAGCCTCAAAGAACTTTATACCTTTGAGAAGTGAAGGAGAAGATTTGGGTTACTGTCTCCCCCTGGCTTTGTGATTTTGGATTCTTCTCATCTATGGATTTGGGCCTCACTTACCTTGTGTATATCAAGGACTCCCTTTAGAAAAGCTATATATATCCTTGTGGACAGCTTGATAGGAAGTTGTGTTCTAAGTGCCTGCTAAAACATTTTCAAGAACATACACAAGTAGAAACTTTAAGGAGTAGAAATACTAAGTCACTATTCTTGTTCATGTGCAAGGTTGCTTTGCCCCTTGCTCATTGTTTGAAGACAATTGCTTGCTTGAACTCCTTGATTGTTGTCTTATGTGCTTGATTAATGATAAAAATCTGTTGATATACTTACTTGATCTTTTAAAATGCTTCAAAATTGAGATCTTTATGTTCACTGGTCATAGAGTCGTACGACCCTGGAACGGTGTCGCATCTTGTTCTGAGAATTGTCGCATGATAGTTCACCCCTGCAAGACTGTCACCCTGCTTGCTTGGAAAGTGTTGCCCAGCCTTACTGGAAACTGTCACTTGGCTTAGGGTGAAGTGTCACCTCACTATAAGCTATCACCTTGTCTACCTAGAAAGTGTTGCCCAGAACCTTTTTGCTATCTTGTTGCTATTGCAATCCAGAGCTGCTAAACTTGCATTTTAACCTATCATAGAGTGTCTTTTTCTGTTCTTACCTGAAGCTGGTCTATTATCTGCATGCTCAGACTTGTTCTAGACTAAAAAAAATGAGCTAAAACTATTGGATTTGAGCTTAACGAATGCTACTCTTGATCACTTATCGCATCATGGTTACCTCTCTAGCTACTTGCTTATTGAGGTTCTTGCTCGCTGCTCGACTTTAGTCAATTGATTGCTGTAAGTGCTTGAGCACTTTTGATGAGCCATCTCTCTATTGTTCTACTTTGAAAAGTGATCTTTATTAGCTTTTCTTATCTCAAATCTGAGAAACTTTGTCTCATTCTATTAGTCGACCAACATCTCTTTTCATGCCGGTTACAACTCGGTCTCAATTTGAGTAGGAGAGTCATCCTCCATTCAATTATACATAGTTACCTTCTCCAACTAGATGCTCACAAGCACCCATTAGCAACAACAGTTCTAGTTCTAACCAATTTGAGGATTCTAAGGCTACCCCATGGTACAAAGGAGGTTTCCTCTTTTTCGCATTCAAGACCCCTAAAAACACAGATAGTGTCTCACTCACTTTGAATGAACAAGAAAAATTTCAACACTTGCAAGAACATTTTGAGCATAAGGATAACCAAGCGCACTTAGACAAAGAACACAATCAACAAAAGATAGATGTTGCTAGGTGCATGGATTATAGAGGGACATTTCATGAGTAACCTGAGACTAGTAATCATGAGCGTAGACCTCTTTTTATCAATGGCAACAATGGCAACAACACGCCACCAAGATCTCCTCCAAGACCTACTTTTGGTATGCCTTCTTCACCTCCTAGACCTCCTCCCTCTCAACATAAGGTAGAGGCTGATGATGAGATTTCTAGTGAGGATCTTATGAGATTTGAACAAGACGTGGTCTCCCAACGAATGAAGCATAAGCTTTTAGAGCATAATGGTGACCAATATTTTCAATATATGACTTCTAGAGGATACAAGCTTCCTCCCGGCTATGATGTCAAACAAATTGTCCAACAAAGAGTACCAACTAAATTGGAAGTCCTTTAGGAAGAATTACATCAGACAAATCAACACCTTACCCAAATGGCAATAGACAGAGAGCCTCCAAAGGTCTCTTTTGTAGAATCAATTTGTGCTCTTCCCTTTGATAGGAGTCTATACATGGTCCCATTTCCTAGGGATATTGAGGTTCCCAAATATGACAAGTATGATGGAAATGGTGATCCACATGACCATGTGCATCACTTTTATGCTCTTAGCATGGAATTCCTTCATGAAGACACATTTCTTCTATGACTATTCCCTCAAAACTTAAGAGGCTAAGCTTTGGAATGGTTTGCGAAATTGACACCACCTCTTAAGAATTTTGATGAGATGGCTCAGCGATTTACCTAGCATTATTCTTACAACATCCAATAACCTATCACCATGATAGATCTTAGTAATCTAAGACAACATCAAGGTGAGCCATTTGCAACTTACTTACAATGTTGGAGGTCATTGTATTCTAGATATCCTTGTCTGCTACCTAAGAGAGAAAAGATTGATATTTTTGTCAACACTCTTGTGCCAGAACTATATTATGATCTAAGGAAACAAGTGTTCTCCTCTTTCAATGACATGGTTGAAAGTGCATATCAAATTGAGGATGTAGCTATAAGAAAAGGGGATATTTTTATCAATAAAGATGCTAAAGGCAATGGCAAAGATAAGAACAAACCTTGGAATAAAAACAAGTATGTTGTTAATGATGGGGTTGTTGATTCTCCTAAAGCTAAAGAGCCTACTTTCAATCTCTCCAATGCTATCTATGTAGAAAAACAACAGGAAGCTGGTAATGCTCATAGTACTCCTAAACCTCAATATGTAGATAAGCCTAAGAAGTCATTTCGAAAGCGAGTATATACCAAGTTGGTAGAACCTTATGATGTGATCCTTAAGACTTTGGTTGACAATGGATATCTGACACTTCCTGATAAACTTGGTAGCTAGGATCTGCTAAATAGGCCTGATTGGTGGAGAGAGGATCATTACTACCATTATCATAGAAACAAGGGACATCTGATAGACAATTGTTTTAAGCTTAAGGATGATATTCAAGACCTCATTGATAACAACAAAATCTCCACTGATGGCTTAACCAAAAATTATGATCACACAGCTTTCAAAGATCCTCTACCTAAGCATGATAAGGGGGAAGCCTCTCAAGCACATAAGAAGAATCATGATGCTAAGATCAACTATACATATACTTCTGATACACCTGTGATCAACATGGTAGAGCCTATTGAGAGTGTTCTTATGGTGAGATCTCAAGATGATAATAAAGCCAATCATGGTAAGCTAAAATTGGTCTTGCAAACACATGGTAGTTCATCTTCCCAAAGTGAGTCATTGAATGCTATTACTAGGGGGAATGCCAAGATTGTCCTTAAAAATGCACAAGATCCCAAGCAAGCTTTGCCTTCCAAACAAGCGGCTCCTTTGGCCACCCCTAGCTATGATCTTGTCCAACATTTGCAAAAGACACCAGCCCAGATATCTATCCTTGAGTTGCTTCAGTTATCCCCTTCACATAGAGAGATTCTTGATGAGGCTCTACGCACAACACATGTTCCCAATGACATTGATTTGGATCGATTTTAGGCTATGGTCAACAACATTTCATCTCCACTATCTCTCTCCTTTTCTGAAGAAGATGACATATCTATTACTCACCCTCATAATCTAGCTTTACACATTGAATTTCTAGTCTACCACACCCGTGTCCACCGAGTCCTGATAGACAATGGTGTAGGGTTAAATATTGTTTCTTTCAATGTCATACAATAGTTAAATTTGTCAAAATTTGTTATGGATTCCAAGAAGAAGATTACTATAAAAGCTTACGATGAAGTGGAAAGATCTTCCAAAGGTCTTGTCACCCTGCCTATATGAGTGGGCCCTATCATGAAAGATATTAGCTTCCAAGTATTGGACATCCCACTTGCATATAACATTCTTTTGGGTCATCCTTGGATCCATGACATGTAGGCTATTCCTTCCACTTATCGGCAGTGCGTCAAATTTCCATACAATGGCACTGAAGTTGTGATTCCTAGAGACCATACTATTGCTATTAATGCTCTTGCTACTGCTTAAAATTTTTTTCCTCACAATGAACCTTCTGTTGATCCTAGTACATCTTTAGTTGTTGCTAAGAAAACACTTAAGATGATGAGCCTTGGTATGGGTGAATATACATTGGATTCCTTTGCTTCTATACTTTTTTCTCCTAGATCATATGGGAAACCTTCTAATTAGATGAAGCCTTCCACTTTTGCTATGACAATCTTTGATACTTTTGTTCCTTCATCCATTCCTTTAGAAGCAAAAAGAGAAGAACAAGCTATTCAAGAGTGGATCTATAGAGAAGATGAGGGTAGTATGGCAAATGCCTTCCTTGATCATTCCAAAAATACTCCCATGCTCAGTAATTTAGACACAGATACAGATGAGTCACCACTGCACACAATGGCTTGAATGGGAGATGATCTTCCTTCTACTTCACTTCTTTGGGGAGAAAAATGTATACCTATTGATGATATGGCTAAGGCCTCTATGTCTAGAACCTATGTGCCTAAAGAATCATTGAACTATGATAGACAACTTCGCAACATTGCATGATTACTACAAAGAGGTGATCTCTCACATACTTACATGAGTATCTCTACTTCTCAGCATCTTAAGCCTCTTCCAAAAGATTCTTCCATGACAGATATGGATGTTTATGTGGTTCATACTTATGGTGACCAACCCGATGTAGTTGATGAGTCTTGTGCAGGATCTAATGAGTTTGTTCCCCGTATTGCCTTAGTCGACTACGCTGGTCCTTCTATGAAAAGTCTAGATCTTAACACTTTTGGAGCTTACCCTATAGGCTCAACTTCTCTTGTCACCAGAGATGACACCCCTCACATAAATTTTATTGAAATAGTCACTTCATTTCATCTTGCATCAACACCTATTACTTCTTCCACTAGCGAACTAGCAACAAAAAAGATTGAATCAACAATCAAGCATCACAGTCATCAAGTCAAAAGAAAAGAGCAATGGTCAGATTGTGAAAACCACATTGTGGTGGTATCCAAACCTAAGAAAAGTAAAAATAAAAATTTGCTAAAAAATAATGATTGTCAAATAAAAGATGACAAGCTAATTCTCTACAAAGAAATGGTGAAATTCTTCAAGCATGATCTCATATCTGTTACACTTCAGTCCACTCCTAGAGCTGAGAACAAAGTTGCTAATGCCTTGGTTACTTCGACATCCATCTTACAAATGAAAAAGCATAAATTTCACTTCAAGTTCCTGATGGACAAATTACGCTATCCTCCTCACAAATCTTACAATCCTACCATCTTTTCATGTCTTCCACCTCATATTCCTCCTAAAAATCCACCACGCCATTCTTCTCGCCATCCCTTATACTTTGCCTTTGTCTTTGGTGACTTGTATAGGAAGGGTCTAGATGGAACTCTTCTTAAGTGTCTAGAAATAGAGGAGCCAAAAAAAGTGCTAGCTGAAATCCATGATGGCATATGTGGATCGCATTTTAACAATCCTTCGCTAGCTCAGACATTGCTTAGGGCTGGTTATTATTGGTCAAACTGGTTGAGACCTCCTATTGTCACAGTTGCGACATTTGGGTTTGGGCCTATCAATTCTCTACATTAGAGGAAGCAGATTCTTGATGCCCATTTCTGTCTGGGGCATTCTTTGTACATACTTTATGATCCTGAAAAAATTCCAAAAAAATCATATATGATGCTAAAAAAATCTTAAAAAGCATAAAAAGTACTAAAAAAATGAGCATCCTAGTGAAAACCTAGAAATAGGTGCTTTGATGTCTCACCAAAAAAATAAAAAAAATAAAAAATTCAAAAAAAATTCAAAAAGTGCCTTGGTGAAAACTTGGAAACAGGCGCCTCGGTAGCAAAAATACAAAAAAATTAAAAAAAAGTCCTGAAAAAATCTATCAAGTGGTGAAAACCTGGAAATAGGCACCGCTTGAGACCTTTTGCACCTATGTCTATTAGTCTTGTGTGACGCTCATTCGCTCCACTTCTTGCTTTGCCTGTCCTAGCCTAGAATTGATTCTTGTCTTAGTCTAGGGGGCATCCATTGTTTTAAGCTTATCTTGGGTCTCTTTGTGCATCTAGGTTTCTTAGGCACCTTGCAAATGGTGTTTTTCAACACCACCCCAATTGTGTTTTTCAACACTTCCCTAGCGTCGAGTGTTTCTCCTCACTTATCAGATATCCTCCCCGCCATCTTGGATGATGTGATATTTCTCATTGGCAGATGCGATACTCAAAGTTTGACTCTATGACCTACACACACGTACTTGACTTGCTGAGATTTGTTTGACTTTATTTCTTTGTGTGCTGTCTATGATGATTTCTTTGCTGAGTGTTCTCCCCCTATGATCATTTTCGATGATGCATAGCTAGAAGACTGAGGGCATGAGGACATGTTTTATTTCTTTATCTTCTTGTGGGTATATTTTGTTGGTCCTACTTGTCATTGGCATTTATGCTAGTTCCACTTGACATTGGGATCGACAAGTTATCATCCTTGACTATTTTTTGTGAGTGCATGCTTATAGCCATCCTAAATTTCTTATGTCTTGATGTGAGTATAATCTTGCTATATCAAACTTAGGTGATCTCACTGCACTAGTCATCTTGACCTCCATGTCTTTGATGCCTAGGTGGGATTTCCACATTTCTATCTGATAAAGATCATATTCATATCCACATAGTTATGCTAGTGTGCATTGTATGATCTTACGATGCTACCAATAATTCTCCTTGATGATAATTAGATGTCTATAGGCATTGTGACCTTGCAAGTCAACCACTTTCATAGTAGCTTGCATTCTTAGGTTCATCATAGTTTAGTTTCTACATCTTGCATATGGAGAGAGCTCTTCTTTTTATCATCTACGGACTAGTTGGTCAACTGTGCTCATTTTCTAATTCTTCTTAATCATATCTTTCATTTCTGGTCTTTCATATCACGTCATTTTCTATTTATTTTAGGATCAAAACCGAAATCCGAGTTAACCTTGATCGTCCAAATCACCTTTTCCCCCTCTTTTGCGTAGTTGGTTGACCTTTTGAGGCCTGATCCTTCGATCTTCACTGGGGCATTCTTCACCTCTTCATCCCCATCTCTCTCACCTTCCAGTCTTTCATTCACTTTCACATCCCAAGTTCAATTTTCCCCCTCCATGGTGTTTATAGGTTGAGGGACCGATAGGTTCATGCCCTATGTCCCACATGTGGGGCATATCTTCATTACTTCATGGTTATTCTGTTCTCTCTCTTTGATTATGATTTCTAGTGATTTGATCATGCTGCTCTTGCTTCTGCTTTCCCTCTACCTAGATTTCACTTTCAATCTTGAGGGGGCAGGCACATCATATCTTATTAGCTATCTCTTTCCTAAGTGTTCAGTACTGTCGCTACCAGGCTGATCATGCAGGATTTTCTATCTCTCTGCACTTCATTCTTTGGAGTCAAATCGCTATTTGCTTGCCTTCTTGGCTATCTCTTACTTTCTTGGTTGATTTGAGTTGCTTTGTGATCCCAAATTGATCTCACATTTCAACTTCATTCTTTGACTACATGTGTTCCCAGATCGATCACACATTAGTCAAAGAGAGGCAAATGTATACACCTAAAAATGGTCATCTAGACTATTAGCCCCTTTTGCTAAATCATAAATTGCTTATTCTTGATCAAATCCTATTTTATCATTTATTCGATTATTTTCTATGGGATAACCATTTTATCCTAAGTCTTTATTTATTAAAAGGAACATTTCCTCCCCTTTTAATAAATAAAAAGCCCCCACTTTTCCTCTTATCCTAAGTTGCACAAATAAAGCATTATTCTTATTTTATAAATAGGGAAAAAGCACTTTTTGTCTCATATGGACACAAAAGTCAACTCTTATTTTCCTATTGGAGGATATTTGTGCACATGGATTGCTCCTCTTTCAAGCTCCACCCTTGATTAACTCTTTTTCCTCTTAATCTCCATGGTCCATTCCTCCTCCTTTTCTTTAAAAGGAGAGCTCTCTTCCTCATTTTGCATCTTAGGTTTTTATGCTAATGTTATGCTGTAGGTTTTCTAGGTACATTTGGAGCTTTTGAAGATTTGGAGCATTCTTGGCTTTTGCATCTACATGTTATCATAGTTTCATTTTTTGCATTATCATGGCATTCTTAGCTTAGATTTCCTTTATGCTTTAGATTAATTCATCTAGCTTAACTAGGAGGCTTTTTAATACTTGCATCTTTCATTTTCATAGCTTAGCTTACATTTCCATTTCTAGCTTGCATTGCATTCTCATTTGATACTTGAGGATATTGGCATTCTTGCCCTTGTCTTCATTTAATCTCCCATTGCATGGTTTAGTAGCAAGGTTATAGGCTAAATAGCTCTAGCTAAGAGCATTCTTAAGACCCTTTCACTCCATGCCTAGGGAGCTATGAATTGATTTTTGAGACCTCATTCTTGAGTATTCTTGAATGTAAGGATTCATAGAAGTGTGACACAATTTTAGCACACACTATGTTTTCTCCTTATTTAATTTTCATATCATTGAATCTTCCTCTTAAACTTTCAGCTCTGGCTCTCTTGACATTTGCATCACCATTATAAACTTAGTAAGTGTATCCCACATTTCCTTTGAAGTAAGGAAATCCTTGACATATTCAAATTCAGCATCTGATAAAGCAACAACAATCTCCATCATAGTAACATTATGCTCATGTCTATCTCTTAATTGATCAAGAGTCAAAGGTCTAGTAGGTAGTGCTAAGTAGCCATTATCCAATAGAGTGATGGTAGAATTCCCAATCTTAGATATATGAAGTCTCATTTGGCTTTTCCATATTGTAAAGTTGTCCTTATTTAGCTTTGGCACTTCCCTCTTATATATTTTGTGATCTTTCTACTAAAGTCCTTAAATCTATGTTCCAAGAAACCAATATGCTCTGATACCAATTGTTAGAATAACTGAGAGGGGGGTGAATCAGTTATCCACAGTCCCAATTACAAAAAGTATCGCTTAAAACAAATTCAGCTAAATTCTGCAGCTCGGTAAAATATGAATACTAAACTGACTGAGTATTTATTGATTACCAGTTAATTTATCATAGTGATTACCGACCGAATCAAATATGAAAAATGTAAAGTATGATAACCAAACAATAACCACATAAACACATAACACAAAGATTTAACATGGAAACCCTGTAAAGGGAAAAACCACTTGGGACCGCTAACCCAAAATATTTTCATTCTTCTAAAGTGAGCTTGGTGAAGAGCTAGCCTTGTTAATGGTTACAAAACACATTGTAAGGTGTGACCTTGTTAGAGGATTTAACTCTAATAGTTATCGTCCAACCAGCATTCACTATGGGGTTGACAGGATAACAATGTACATTCTATGAATGACATAATAAGACTTTCAAGTCCACTTGGTTAAGAGATTTTTCTATTACAATGGTTAAAATGAAATAGTAAGTGATTTGATTACAATACAACTTGATTTTACAAATGTTTAGATCTATTCTAAGTCCATACAAATCTTGTGATCAATATTTCTATTTAGTTCATCAACATTCAATAACTTAATGTCCCTTGGAAAAGCTCTGTGACCCTTGGTACTATTTTGGAGTTTGGTTCTTCTTCAACCAGTCTGATCAGGCATGCATGAAGCTATGTTCATGTGATATCTCTGTAGTCTCCTTCTTCTAGCATAAGTTTCACAATGAAACCCTAGTCTCTTAAATAGACAAGTAAACCATTTTCTTCTCATCCATCAAATTTTGCCACTTAATCTCCTTCATTGATTTTTCTGCTTAAACCTTCCTCGGCAGATGTGTCAATGATTCATTTCAATTCCATCCTTTAGATCTTATTCAAATTTTGTTAGCCGTTGGTCTCATAAAAAACTTTATCTTTCCACCTCGTAATCATTCACTTTACAGCTCATCAATTTATGTCGGCTAAACTAATCATTTTGTTCTTTCATCCATACTCGATTGACAAAGAAATGTGTTGGTGAACACAAGCTCGCTTGATACTGTCACCCGATATACACTACACTGGCTTAGTGTATACTGGAATGCTTCATTAACCGACCACACTACTTTGTAACATTTTGCTTCTAACTTCATAACAAATTACTATAACATAATCAAGTCAACAATATGAAGTCATAGACTCATCAATAAGTTACCAAGAGTATTCCTTATCCTTATCTATCATATCCATCTTCCTCCATGTAGATATCTCCGTTCTTCATCTTTTCTCCTTTTTTACAGATGTATAGATATTTGCAACTACCATGATAAGTACTGTTAAAACTAGTTGACATCAATGACAACATAATGACTGATTCAATTATCCTACATAACAATTTAGTGCTTGATGATCTCTAATCACTTGCAGTTCATCAAATAGGTTCTCAATAAGTTGGAGCTCATCAAAAGACCCTTCATTTTGCACTCACCTATGCTTTAGTGAAATTAGCTGATACTCATCTTCCTACTTTCAAAACTTTCATTAAAGATTTATGTGGTAGAGTTATTACTGTTTTGGATTATGTCTAGAATTTGGTAGATGATACACCATCTCCTAATCTTCCTAATCCTAATCCTATCATTCCTAATTTGATTCCTAATCTTCCTAATCCTAATCCTATCATTCCTAATTTGATTTCTAACCTTCCTATTCCTAATCCAATGCCAAATTCTCCATCTATTAATCCTATTTCTTCCCATACATATGATGGGATTCAAGCTATAGTTCATGATGGAGATGTGCAAGACTTCTTTGATTTACCTTCTCCTTTGATTCATGATGATATTAAAGGAAAGGGTAAAGAAACTTCTTCAAAACCTATTATTCTAACTTACACAACCTTTACTCATGAGCATGATAAACAATCACCTCCTATAGAAGCTTTACATAATATATACACTACAAGATTCAATATGATGACTAAACAAGGTTATAGAGGTTTAGGGCTTGGAGTTAATGAGCATGGTATCAATTATCCAGTTCATATACCCCCTAAATAGGATATTCATGGTGTTGGTTATTCACAATCTCAATTCAAGGTGGGTGATTTTGATCATCATCCTCCTATTCATATTCTTCTTCCTACACCTACCTTAGATAACCTTGATACTCAGCAAGATGTAGCTAAGAAGGTGTATGTTCAGTTAATGAATTCCAAGAAATAAATCTTTAAACCTATGCCGAAAGATGCTTTATCCAAGTAAAAATGTCCTTTTCATTATAGTAATACACATTTACTTTCTGATTGTAAGCATTTCAAATTATATGTTAGGGAAAGAGATGCTTTAGGAATTATATCTCACTCTCGTGTAGTTTTACAATTCCTTCATAATTTTGATATAGGGGATACCCCTTATTCTGATATAATATAGATTTCTTCTCCTCTTGTCTCTAGACTAGGGGGAAAGAGGTGTATTTCCATCTAGTCTTATAGGATTCATTAGGCTCTTGGCATATATTTTATCTTGGGCTTAATTGGTATTCTTGCTTCTCTATGGTTTTTGTATTAGTTTATAATTATCCATAGATTTTATTCTATATTTAAGATATCTTTTCTAATACATTTGTTTTGCAAAGGTATCAATTTCTTTCATCCCTAGGGGGCAAGGTTCTTCTTTCTTTCTCTTTGTCTAGGGATATGCTTTCCTTAGCTTAGTGGCATTTGTTTATTTGGCAACATTATTTCATTATAATGACCAATGTTTTGACTATGGATATCCTTTTTATATGAGAGGTTTTTGTCCTTGGTCATCACCTCTTCTCTATTTTTCAAATTGTGTTCTTTATAAACTCTTTCCCTTGATTTGGTGATTAGAGTTGTTTCCCTCATTTCAAAGATTCCTCTTCCTATTGATTGCAGGGGGCTTGATGATTGAATCTTTGTTCCCACCTAGTTTATCTTTGAAAGATGATATTTTATCTAAAAGCACTCCTCTATGGTGGGGGTCTTGTTGATAAGATCTCTTTCTTTGAGGATCCTTTTCCATAAGTGACATATCCTTTTCACAATTATCTACTCTTGGATGTAGGGGTCAATACCCTTCACTAGGAATGTAGTATACATTGTTGTAGACAGGAAATCTCCTTACATTGTGAAGTAGGTATCCTCTTTCTCTTCCTTATCATGTCTAGTAGACAACCATGATAATGAGGGGGGCACATATAGGGTCTCCCTTGTACTATAGTTTTTCATTTATATGCTAAATCCTCTGAAGGTAACACACATAATTTGCTAAATCCTGAAGAGACACACATTTTTCAATTTTCAAAATGCTAAATCCTTTGAAGGTAATGCACATAAGTTGCTAAATCCTAAAGAGACACACATTTTTCAATTTTCAATATGCTAAATCCTATGAAGGTAACACACATAAGTTGCTAAATCCTGAAGAGACACACATTTTTCAATTTTCAATATGCTAAATCCTCTGAAGGTAATGCACATAAGTTATTAAATCTTGAAGAGACACACATTTTTCAATTTTCAATATGCTAAATCTTTCGAGGGTAACACACATAAGTTCCTAAATCCCGAGGAGACATGCATTTCATATTCATAGTGATACAAGAAGGTGGATCTATGGATATTACAGAAGCCATTAGAAGACACATTACAATTACAAAGCACACTTTATGGGTGAACTATAAAGTTTGGCCACCTGTTTGGCTCTCCCTCCTTGGTGATTCACGGTAAGGTGGACATCTTACTGGGCGAGGTAATAACTTTCTCTTTTCTCTCTTTTCTCTTTCATGCTAGTAGGATTGGATCATAAAGAAATATTATTTATAGTGTTGCTCTTGTATTTATTATGTAATCATTTATGCTTTTATGATGGCTTTCCAAATATGATATTAGTATAGGAAATATTTCTTAGCAAGGTTTCCTCTACTAGTTGATTTGGATTTGTTTTAGTACTAACCCCTCTTTTTATGTTTTCACACCCTTGCGTGTGTGTGTTGAGTTAGAATCTTTTATCCTGGGGGCTTGTGTCCTTAAGCTAAGTGTTATTTTATCTCATTGGGAATCCATTTGGCTCTCTTCTTTCTTCTCCTTTACCAAGAGTTTGCATTGAATTCATACTCTTGCTAAAGTGGGGGCTTAATGTATCATCTTAAAATGGAAGCACTTCCATGTTAAGAATATTTAGCCCTCTGAGTAAGTGGTCTGGGGTCATGTCAAGAACCTTTAATAGGTCTTTTCATGGATCTAGATTTTTCCCCCTGTTCTGCTTCTCTATCCACCTATTTCTAACCTTTTTTTGGCACCTGGTCCTGAGAATTTGAGATCTGTGACCTTAGGGTCAAGGTCAACCTCCTTAGTCAAGGTTTAATTTGACCCTAACCTAGGGAAAAGTTGACCTTGACCCTGACCTAGGGCAGAGTCAACCTCGACCTTGACCTTGGGTCCAATTTTCAAGTTCCGAAGGTTTCGGGATGTCTAGCTTTGGAAATTTTTATTTTCCCACTTCTGAGTCAGCTGTTTCAGAATTTGGAATGGTAAACTCATAAATTTCATTTAATCTAGGTCTATTTCTAGGGGTTAAGGTTAATTGGGATTTAATTCTCCAATTTCAGCCTCTCTAGAAGTTTGTGCCCTAGATCACTATAAAATGAAGCCTTCCTCTCTCATTTTCATCATCAATGAATCATGAAGCAATTCCATCTCTCAATCATTTGCATCCACTTTTTGATATCTTGATCAAGTGTCATGAATCATAAAGAAAGATCAAGCAATCATTTTCAATCAAGGAAACTTTCAAGCCATCATCCTATTCAAGCATCCAAGTTCTTCATTGAAGATCAAAGATTCAAGAATTCAAGCCTTTGAAGGGATTTGGTTCAAGCATTCAAGATTCATCATTCAAACCCTAAATCTATCCATCATGGTGGTGTGATCTTCCTTCAAGATCCTTTGTTTATCTTCAAGATTCATTCATTCTTCCCTCAAGGTGGATTCCAAGCATAATATCATGGAGGATTTGAATTACATTTGTTAATGTTGTGTTCAATCTTTCATATCAACATACTTGTTTACATTTGAAATACAATTGCATATCTATTGAACATCATAGCTTCATTGTTAGATCTAATTCTACTACTTGCTAGCATTCTCTATTTCAATTCCATTATTAAGGTTGATTCCAAACCAGGGTTTGACTAAGGCAAACCCCTCATCCAAACAAAAAAACAAATTTTCTTGAATGTAAAGGTACATGATAGTGAATTATAGTTCAGATCTGGATACCCTTTTTGATGAACTTCTAAGATCTGTGAATAGAATTTACATTAGACCTATTTCAAATCAAGGTCAACCTTTAGTGGGGGGTAAGATTGTGCCCCGATTCTAAGGTCAGGGTTGACCTGACTCCAAAAGACAAAAAATTTTTGGGTTTTCTTTGTCTTTGCATTTCCATTCTAAAGAAAGTTATGTTAGGAATGAATGCTAAATATATCCTATGGGAGTATTGGTAGCCATTCTATAGCAGTTGTTGTTGCATTCATGACTGAGATTGTCATTGATGTCAACATAGTGATCTACTGAGATTTGCAAAGGAGCAGATAGTGTTTGGATTAACACACATGGGATATTAAAGATAGAGCTATGTGATGTTGAGGATTTAATATTTTTTATGTTATATGTTCATGGTTAAGAGCGTAGTTAGTAATTCATTTATTCATGGAAGTTATGAGCATTTTGGTGGAAGCAATATTTAGGTAGTGTTCCTGAGTAGTGGTTTGTGGAAATCAGATGATATCTCCTAATCAAGATGGAATCTAGTTTTGCATAGTTAGAGAGAAATTGAAGACATGTTGATAGTGACATGGGTGATAGTGCAAACTTTGAGGTCACATGCGTGAAGAGTTATTCTAATTGGAAGCTGACAGTTTTGTGTATTTTTTATGTAATGCGTGGAAACTTTTATTTTGTAATTGGATGCCGACTCATTTGTAATTACTTAGCTACGGTATAAAGGAAAGGAATTTTTTTCCTTGTTTTAATAGGGATATGAATGTAATGATGAACTGAATGAAGTTGTGAAAGTGAATTTGTAAAAGAGGACTTGCGAGGTGCAGAGATTTGAAATTGAGATCTGGTGTAGCAGTGAGTGCAGTTTGGCATAGTAAGAGAAGAGGTAACATATTGTTGAGATCATTAATAGTTTGATATTATTCTATTGAATAATCTAGAGATTAGTTGGACAGTGTGTTCAGTGATCTTGCCATTGAAGCTGCTTGGGTAGTGGGTCCTTCTGTCTTCCATAACTCCTAACAGAGTTAGAATCTTTTAGCAGAGATTCAAAGTCTCCTAATAGGGACTCATATGTACTCAATGTATTTCATAAGACTCCTAACAGATTCCATCCTTTCATAAGGAATATTCATATTAGTGCATCTTTTATGGGCATCATTCCCACCAGGGTTTAAACTTTGATCAAGAGGTTCCCTAGTCAACATATTTTGTGTCATTGTGTTATTGTGTATGAATATCTTTCTATGGTTGTTAATTACATTTCTTAAATGGTTAAATGTTGTTGAAGTTGATAAAGGTTATAATTATCAGATAATTGATTCACCCCCCCCCTCTTAGTTATCTTGGTGGACTTTACTTTTTAACAGCTTAAGGAGATCCATGGTGAATTTCAAGAAAGAATACCCTAAGTTAGATGGAGTGAATTTTAACAGTTGGAAAGGAAAGATGAAGACACATCTACTATGTTTAAGACTAGGTTATTGGTTGATTACTAAGAATGAGAAGACTATCATTGATGAAGATATTATTGAAACATGTACTAATGATGAGAGAGATCTATTCTTGTGTAACTTACTTGCCAGGGAAGCACTTTTGTCAGCCCTTCCAGAGAATGAGTACAATAAGGTAAAATGTTTGAAAACATCTCATAAAATTTGGAAAGCTTTACACTCTACTTTTCAAGGTGATGAACATACAAAGAAAGTTAGATTACATAATTGGATATGTACATTTCAAGATATAAGAATGATGGAAGATGAATTTGTTAGAAGCTATATTGGTAGAATTTCAGAAATTGTTACAGTTATAAAATCTTATGGAGGAACAAAGACATAGAATGAAGTGATATGGAAAATTCTGAGGATATTGACTCCTTCATTTAAGTAGACAATACAGATGATTAAACAAGTTATACCTTGTACTTCAAAGTTTAGTAGAGAGACTCTTCTTGGAAGATTGGAACTAGCAGAGATGAACCCAAGGTTATTAGGAGACTTTCCTAGAATGGAGACAACATTCAGTGCTCTTAGTGTTCACCCTACTTTGTCAAGAAGCATTAGTGTGAGCAGAGATTATGCTAGTAAAAAAAGATCTAGAAATGAAGAAGACATGAAGATTGTAGAAGGTATTGCCTTGCTTGTGAAGAGAGAACCAGATGGTAAGAAATTTTTTAAATGTTGGACATGTCAAGAATATGGTTATTTTGCATCTAAATGTCGTAAGAGAGTTAAAAAGTACAGAAACAATTTTAAGCCTAGAAGATCTAAGGAATGTTATTATGCTAATGATGAACTCGAAGCTAGTATAGAGAGAACCTTAAGTGAAAGTGATACTGAGAATACTGATGACATAGGATTTGTAGCAATTAAAGAAGAAAATACTGAAACAGAGGTTAAGGAAGAAAAAACCCTAGTTTCTCAAGTTAAAAAGAAAGCTAATTGGATTATAGATAGTGGTTGTTCACATCATATGGGTGGAGACATGAGAAAGTTCATAAAGTTTAACAATTATGATGGAGGAGTTGTTAGAGTTGGAAATAATGCACCTTGTTTGATTAAAGGTATAGGATCTATTACTCTTGATGGAAAGACTAATACTAATGATGTTTACTTTGTGGATGGTTTGAAACATAATCTTTTGAGTGTTGGATAGTTAGTTGATAAGGGATATCAAGTTTGATTTACTAAGAAAACTTGTGTGATAAAAGACAAAGATGGAAATTTGATTGGTACTAGATCTACAATAAGAGGTAATGTATTTCAGTTGAATCCTACTAAGATGACATGTTTGATTACTTACATTGATGACAGTTGGTTATGGCACATAAGATTTTGTCATATAAATTTTGATAACATTGTGAAAGTGAGTACTACACTTGTAGTAAGAGATTTGCCTAAAATTATGAAGCCTACTAACATGATTTGCAAGGAATGTGTGATGGCTACACAGAAGAGAAGTTAATTTCCTAGTAAGAAGTTCACATCTGTAGAGAAGTTGGAGATTGTTCATACAGACTTGAGAGGACCTACAAGGACTAGAGGATTCTATGGAGAAAGATATTTTGTGATTCTTGTTGACGATTTTACAAGAATGATGTGGAGTGCATTTCTTAAAGAAAAGTTTGAAGCATTTGATAAGTTTAAGATCATAAAGAATAAAGTTGAGAATGAATCTAGAATGAAGATTAAATGTTTGAGATCTGATAGAGATGGTGAATTTACTTCTAGAGAGTTTAACACCTTTTGTGAAGTGAATGGTATTAAGAGACAGTTTTTAGCCCCTAGGACACTTGAACAAAATGGTATTGTAGAAAGAAGAAATAGATCAGTGACTGAAGTAGCAAGAGCTATGTTATTTGAGAATGACTTAGCAAAGATATTCTAGAGAGAAGCAGTGAGCACAATAGTTTATACAATGAACAAAGTACAAATCAGAGTAGACATAGACAAGACACCCTATGAATTATGGTTTGGACATGCACCCTCAATTAAGTATTTTACAATTTTTGGAAGCAAATGTTATATAAAGAGAGATGATGATATTGGAAAGTTTGATCCTAGAAGTGATGAAGGTATATTTCTTGGATATTCTTTGAAGATAAAAGCTTATAGATGTTACAATAAGAGAACTAAGACTATTGTTGAGAGCGCAAATGTTAAAATTGATGAAAAGTTTAAAATTCAGGAAAGAATGCTTGATTATGAATCAGGTGAAGGAACTCATCATAGACCTAACATTGAGACTACTGAATTGTTCTATGAAACTAACAGTGATTTGTTGAATGAAAGCCATAGTGAGATCATTGAAGAATCAACACTTGAGGTGAGATCTAAGATAATGACACCTAACAATAATTTATCAAGGAATCATCTTGTTGAGTAGATTATTGGAAGCATAGACAAAGGAGTTCTAACTAGAAATAAGGTACAAGAACAATTATGTTTGATTTCTCAAATTGAACCTAAATCTACTAGTGAAGCTTGTGCAGATGAACATTGGATTAAAGCTATGAAAGAAGAACTAGATCAAATTGAAAAGAGAAAAACATGGGAATTGGTCCCTAGACCTAAATATAAGAATGTTATAGGAACAAAATGGGTATTCAGAAACAAGATGAATAAATAAGGAGTAGTAAGAAAAAAAGAAATATTGGTATGTAAAGGATACTCACAACAAGAAGGAATTGACTATGAAGAAAATTTTGCACCTGTAGCAAGAATTGAAGCAGTAAGAATGTTTTTGGGCTATGCAGCTTACAAGAAATTCAAGTATATAAGATGGATGTTAAGTCAGCATTTCTGAATGGAGAATTGGAAGAAGAAGTCTACATTGAGCAGCCTAAAGGTTTTCCATTAACTCAAGAAGGAGACATGGTATGTAAAATGAAGAAAGCTTTATATGGACTAAAGCAAGCACCTAGAACTTGGTATGCAAGATTGGATAAGTATTTGATAAAATTGGGATTTACAAAAGGAACAGCTGATAGCAACCTTTACAAAAAAGAAATTGAAAATGGTTTGTTGGTTGTAGTTATTTTTGTTAATGACATTATTTTGGAGGAGAAGATGAAGCCAGTGATAAATTTGTTGATGAAATGAAGACTGAATTTGAAATGAGTATGATTGGTGAAATGAGATACTTTTTGGGATTACAAATAACACAGAATAGTGATGGTACCTTTGTTAGTCAGACAAAGTATTTGAATGATTTTTAAAAAAGATTTGGAATGGAGAACTGTAAAACAATTGGAACACCTATGGTAACTGGACATAAGTTATCTAGCATAGATGAGACTCCTACAGTTGAATAGAAGAAGTAAAGATCTATGATTGGAGGATTGCAATACTTGACACATACAAGACTAGACATAGCACATTTAGGTGGAATTGTAGAAAGATTTTAAGCTAAACCTAGAGAATCACATTATGCAGCAGTAAAGAGAATACTGATATATTTAAGAGGCACAATTGAGTATGGCTTGTGGTATGAAAAATCTGATGATTTTACCCTATGTGCAAATACATATGCTGATTGGGGAGGCAGTGTTGATGATGAAAAGAGCACCAGTGGTGGAGCATTTTTCCTTGGAGGAAGATTGGTTTCTTGGCTAAGCAAGAAGTAGAATTGTATTTCACAGAGCACAACAAAAGCAGAATATGTAGCAGCAACAAACAATTGTAACCAGATAATTTGGATGAAGCAAATGCTGAAGGATATTAGAATAAAATTTGTTGAAGCTATTGTTACAAATTGTGATAACACCAACATAGTTAGTATGTCTAAGAATCCTATATTACATTATAAGACTAAGCATATAGAGATTAAGTATCATGTAGTAAGAGAGAAAGTTGTTGAGAAAGAAGTCAGATTTGAATACATAAGCACAAAGGAGAAGATAGAAGACATATTTACAAAACCTTTGCCTAAGGATACATTTGAGTATCTGAGAGGTATGCTTGGGGTTATGCCCCAGCCTATCTTTGAGCAGTGATGCAGATTGTTGCATCCGTCCAGTCGTATATGAGCCTTATCTTTCTTCTGGACTAGATGTTGGTACTTCCTCTATCGGGGAGTATGTGTATATGAGCTGATTCATGAGGACTCTAGTGAATGTATTTTCTGAACAGTGTCTTTTGACATTGGAGTTGTTGTTGACATAATGATGAAATTTCTACCATTGATGTCAATGGGGGAGAAGTGTACATGAAAAACCTTTTGTACCATATTTTGGAGAGAACTAAATAGGAAAATGAAGCAAGATTTGATTGATGAAGAGGACTTGGAGTATTTTTTAGAAAAATGGTGTTGCAGTGTTGGATTTATGGAACATTGGATGTTTTTCATCTATGTTTCCATCAATGCCAATGGGGGAGATTGTTAGGAATGAATGTTGAATATATCCTATGGGAGTATTGGCAGCCATTTTGTAGTAGTTGTTGTTGCATTCATGACTAAGATTGTCATTGATGTCAACACAGTGATCTACTGAGATTTGTAGAGGAGCAGACAATGTTTGGATTAGCGCACGTGGAATATTGAAGATAGAGCTATGTGATGTTGAGGATTTACTCTTTGTTATGGTATATTTTCATGGTTAAGAGTGTAGATAGTAATTCATTTATTCATGGAAGTTATGAGCATTTTGGTGGAAGCAGTATTCAGGCAGTGTTCCTGAGTAGCGGTTTGTAGAAATCGGATGATATCTCCTAATCAGTATGGAATCTAGTTTTGCATAGGTAGAGAGTAGTTGAAGACATGTTGATATTTTTGGGGTGATAGTGCAAACTTTGAGGTTGCATGAATGAAGAGTTATTCTAATTGGAAGCTGACAGTTTTGTGTATTTTTGATGTAACTTGTGGAAACTTTTATTTTGTAATTGGATGCCGACTCATTTGGAATTACTTGAGTGTGGTATAAAGGAAGGAATGTTTTTCCTTGTTGTAATAGGGATATAAATTTAATGATGAAGTGAATTAAGTTGTGAAAGAGAATTTGTAAAATAGGACATGTGAGGTACAAAGATCTGAAATTGAGATCTGGTGTAGCAGTGAGTGCAGTTTGGCACAGTCAAAGAAGAGGTAACATATTGTTGAGATCAGTAATAGTTTGATATTATTATGTTGAATAATCTAGAGATTATTTGGGGAGTGTGTTTAGTGATCTTTTCATTGAAGCTGTTTGGGCAGTGGGTCCTTCTGTCTTCCATAACTCCTAACAGAGTTAGAATCTTTTAGCAGGGATTCAAAGTCTCCTAATAGGGACTCATATGTACTAAATGTATTTCATAAGACTCCTAACAAAGTCCATCCTTTCACAAGGAATATTCATATTAGTGTATCTTTTGTGGGCATCATTGCCACCAGGGTTTACTCTTTGATCAAGAGGTTCCCTAGTCAACATATCTTGTGTCATTGTGTTATTGTGTATGAATATCTTTCTATGGTTGTTAATTACATTTCTTATATGGTTAAATGTTGTTGAAGTTGATAAAGGTTATAATTATCAAATAACTGATTCACCCCCCCCCCCCCTCTCAGTTATCTTGGTGGACTTTACTTTCTAACAGGTTGCAGAATCTCTCAAAGCTGAATACAGACATCATAAAATAGTGATTTCCGCATAAGCCTCTTTTCAAGATAAGTAGTCCTGTTTTATTTAGTTTGTATGTCCATAAAATTTTCCATCACAAATTTACATCCTTACACTTTGTTATCATCCTAGATTTTATCCCCCCCCTTTACAAGATATAATAAGGGAGGTGCCTCTGCACCATACTCTTGTGCCTCTGCACCATACTCCTGTGCCTCTGCACCATACTCCCTTGTTTTGAAAACTCAAGTTCCACTTGAGAGAAATTGTTGAAGAGATGTTCCATGTTTATTAATGCATTCTTCATTCATGCATGTGGAATAAATGTTAGGTAGTCCCTTCCATTTGACCAAGTAATCAGTATATGTCTTCTTCCTAGTCCGTTTGACAACCTTGGAGTCAAGGATCCTCTCTAGCTATAAGGGTTGGATTGGTGGAAAGTCCTTAAGCCATTCAACCTATGTATCTTCAAAATCCTACAAAGAATTAGTAGAACCTGCATCACCTTTATAAGGAGTTAGATAACAAACATTAAAAATGTTAAAAAAATTAGAGAAACAAAAATTGATGTAAGAGCATCCTAGGATTCTTGGCAATCCTGTATCAACCAAAAATATGTTTGTCTTTGAAGGTAGATTATTAGTTTTGATCTTGGTTTGGTAGAGTACTTGCTTAGTTTGGGGGACTGGTTGCTCAGTTTTAGTGTTTACTGAGGTGCTTGGTCTCTAAAGAATTCTTAGTAACTAAAGGTGTCAGTTACTTCTGGCGCTCGACAATAACTGTGTTGCTTCATCATGCTTGGCATGGTCAGTGTCTAGCGCTTGGTTATTTCTCTATTTCTCGGTGTTCTTTCTTATCGACCTGGATTTTTTGGATGGATCAGCTTGGCTGACTGGTACATTTAATTTGGGTCATGCTCCTTGAGTTATGGATTGACCGTTGAATGTATGAGGACCTAGATTTGGTGTGTTGCATTCTTCTATGTGGATCTGATGACCATGTGGGGCCATCTTGGAGAGTTTATTTTTATTTGTAAGGCTATTTGAGAGCTGACTGATGTTTTAGCATTTAAAATTTGTATATCCTATAGAGCCAACTTGTGGCTAGGTTTAGTATTTAAATAGATGTTTGGGTAGTTATTTGGGAGAAGATAGGGGGAAGGAATGATAGTAGCCTATGAGCTTAGGAACAAGAATATTGCTTGGAAGTTTGAGTACAAGTTTAGATCCTTCCTAGGTGCCTACAAATATGCTATGTGTTGTAGACCTGGAGTAGCTGAATACTAATGTTGTGGAAAAGATTTGGATCCTGCGAGATCTTGTAGATTGTTACTTGCTTTATATCTAGCCCTAACTAGGAAGGCCTTATAGCCTGACACATTGCATGTAATAGGTGATTTGATGAATAAAGAATTTAGTTTTATTTTAGATCTATTGTTGTTATTGTGTATTTCTACTACATATTGGTTTGGCCGCAAGGTCGGTTGGTCCTTAACTACATCAGGTGGTATCAAAGTGAAGCTTGTTCTTGTTTGAGAAAAGTTTGTTCCTATTGGAGCCGAGTGGATCTTGTGTGTTCATGTATGGATCTTGATTTGAAGATTCCTCCGAGGAGAAATTGTGAGATCTCTGAGGAAGAGGAAACTACTGGAGAATTTAGTCTTGATGATTTTAGGGCTTTGCAGAAACAAGTGCAAGACCTATAAGAAGAATTGAGAATGAAGAAGCCTACCTTGAAAGAGGATAGTTATGATGAATTAGAGGAAGATCATTTTGAAGAAGCTATAGAATAAGCTAGACATCCTGAGGAGAATCAAATTCTAAAAGCTATGTTTAAGATTGGGAAAAGACCTAAGATTGAAGTTTTTGCATTTGCTAGAAGCCTTAGGCCAGAAGAATTGATTGATTGGATCAATGAGATTGATGAGTACTTTGAGTATGAAGAAATAGAAGATCCTGATAGAGCTAGATTTACAAAGACTAAGCTGAAAGGTCATGCAAATATCTGGTGGAGAGAAGTTTAGTTGGAAAGAGGTAGAAGAGGAAAAGAAAAGATCACTAAGTGGAACCGAATGGTGGAAAAGTTGAAGAAGCAATTCATTCCAGTGGATTATGAGTTGGACATGTTTAAGAAGATGCAAGCTTTGAAGAATACTAATAAATCGGTACAGGAGTATACTGAGGAGTTTTATAGAATCTTGATTAGGATTGGTCATTCTGAAGCTAATAAAGAGAAGGTTGCTAGGTATGTGTATGATTTGAGGCCTAGTATTCAGGAAGAGTTACTTATTGTGTGGATGACAAAAATTGGTGATGATTATCAAATGGCATTAAAGATTGAAGAGAAACTAAATAAGAAGTTTGAAGGAAGACAAACAATAGGAATTGAGGTGGTAAAATTGGTGAGATAGTTGCTGAGAGTAATATGATAGAGAATCTTAAGTCTGATGTGGGATCTAGCTATGGTCAAGTTACTAAGAATGCTGGATAGAGAGGAAGGTGGAAGAATGAGATCACCGGTACTTGTTATAACTATGGGGAAGCTGGTCATATTAGTTTTTATTGTCATAAGAAGAGGGTGGCACTGACTGCTAAAGAAGACATTGTGAATGTTGTAGAAAAAGGTAAGACCCTTATCACTAGGAGATTAGCTGCATGTGTCCATGAACTGGTGAAAAGAAGGAATTTATTCAGAACCAGATTTAAGTGCAAGAATAAGGTATGTAATGTCATAGTTGATGGTGGTAGTTCTGAGAACTTTGTTTCAGATGAAATGGTTAGTAAATTGAGTTTGGAAAGAAGGAAACATCCTAATCCTTATTAGATTAGTTGGATACAAGATGTGTCTAAGGTTAGAATTGAAGAACAATGAGTGATTAATTTTTAGATTGGATCTTACCATGATGAGATATTGTGTGATATATTGCCTATGGATGCTTGTCATCTGTTGCTTAGTAGACCTTGGCAATTTGACATAAATGTTTTGTTTGATGGTCGTGCTAATACCTATGTGGTTAGGCATGAAGGAGCTTGGCATAAGATGATACCTTTACAGGAAATAGGGTTTAAGGGATGTGGAGTTATTAGGTGTTGTCTTTATGACAAACCTTAGGAGGAGAGGATTGATGAACCTATTCATGTGAAGCCTAGTTTGAAAGAAAAGGAGAATGATATATCTGAAGAGTTTGTGGGGATTAAGAGGTAGATGATCTTGCTAACAAAGATGGTACAACAAATGGTGACATTTATGACATAGAGAGATGCATATGACACTTAGTTGATTGAGGAGTCCACAGAGGATGAACCTTACCGAGACATTGATGTGATCGGTAGTGGTCAGAGTTGGTTGATTGCTAACCGGAAGGATAAGAAAAGTGGAAAATAGAAGAACTTGTTGCAAGGAGAAATGAATGAAGTGAAGACTACTTGGGATGAAGGGAAAGAAGAGATGTGGGTGAAGAACAGATTTAGCATACCTGTTCTAATTCTCTCGAGATGTTCCTGATTTCCTTATGAGAAAATCTTTCTTACCTGGGGTGTTTGATGTAGGAGCATCCTAGGATTCTTGGCAATCTTGTATCAACCAAAAATATGTTTATCTTTGAAGGTAGATTGTTAGTTTTGATCTTGGTTTGGCAGAGTACTTGATCTATTTGGGGGACTGGTTGCTCAGTATTAGTGTTTACCAGGGTGCTTGGTTTTTGAAGAATGCTCGGTAGCTAAAGGCGTTGGTTAATTTTGGCACTCAGTGATAACTGCTTTGCTCGGCCATGCTTGGCATGGTCAGTGTCTGGCACTCAGTTATTTCTCTATTGCTCGGTGTTCTTGCTTACTGACTTGGATTGTTTGGATGGATCGACTTGGCCGACTGGTGCATTTAATTTGGGTCACACTCCTCAAGTTATGGATTGACTGTAGGATGTGTGAGGACTTAGATCTAGTATGTTGCATTCTTATATGCCAATCTGATGACCATGTGGGGCCATATTTGAGAGTTTACTTTTATTTGTAAGGCTATTTGAGTGTGGACTGATGTTTTAGCATTTAAAATTTGTATATCTTGTAGATCCAACTTGTGGCTTGGATTTAGTATTTAAATAGATGATTGGGTAGTTTTTTAGGAGGAGATAGGGGGAATAAATGTTAGTAGCCAGGGAGCTTAGGAATAGGAAGATTACTTTGAATTTTGAGTACAAGTTTAGATCCTTCTTGGGTGCCTACTAGTGTGTTGTGTGTTGCAGACCTGGGCTAGCCGAATACTGATGTTGTGTAAAAGATTTGGAACCTGTGAGATATTGTAGACTGTTACTTTCTTTGTATCTTGCCATAATTGGGAAGGCCTTATAGCCTAACACATTGCATGTAATTGATGATTGCATGAATAAAGACTTTATTTTTATTTGAGATATGTTGTTATTATTTTGTATTTCTACTGCATATTGGTTTGGCTGCAAGGTCAGTCAGTCCTTAATTGGATCCACTAGCCTTGACTACATCAGAAATGGTGGGGGGTAAGGAAATTTCATAAGAATTGTCTCCAAACTTGTGGAGTATTTGGTAGGGACCAATCTTCCTCATTTGTAACTTTGTGTGCCCCTTTGGCAACCTTTCTTTGTTCAAATATGCCCACACTTGATCTCCTTCTTTGAAAGTCACATGTCTCTTATTTTTATCTACTTGTTCCTTATACTTTGGTGTTCTAATTCAATTTATCTCTGACTCAATCATGAATCTATTTGATCCATGCTGAAAACTCTTCACCTTCTACACTAACTTTGAAGTCAATTGGTAACTCTCTCATTTCTAAGACTCCTCAAGGGTGTATTCCATAGTTAACTTGGAATGGTGTTTTCCCTATTGACCAATTGACTAAATAATTAAAAGAAAATTATTCTTGGGGAAGGATGGAATCCCAAGTCAGTCCATATTATTTGGTGAGGCATCTTAGGAGGTTGCCTAATGACTTTTTTACTACTTGAATTTTCCCATCTATTTTTGGATGGTATGCAGAACTGAATGAAAAGTTTGTGCCCAACTTTTTCCAAAGGGCTCTCCAAAAATGCCCTTGGAACTTCACATCTCTGTTTGAGATAATTGATTTTGGTAATCCATGAATCCTAACCACCTCCTTAAAGAACATGTTAGAAATATGAGAAGCATCAGTGGAAACCTTACACGTAACAAAGTGTGCCATTTTGCTAAATCTGTCAACTATAAAAAAGATTCTATCAAATCCCTATTTAGTTCTTGGAATTCCTAAGAAAAAATCCATACTCACACTGTCCCATGGCTTTTTTTGGATTGGGAGTGGTTGATAAAGACCTTGATTGGTCCTAACTCCTTTGGCTCTTTTTCAAATTGTACATGTTGAATGAATTTTCTAACATCACTCACAAGTTTTGGCTAATGGTAGTTCCTCCTTAAAAATTCAAGTGTCTTATCAATGGAAAAATGACCCCTTAATGTACCACAATGTTTTTCTTTTATCAGATTTTCCCTCATGGAGCATTTTGGAATACAATGCTGACCTCCTTTAAAAAATAGATCATTCTACAATAAATATTCTGAATAAATGGTATTATATGCACCTAAAAGACTAGATAAAACCTTGTAAATATCACCAAAGTCTACATCATCCTTGTATAGGTGTTTGAGGGCATCAATTCCTATTATTTTTACCTGCACTTCTTCAACCAACATCACTCTTATACTGAGGGAACCTATAACTTTATTTGAGGTTCCCTTCTTGTGCTTTATAGAAAATGTGTATTCTTGGAGTTGCTCAGCCCATTTCATTTGCCAACAACTTAACTTGTCTTAGCTATTAAGAAAAATTAGTGCATGATTGTCTATGAAGACAATGAATTCTTTAGGGAGTAATTAATGCCTCCATTTCTTGAGGGCTTGAACCATGGCATAGAGTTCCAAGTACTATGTATTGTACTTTTTCTTTGTTTCATTCAATTTTTTTGAGAAGAAAGCTACTCGCATGCCATCCTCACTAAGGATTGCCCCTATGGCTAAGTTACTAGCATCTATCTCTATTGTGAATAACTTATTGAAGGTTGGTAGTGCCAAGATGGGGTATTGTGACACTCTTCCCTTCAAGTATTCAAAATCCTCATTTTATTGAGTTGTCCATTGAAATTTGACTTTCTTACCACCTTTAATGGTGTCAACTAATTGTGCACAAATATGACTGAAATTATTGATGAATTTCCTATATAAGGTAGCCAATCCATGGAAGCTTCTGACTTCTCCTAGATTTTTTAGAGTTGGCCAATTGATTATTGCCTCTACCTTTTCTATATCCAGCTTTAGTGTGCCCCTTGAGATTAAAAACCCAAGAAATATCAGTTCTTGTTGTATAAATGTAAACTTTTATAGATTTATGGATATCTTTCTCTCATGTAGCCTTTGGATAACTTGTTCCAAGTGTCTCATGTGCTCTCCTATAGTCCCACTAAAGATTAGGATGTCATCTAAATAGACCACCACAAAATTTCCTGTAAAATCATGAAGTAGTCCATTCATGAGTGTCATGAAGGTGCCAGGAGGATTGCTAAGTGCAAATGGCATCACAAGCCATTCATATAACCCCGTAGTGGTCTTAAATGCATTCTTCCACTCTACTTTTGACCTTACTCTTATCTGATGGTAGCCAGATTTAAGGTCAATTTTAGATAAATAACATGCTCCTCCAAGTTGGTCTAGTAGATCCTTAATTCTGGGTATTGGGAATCTATATCTGATTTTTATCTTGTTAATTGCCATAGAGTCAGGGCACTATCTCCATTTTCCATCCTTTTTAGGGGCTAAAACACTTGAGACTACACAAGGTCTAAGACTCTTTTGTATGATTTCTTTAGTAAACAATTCACTAACTTATTTAGTTACCTCTTCATTCTGATCAGGGGTGAGCTTATATGATTCTTTGTTGGGTAGGGAAGCACCAGGAATAAAGTCTATTTGGTGAAAAATGTCTCTCAGATGTGGGATTTCATCTAGTATGTCTCGTGCAACAATACCTTTATATTTTTGTAGTAGACTGTCAACTTCCTATGGTAATTCTTTGTGTACTATTTTCCCCTTAGGTTTGAGGACTAAGGCATACCCTACCTCTGATTCTTGTATGGCATTAATAATTTCTTGTTCTCCTACAATCATAACCAATTGTTCCTTTGGATTCTCTTATTGAGGATCAGGAAGAGGGAGAATATTTTATTTGTGACAATTCTGAATGATTTGGTATTTGTTTGTGACTCCATCATGTTTGGCCTACAGATCATACTTCCATGGGTGACCTAGTAGTAGGTGACAAACATCCATGTCTACCACATCACATAAGACTCTATCCTTGTAAATGGATAAATCTACCCATTCCTATTCATTAATGAGGTTTTTTTGTCCCTTAGTGAGCCAAGATACATGGGATGGGTTTGGGTGGGGTAATTTTTCCAAATTTATCTTATCTACCATTTCGCTAGATACAAGATTTTCAATAGAACCAGAATCAATTACTAACTTGCATACCTTTCCATGGCTTTTGGAGTTAGTCCTGAAAAGACTCTTTCATTGAGGAGGCTCCACTGACATGTTTGTTTGGATTAAGGTCCTCTTCATCATGAGGGATACACCTTCCTCTCTAGTATAGTCTCTTACACTATCAACATCATCTTCTTGCACTAGGTTGGCTCTTCTTTCACCTTGGTTATTATGCTTGTCTCTGTCCAGAGACCTATTGGTGTAATGGCCTATCTGATTGCAGTTATAGCACCTGATCATCCCATTATTTCTTCCTCCATTTCTACCACTTCCATTTCCTCTTCTTCCTCTATATCCACCCCTTGAACTGATTTCTCCTTGAGTATTCTCTTTATTGGATTCACCTTGTGGTCTAGTATTCTATCCTCTTACTCTAAAGTTTCCTCTTCCTCTATCATTCTTACCTTTTCCTCTACCACTTTGTTCATTTATCCTTTTGAAATTTTCTTCAACTTTCAATTCCAATTGATAGCACTAGTTCATTGTGGTAGGTCTTGTCAAACTAAGTTCATCCTGGATTGAGACCCTTAGGCCTTGCATATACTAAGAAAGCTTCACACATTCTAGTTCAGCAAGCTTGGATTTCATTACCAATCTCTGAAATTCTTTAGTATAGCTGGGGATATCCATGTATTTTTGTCTTAGACTCATCCTTCTCTTATGAATTTGGAATTCATAATCTTTAGGGACATAAATCTCCCTAAGTAGGGCCACTATATTTTTCCATGTGGTGACTGGATTCTTTCCATTCTTCACCCTATCATCTTGAATGAAGTTCCACCATGTGAGTGCAAATCCTTTGAGCTTAAACTTAGCAATCTTCACCCTCTGATTCTTAGGGATGTCTTCATAATCAAAGAAACTATTTAGGGCATCTACCCAATCCATTTCCGCATCTAGGACCATCTTCCCATTGTATGTAGGAAACTCAAGCCTGACATCCATAGTCCTTCTCTCCATATACTTTAGAGTCTTCACTAGTAGCCTTTGGTCTGTAGGACATTCCTCTTCTTCCTACTCAAGGGGTTCTTCTTCACTCCCTTCTTTGACATCATCAGAGTTTTCGCTACTTCTCTTTTGAAGCTCTTCCCTAAGCCTCTCCATTTCATGCCTCATCTGCTACATTTTAGTGTCTCTTTATTCATCACACTTTGTCCTTTTCTCTCTTAAATATCTTAGTATCTCTGCGTTGGTCATCCTCGTTGACAACCCTCCTTCATCTTCTCCTTCCATGGTGTTGTTTTTCTTTGACCCTAAGGATCTTAGATGCTCTGATACCGCTTGACGCAGAGCTCTCACCTATTAATGTGTTTTGAAAGTGGTGTGGCCTTCTATGCCTTCTCTAGGACCAAATTTTCTAGGAAGAGTGCTCTACACCTTCTGAAGATCCTACAACTAACACAACTCACTACCCTCATAGAAGAACCTTGTCTTCTTTGGTAAAAATTCCTTCTATCATGGACCTTTATAAAAATAGGGACCTATGGACTAGAAAGGGGATGGAAAGGTTCCATTATCACTATATGTCTCTTTTGGGAGGGATTTTCAAACCCTTTAAATGCCTATGTCTTTTGACAACAAATCTGGATTTTATGCCTTCTAGGCTTGTAGTCCTATGAGCGAGGATCTAGGGACATAGTTACATATTATTAAAAAGAGTGTACAAAACAAAATTTTAGATTTGGACACCCTTTATTACATTATGTCAAACCTCCAAAGTGTGAGATCCCAACCAGTACATGTACACTACCTAACAATTCTTGACCCACTAGTCCTAATAGGGCTAATTGGGCTCGGTTACTTAAGGAAGTGCTCACCAGTCAATTTTCCAAGGCAAATCATTGATCATAATGGTGTTAGGGATCCCAAAGAGACAACAATCCATCATCAAATTTCTTTCATCCACCCCCAAAGTGCCACTCTCACTTCATTCTTCCATATTCTGGACCAAGAACATATAGATCCTTGGGCTAGGTCCTGCGAGAAAACCTCAAAAAATAATACCCCTTTTCTTGTGCTATTGAGGATATAAAGTACATTTCCTCTAATTGAATTTCTCTAGGTCACATGGGAATCCCATGGTGGAAAAGAAAGTTAGGGCATTGGTTTGTTGAAACCCTGGTTCAGGAGGGTTTCCTAAAAACCAAGTAAATAAATCCTTATATCTTCTTAATCCAATCTCCAAACTAACTCAATCAAAGTGCATTGGAGTCCTAGTTCATGTCAGATGCTAGACCTATAATTCTTCTTTTTTTTAATTCCATACCAATCCGTACACACACTATTTACAGTCCAGAATATACAGAATATAAGGGATTTTTATTGATTTGAATGACAAATTACATAAGTGTGTCTTCCACCAGAATGAAAGGGATATTTGAAGACATTTACCAATGAATCCTACTATTTTTCAAAAGTTGTGACTATTTGGGAGGTTTTACAAGTTGCTAGCAACTTTTCAAAAAAGTTGTTGAGCAACATTTGTTGCATTTTGCACTATTTTGCAAAATATTGCATTCTTTCTCCTAATGAGCCTATAAGGCCTAAGACTTAGATCCTAAGGATCCCAAATGATATTACATCATTAAACTAACCTAAAAGACACTTAGGAAAATCTAGATACCTAAATGTGCCTTTGGACCATAGTCAAAACCCATGGTTTATAACAACACCAAGGGTGACTAGGCCTTACAAATATGCTTATTAACTAGTTCTAAGATTTTGTTGCTATCCCTTAGGCATGAAGGCCCTTGGGTACATTCCTGGAGGCTCCTAATGGAGATCTAACATTGAATAATGTAGGGAGGTTCCCCTCCACCAGTCATACTCAATTGAACAATCTATTTCATCATTTATTACAGAGTGTGTGAGAGATAAATAAGTTAGAAAATGTGGAACCCATCTATGAACCCACTCACTTGACTCACACTGATCCCAATCACACTAAAGACACTTGAGAAAAAAACAAGCCAAGTCTCATGTACAAATGGTCCATTTAGTAGCATTTGAGCTTTGAAATGAATGTATTTTTGAAGAATATTTCACTATCTAACAGTCCAATGTCATGCCCAAAATTTAGGGCCAAACACACAACAATTTTTTTTTAAAAGCACAATAGCAACTAGGCTGTATGCAAAGGTACACTTAAACTTTAATGTAGAACATCAACCAACACACTTAACTCACAAGGGAATTCATGGCATGTGTTGGCTTGCCAACATCCCTTGCTTGTTAAGTGCATTAGTCCGATGAAACCCTAACTAGGGTTAAGCATAAAAAGAATATGGGGGGTAATTCCCTAAGTCTAAGAATTCCAATCAAGACAATAAAATACAGGCAACTATAAGGTCATCAAGCCTAGGGGCTTCTTCGAAGATAGACAACCCCATAAATTAAATCAAAATCCTAATGGCCCTTAACGAATACCAGGGATTCATCTTAGGGTCAAATGCAAAATTTGATGAAAAGGTTTAAGGGGTTGAAAAGTGAACATAAAAATAACCCTATCATATACTACGGTTAATAGTCTATAATGTATTAAATATGATAATGTTTGAATAAATGAATTAAAATTATAATCCCCTTAGATTTATTCATAAATTAATTAATGTTCAAATTTATAAATGATATTCCAACTTGGAGATTTTAAATATTTTAAATACTGTTATAATTATTAAATCAATAATTATTATTGGAGATTTATATCTAACCTAGGACCCACCTAGGGATTATAAGATTATTATTTCCATTATTAATTTAATTTTCAAGAGAAGTGCATAAGGACATTAATTGATTAATAATCAACTAATCCTTAAATAAATCAATAATAAAAATTCAATAATATTTAAATATAAAAATATAAAATCCAATATCTCAAATCTTAATAAATTATTAAAATAAAAGAAAGGCCATAATTTATCTCCCATCTTTTAAAATGTCAAAAATAAATTAAAATAACATTAAATATTCAAGATCATTTCAAAATCCCAATAAAAAAGGAATCTTGGGATCAAAAGGCCAAATTAAATAATAAATTAAAATTAAAATTTTAAAAGTAAAGAGAAAAGTCAACATTATAAAAGGTCAATAAATTTCCAGAGTTAAATAAAATTTAAAAGATGATTTTGGCTCCATTGTCCAACCCTAACCATAATTCAAAATTAGGGTTTGGGCCAAAATAAAACATGGCCTGAAAGCCTAATTTCATTGTTTTTGGGTTTGCAAGTTGGGCCAAGAGATAAGGAGCTGAGGATGACACAAA